>JASPKZ010004196.1:4180000-4780000 GCA_030220185.1 Diploptera punctata
TTGGCAAACTTATTTTATTTTAATCAATAGTCATTATTATTTTTATTGATAATAATTTTATTTGTTTGGTTATTAATATTAGCATCAGGAAATATATTTATTATTAATTTTGATTCTAGTTTATTATTATTGTCAAATTTATTATTATTATCATTATCATTATTATTATCATTATTATTATCATTACATTATTATTATCATCATTATTATCATTATTATTATTATCATTATTATTATTATTATTATCTTTATTATTATCATTATCATTATTATTTATCATTATTCTTATCATTATCATTATTATTATCATTATTATTATCATTATCATTATCATTATTATTATCATTATTATTATCATTATCATTATTATTATCATTATTATTATCATTATCATTATTATTATCATTATTATCATTATTATCATTATTATTATCATTATTATTATCATTATTATCATTATTATTATCATTATCATTATTATTATCATTATTGTTATTATCATTATTATTAATTATTATTGTTATTATTATCATATCATTACATTATTATCATTATTATTATCATTATCATTATTATTATCATTATTATTATTGAGAGCACGCCGTAGCGTAGTGGTTAAGGCACTGCGCTACAAGCCGGAAGGTCGAATGTTCGAGTCCCGGTGGGGTCAGGATTTTTAAACTGACCCAAACCCTCTGGTGGCACTATGGCCCTGGGGTCGACTCAGCCTCTAACGGAAATGAGTACCTGATACTTGTTCTGAGGGTAAAGACGGCCGTCACGCAGGGCTGACATCACGTGCCGATTGTCCAGAAAAAATGGGAGCCTTAACATCCCATTACCTCAAGGGCCTCCCGAGGCCTGTAGTGGGATCACTTTACCGTTATTATTGTTATTATTATACTAAACAAACTGTCATTATTATTATTATTATTATTATTATTATTATTATTATTATTATTATTATTATTGTCATAAATAATGTCAAAATGCTGTCATACGGTCATACGAGAAAAATGAATATTAGATATTCAATAGTAGATTATGTAAGATATAAGCAATTAAATTGGTATGGGCACGTACGACGAATGCAAGATGAAAGGTTACCCAGAAAAACATTGGAATAGTGTCTACGTGGAAGAAGAAGGAAAGGAAGACCTGGAAACTCGTGGATGCAGGAAATAAGAACTGAAATGAGAACAAGAGCACTGGAGGGCATGGAGTGGATGGATAGAGACGAGTGGAGAAAGAAAATAAAACTTTAGGCATAGAAAAATGTGTAAGCATTAAACATCTATACAGAAATAAAATAAATGATTAGTATTTATTTATTTATTTATTATTACGGTTGCTGTTTATATTTTATTTGGTCTTTGATTGAAATTGTTAAGCATATCCTCGGTATCACACAGGATATCTTGATGGTAAATAGAAACGTCACTGATATTGCAGTACTACATGTTATATGGGACTGTACTTCTCCCCACTCCGCGGTGCATCGCCGTCCTACCTGTACTAGCCTCACACAAGGCTCCCCCACTATTTTATTCTTTCTTTTGTTTCAATTCTAAATATCACATCTAACTTTACTATAGACATATGTTGCATGCTTTTCGCATTTTTCACCCACCAACTGTAATATGTGCACACGCCCATCAAATTGTGCAGCTTTGTTTTCCTGGTTGAAACGTAAGAGGGAATGTCTTTGTAGTTCAGCTCTCGTTTGTTTTGATTTAACGACGCATGTTTCTTGAAGAGGACAATTGCGATCTGGGGAGGTTGAAATTATATACCGGTATATATGACATGATAAGAAAAATAAATGCTCGGACGGGACTTTGAACCCGGATACCCCGCACTGGGGTATCAATGCAGAGATCATATCATATTAAGCTTGCATTGCTCAATGTCAAAAATTTAATTATATATATATATATATATATATATATATATATATATATATGAATCAATGTTTGTTTGTTTGTTTGTTTGTTTGTTCGTACATTATGGGCGGCCATACCGTGATCCGACTGTGATGGGGCTTTCTGCAAAATGTTCAGGAGATTCCCGGGATGAACCTAGGCTATAAGAGAGTTGTGATACTCAACTCCTACACCCTTAAAAATCGCCCTTTGTAGTAGAAAATGTGAAAAAATATCCCTTTGGACGGTTAAATGGCTTACGCTGCCTAAACCATAACAAATACACAAAATTAATGTACGCAGAATTGAGTATCTCAAAACACTATAAAAATGTCCGCAACAGCACATGTTTATCTCTTACGGATAACTCACAATAACCATTTTTGTCTTTCATTGATGCCAAGAAGATTGAGTCAGGTACGTAGATTCCTGTGAAAGCATAGCACCACATGACGGGTATTCTTTTACGGATAACTCACAATAACGAATTTTGTCTTTTAGTTCATTTATGTCAAGAAGATCGAAATAAGTAGATTCCCGGGCAACACCAGGTAATCAGCACGGGGAATCTTAAAATAATTACGATATACATTTATAATTATTTTTCAATTTATATATTCAACTAATCATAAGACCTACATTAATATTTGTCTTTCAGCTCATATATGCCAAGAAGATCGGGATGAGTAGATTCCCGGACAACGCCGGGTAAACAGCGCGGGGTATTTAAAAAAAATTACGATACAAATTGTTTGCTTGCACTTATTTAACCCTTAAATTCGTTATGTATCCTTTTGGATACATCAGTTGGTTCAATTAATTTAATATTTTTAATAAATCTGAACAAAACAAACAAAAAGAAACCACTTAAATATGTGTCTAATTATACAATATACCTAATAATAACAGTTATACAAGATTCCGTTTTCACTGCGGTCCGCCTCATTCAAATAACTGGTAGAAGAAATTTGTCTTTTGCCATTCAGTGAAGTATCTTGGGGTCCATCTGGACCCCAAGCTTACGTTCAAAATTCATATTCAACATCTACAACATAAAGCAAATGCAGCAATTGCAATTTTATACCCATTTTTCAGGTCGAATACATTGTCACGTAAGATCAAGCTTTTACTGTATAAAAGCGTGATCCGCAGCATGCTACTGTACGGATGTGAGGCCTGGAGCATCCTCGCAAAACAGCATAAACGAAGAATACAAATTATACAGAATAAGTGTTTGAAAATAATTTTTCAAGCACCGCGTTTCACAAGGATGACAGACCTACACAACGTAGCGCAGCTTCCCCATATTGATGCCATGATAACTGAAAATGTAAGCAAGATGCACAAATTTACATCTTTGCATACAAATTTTATGGTACGCAGTATTGGACGCTTGCCCCAGTGGCGTGCTGTACATAGAAACATATTCATCCGATTTTTACTCCTCATTAAATCCAGCCAGAGATTTGGCGATGTGCTCTCACCTGGAGTAGCGTGGCTCATTCCACAGTGCTGGATTTCCGACTCTCGGCTTGAAAGCAATGTGGTTTCTGATGTCCTGCTTCAGGTCATCACATCCCTATCTCTGTCCAAATTTCATCACCATTTGCACACAAACGCTAGCGCCGCCAAATAGGCTCGGGTTTAAGTGAACTACAACCCCGTAATGATAGCCACTATTAACTTAGCTGCCAAAGAGCCCTAGTGGGTTCTAACGTACGCAGCACACTGGGTGAAGCTAGACTTCGCCTTATCCAGTCAGTCAGTCTTTTGCCAATTTAAGGGTTAACTAAACATAAAACACATTAATTTTCGTATTTAGGCTCATTTATGTCAAGAAGATCGGGATAAGTAGGCCTAGATTCCCGGGTAACGCCGGGTAATCAGCACGGGGTATCTAAAAATATAAATGTATAACTATATATTTCTTTTACTTATTCAACTAACATAAAATCACATTAATTTTCATTTCATATGTGTAGCAGCGCATGCCGTGTTTCAGGCCTATATATGAAGGGGTATATGTCGTAGTGTTGTAAATCAGTCTTTTTTACGAAAACGAATAAAGTACATTGTTGTAAAGAAGAAATTGCATACTGTAGGCCTATATCAGATAGGCTACATCGACAGTATTAATGCCACCACTAAGGATAATAAATATCTTCAAGATTATCAATATTAATTTGATTATTTTTACCCAGACAAATAAAAAACGGCTTTTATCAAAATGAAGAAAAGTGATTACACCGTTATGCCATATACCTCTTCACCTCTTCATATAGGCCTATAGCAGGTTCCACAATGTTTCGCAACTTCTTCCTGCTCACATTAATCAACTATTATTCTCTACCACATCACTCTGTCATTCCAATCTTCATCGTTCAATCTTTTTTCACCTCGTGCTGCTCAAAATACCATCAATCAAAGTATTTTTGGCCGTCCTCTTTTTCTACCAAGTGGCACCCATTCTAGTATTCTCCTTAGAAATCTGTCTACTCACTCATTTTACATGACCATACAATTTTAATTGCTTTTTTTTTATGAAATCCACAATTTGAAGTTTGAACATTATTATTTTGTTTAATTACACTGTTTGGTATTTTATGTCTTCTAGAAATTTCAGCTGAACACTTTCAAAAATCCATTTCTGCAGAATTTAATTCACTTATTGCTCTTGGTTTTAATTTCCATGTTGTATACCGAATGTCATTGTAGTCATTATTTATTTAAAATAGTTTCTCTTTTGTTTTAGAACTTATATTTTGATCAAAAAGTCAGGAGAAAAGTTACTTACTTACTCTTACTCACTGGCACTATCGAACCCGTAGGTTCATGGCCGCGCGGACATAAGCTCTCCAAACATCCCTATCATGAGCTAATGCTTTCCAATCATTCCCTGTATAATCTACTTCCCTCAAATCATAGTTAATGTTGTTCTCCCACCTCATTCTTGGTCTACCAACTGGGCGTTTTCCTTCTGGCTTTCCTACAAGAAGTTTCCATGCACGTCTTTCATTCCCCATACGCGCAACATGTCCTGCCCATCGCAGTCTACGAGACTTAACTGTTCTTATTATATCTGGCTTCCTATAAAGACCATGTAGTTCATTGTTATGTAGTCTTCTCCATTCACCTGTCTGTTCATCTCTCTTTGGTCCAAAAATTTTCCTAAAGAACTTTATTCTCAAATACTCGTAATCTCCTTTCCTCCCTTAAAGTAAAGAGTCCATGTTTCGCACCCATATAATATAACTGGTAGAATAATAGTTTTATATATTTTCAGCTTAACGTTTCTTGAAAAGAGTTGGGACATCAAAAGTCTCTGCAATGCATAATAGCACGCATTTCCAGAATTGAGCCTATGTTTAATTTCTTTGTGCATCTCATTCCTATTTGTGATTATTGTTCCTAGGTATTTGAATTCACCCACTTCCTCAAAATTTCCCTCATTTGTCCTTAGCTGTCCATTTCCATTATATACTGAATTTCTACGTGTGACCATATATTTATTTTTATTGATATTTACTTCCAGTCCCAATTTCTTAGTGTTACTCAATAGTGTGTGCGTGTTGGCCTTTAGTATCTCCTCGCTATCGGCCAGTAGTACTACATCATCAGCATAAACTAACAGCTTATTAATACCATTCAGTTGTAAGCCTTCCTAATTCTCTAAAGATTTAATGGCATGCTTACAGAAAAAAAATTAGACCTGGCAGTAGGCGTGTTCTACTGTGGAAAATCATTTTGGAGGTACAAAAACTAGTGAAACTTGTAAAATAATCACGAACTTGAAAAATACTTTATAGATTATATTTCACTTCAGAAATGCGAAGCTTGTTTTAAAGAACATTTGACTGAAGATAAGCAGAATTCTTTCGTAAACATGACAGAAGAATTAAAAAATAGAATTTAAAAGAGAAAAATATTATTAGATCCTCAAATTATGATAATTGTTATTAGATCTTTAAAAAACAACAAGGCATGTGGATTTGGAGGAATTCCAGCGGAACTTATATGCTATATATATACATACATATATATTTTTTTGTCACGGCATAAAGATTCTGGTATGAGTTTTTTTGGAAGAAAAAAGAAACACGAGTTCTGTGTCATAGATTTAAGGAACATATAAGTACCTGATGTCCCGCGCCGTAGCTTGAAGGCTTGGCGCAGAGCTACGGGACTTGCGCTGGTTCGAGTCTCCATGGGGGAAGAAATTTTTCTCATGGAATTTCGGCCAGTATGGGACCGGTCCCCACCCAGCATCGTGAGGCATTTGGATAGCTACAAGAAGTAGCGACTCCAGGTTGAGAAAACCAGCTATAACGGCTGGGGGGAACCCGACATGCTGACCACATGTCACTCCTTAACTGGCTAGATGATCGTCTACCTCTGTGATTAACACATGTGGATGTGAGACCAGCAGCCGGCTGGTCAGTCAAGGGCCTTCTAGGCCTGTCGCCCTTGGAGTTTATTTTTTTAAGAAGCCTTTGAACACAATTTATCGGCCCTTTCACGCCTAGATTTGAATAACGACGTTAATGATGTGATAAAGAACGTTATTAAATGAAATATACTTTTAAACAAACTGAGTACACGAATCTCAAATACAGAAGAGTCTTAGAACAGCAGTCCCTAAGCTTTAATTTCTATAGGCCTGTAAAATATTTTGAAATTAATATTTTAACGTCTTAGAGTGAAAATGTTTTGAAATCAAACATATGAGAAATGGCTTAAAATAAAACTCAAAGTCGAGCTCAAAGTAACCTAAAATCGCCATATTTACAATGTGAAATATGTATTAGTCATTGTTCAGACAGTGTAGCCAACTTACCATAAAACACGCTAACAAACATGTAAAAACTAAACTGATCACAACTGAATGGTATTAATAAGCTGTTAGTTTATGCTGATGATGTAGCACTATTGGCCGATAGCAAGGAGATACTAAATTACAACACGCATACACTATTGAATAACACTAAGAAATTAGGACTGGAAGAAAATATCAATAAAACTAAATATATGGTACATGTAGAAATACATTATGTACTGGAAATGGACAGCTAATGACAAATGAAGGAAATTTTGAGGAAGTGGCTGAATTCAAATACCTAGGAACAATAATCACAAATAGGAATTAGATGCACAAAGAAATTAAACATAGGCTCAATTCTGGAAATGCGTGCTATTATGCATTGCAGAGATTCTTGATGTCCCTACTCCTTTTAAAAAACGTTAAACTGAAAATATATAAAACTATTATTCTGCCAGTTATATTATATGGGTGCGAAACATGGACTCTTACTTTAAGGGAGGAAAGGAGATTACAGGTATTTGAGAATAAAGTACTTAGGAAAATTTTTGGACCAAAGAGAGATGAACAGACAGGTGAATGGAGAAGACTACATAACAAGGAACTACATGGTCTTTATAGGAAGCCAGATATAATAGGGACAGTTAAGTCTCGTAGACTGCGATGGGCAGGACATGTTGCACGTATGGGGAATGAAAGACTTGCATGGAAGCTTCTTGTAGGAAAGCCAGAGGGAAAACGCCCATTTGGTAGACCAAGAATGAGATGGGAGAATAACATTAACTATGATTTGAGGGAAGTAGATTATACAGAAAATGATTGGAAAGCATTAGCTCAGGATAGGTATGTATGGAGAGCTTATGTCCGTGCGGCCATGAACCTACGGGTTCGATAGTGCCAGTGAGTAAGTAAGTAATCTGGTGTACACTAATTTCCTTTTTTCTCACCCTAACTTGTCCAAATTAACACCAACTTTCCCATTTCGTCACCCTAACTTCCCACTAATATAGGTGGACTCCTGGGATAGAATCCCCATATATATTAGTCAACATGTTGGCATGTAGGGGGAACGTGTAAGTATTATCACGTTGGCCAACATGATGCTAACAGTCACTTGTTCTCCGATCGAATATTAACGGTGGTACCCTGTTATAGAAAAGCCAAATAATACGCCACTGATCTTCTGCTTCCTAATATTATGCTCTAATTGTTTCAATAATTTGTCACTAGGCGTCTCCCATGAAGTGACGTGTCCAAGAAGGCCGTGATAAGAATTAATAAGGCGTTAAGATGACTCTTGTTTACTTCCGGAAGTATTTGTTTTACTTCCTTCTTGTTTATACATGCTTTTACATCTATGATCATTTAATGTCTAAACATTGTATTGTGCACAGAATGCTGTCTGTATCTATTGTATCTAGTCATGCGCCCTTCTGGAAATCTTCTTCTTCTTCTTCTTCTTCGGCTTTCCCCCACTTATAGGTTTGCCGTCTTCAGTCTCCATTTATCTCTATCATTTCAATCTCCCTCTTCCAAATTCCTATCATCCATTATAGTTCTGACGTAGGTTTCCTATTTCCATCTTGGTCTGCCACGTTTATTTCTTCCAGGGGGTGACCATTGGTATATATTTTTTGGCCATCTTTCATTTTCCATTCTTTGTACATGGCCATACCATTTAAGCGTTTGTTTTTCAATCCTCTTAACAGATGTGGCGACATTCATTTTTCTCCAAAGGAATTCATTTCATGTTTTATCCTGTCTTGTTTTTTGGAGGCTTCTTCTAAAATAATCAAATTCAACTGTTCTAATTTTATTCTTTTGTAATTCCGTCAACGACCAAGTTTCACTTCCATATGACAAAATATTCTGTATTATGCTCTTATAAATTTTCATTTTAGTTTCCTTTGTAATATTTTTGTTCCAAATTACTCCATGTAATGTCTTAGTTGCATTTTTTGCCATTGCAATTTTAGTCTGTACATCTCTCTCACAGGTACCTAAACTTGTAATTATTGACCCAAGATATTAAAAAAATTAACATTTTTTTTTTATTTTCCCCTGTTTCATGTATGAGGTCACCCACATCCTTCCCAAAACACGTATATTCTGTTTTCTATAAATTTATATTCAGTCCCCATTTTTTATATTTTATATTCTTCCATTAGTTCTTCTGGAAATAAAGAAGTATTTATCTTATTTCATTTGTCTTGTCGGTCCCGATGGAATACCATGCTCGTCTCTACATGGTGAACGGTAATTACAGCAACAAACTTCAGGGACTGATTCCTGACTGGAAATGAAGGAAAAAAGGTTCTATAAACACGTGTCCGGAAAAGAACGATGTGCGTGCAACGACAACAAATCGTCACGGCACACACTACGTAGCATAATCGCATCTACGTCACAACAGATGTTCAACGTGACCATGGGATGAAATGCACGCGTTCACACTTCGTATCATGGATTGCCTCACTCTTTCGCATGTTCCGGTCTCTCTCCGAATAGCGTCACAGGCGACGTGGACACGTCGTTGAAGGGTGTGCACATCAGGTACTGGCTTAGCATACACAACACTTTTCAGATGTATCCAGAGGTAAAAATTCAGGGGGTTTAAGTCCCATGATCTAGCAGGTCATGCAACAGGGCCGAGAGAATAATGCCTTTCATCAGTGTCATCTACCGTGGCAATGATGCATTTATGGACAGTTATTCATAGGACATTTTCTCTCGATTTAGGTCAGGAATCAGTCCCTGCAGTTTGTCGATGTAATTAACACTCACCCTGTAGTTTCGAGGATTGCGGGCTCAGAACCAGCCACATCGAGGTATTTTTATCAGGGTGTAAAAATCCTCCACCAGGCTAAATAAATATATTCTAATCTAATCTAAAAAATCCTGGATATGGCTTCTTTCAAAAGGAAGTAAAACGCTATACCCCGTATAATATAACTTCAAGCCTGAAAAAACGGCCCACTGAGCAAAATTTATCGGCCTTTTGAATTACGATGCTAACGACATGAGCTGTTAAATATTTTCCTACCTAGCTATCTTGCTTCATCAATGTATATATATATACAAATTTCGTGTCACGTTATTTGTCCGCGATGGAATCCTAAACTACTGAACCGATTTTTATAAAATTTTGCATACTGTGTGCAGTTTGATCTAACTTGAGACTTAGGGCAGTTTATAACTAAATTTATAGTCGCATTATTTTTTTTATTGCAAATTATTTGTTTATTATTTAACAAAGAGTTATAATTATCTATGAGTTCCATACGATTTTAACAGATGGCGGTGTAAGGTATCTGTGAGTTCCATACGATTCTAACAGATGGCGGTGTAAGGTAATTTGGTAAGATAACTGGTATATTATTTAACAAAGAGAGATCCAGATGGCTGTGCTTTTTATTGCAACCGCGAATTTCAATTGAATTACAAATATTAATTATTTCATAATTTAAGTGTGTTCAGTGTTTATTTTATTTTCAATATTGTTTTCGTGTGTAAGTATTAGTTTTAAGTAATCTGGCTGAAAGAGAGCAACTTAATTAAAATTTTTAACGTATACCTTAGCCACAGCAACGCGTGGCCGGGAATTCTAGTATATATAATATATATATATATATATATATATATATATATATGTGTGTGTGTGTGTGTGTGTGTGTGTGTGTGTGTGTGTGTGTGTGTGTGTGTGTGTGTGTGTGTGTGTGAGAGAGTCCATTCTCGAGGTAGATTGCTGCCTTGTCACGCAGTGGGTCCAGGTTCGATTCCCAGTTGGGACAGGGTCCTGTGTGAGGTGTTTTTTCGGGGTTTTCCTCACCTGAAAGACAAATGTCAGGAAGCTTAGGGGCCAACGGTCCCCAAAAATCATCCGGCCATCATCCTTATCATTATCATCATCATCATCATCATCCTTCACCGGTGTGCAAAGCAACGGGAAGCTACCACACCTATAATTCCCTAGTAAAGCTGCAAAGCACAGCATGAAAATACTATGATTGCAGTGAAAGACCTGCCCTCGGGCAGAATGTGTATATATATATATATATATATATATATATATATATATATATATATATCCTGTCCAGGCATTTATTTTTCTTATCGTACCATATATATATATATATATATATAATATTTATTTATTTATATATTTATTTATTTATTGGAATTGTGAAAACAAATATCTTTTATTAATTAATAAAAAGAATTAATGAGAAACCTTTTGGTTCATATGGAACAGCTTGTAGTATAGATCTATAGCACACACACACACACACACACACATTACGGTCATATAACACATTCATCATAATCATCATCATTATCTTATTTAGGTTTAGGTCTTTCAAGTCTGTTTCTGTGAGATCTCAAAAGATGTGGTTCCTCAGTCCATTTTCATTTTGGTATTTCTTTATATCGATGTATTTTAGGTCGATACTGAAATGTTAATTTAGGAAAGCGAGATGGGTCCATTCTTTAGACATGTTACAACCAATTGCTTTGACTATTTATTTCATAATCGATAAAATTGCCCCTTCCTGTTGATAAAATTGCTTCTTTCTGTCAGTGTTGGCAACACAACTTTTGAAATTAAAATTCGTAATGAGAGATATTTCCGCAAATTAATTTATTTGACGAGGATATCGATTCAACAATGTACGATCGATATGGTATAGCAAGAAATGCCAAAAGAAAACAACTTAAAAATACCAGGAAAAAAAAAAGAAAGGTTAGTTCTGTTCCTCAAAAAAATAGTAAATGTTGTATAATGAATATGCATTACTGTTAATAGTTATTTCTCATATAATCATCTGTTATTGATTTTTTTCCCAAGCCCAAAGAGATTTAACAGTAAACATATGCTATTTGTAACAATACAGCCCGGAACTAAGATCGGAATACATAACCCCACATTTGGTAAATATTAAAGATTATCATTATTTTTAGCTTCTGATGTTGTACATTCGCTAAATATCCACTCCAAATCCAATGCGAGGTTGAGTTTTTCATTAGACAAAATCACTCGCGACTTTGTCGCTCGTGATTTTTTTTCAGAAAAATACAACCTTTTGTTACTTACTTACTTACTTACTCACTGGCACTATCGAACCCGTAGGTTCATGGCCGCACGGACATAAGCTCTCCATACATCCCTATCCTTAGCTAATGCTTTCCAATCATTCCCTGTATAATCTACTTCCCTCAAATCATAGTTAATGTTGTTCTCCCACCTCATTCTTGGTCTACCAACTGGGCGTTTTCCTTCTGGCTTTCCTACAAGAAGTTTCCATGCACGTCTTTCATTCCCCATACGCGCAACATGTCCTGCCCATCGCAGTCTACGAGACTTAACTGTTCTTATTATATCTGGCTTCCTATAAAGACCATGTAGTTCATTGTTATGTAGTCTTCTCCATTCACCTGTCTGTTCATCTCTCTTTGGTCCAAAAATTTTCCTAAGAACTTTATTCTCAAATACTCGTAATCTCCTTTCCTCCCTTAAAGTAAGAGTCCATGTTTCGCACCCATATAATATAACTGGTAGAATAATAGTTTTATATATTTTCAGCTTAACGTTTTTTGAAAGGAGTTGGGACATCAAAAGTCTCTGCAATGCATAATAGCATGCATTTCCAGAATTGAGCCTATGTTTAATTTCTTTGTGCATCTCATTCCTATTTGTGATTATTGTTCCTAGGTATTTGAATTCACCCAATTCCTCAAAATTTCCCTCATTTGTCATTAGCTGTCCATTTCCATTATATAATGTATTTCTACGTGTGACCATATATTTAGTTTTACTGATATTTACTTCCAGTCCTAATTTCTTAGTGTTACTCAATAGTGTGTGCGTGTGTTGGCCTTTAGTATCTCCTCGCTATCGGCCAGTAGTACTACATCATCAGCATAAACTAACAGCTTATTAATACCATTGAGTTGTAAGCCTTCCTCATTCTCTAAAGATTTAATGGCATGCTCTAGTACAAAATTAAATAGTAGAGGAGATAGTGCATCTCCTTGCTTCAACCCATTCTGGATTTCAAAAGTGTCTGAAAACTGTTTGCCTACACGCACCCTACTCGTTGAGCCATTTAGACACATTCGTATAAGTCTAACTAACTTTTTAGGAATTCCGAACTCCAGCAGGATACTATATAACTTCTCCCTCTTAATTGAATCATATGCTTTTTTGAAGTCTACATATAGTTGATGTACAGTACCATTATATTCCCATTTCTTTTCTAAAATCTGTCTTATACTAAAAATCTGATCTGTTGTAGATCTGTTTCTTCTAAATGCACATTGATGATCTCCTAGAATGTCATCAATATAGGGAGTAAGTCTGCTTACTAATACATTTGTTAGAATTTTGTACGAAGTTGAAAGTAATGAGATGCCCCTATAGTTGTTGCAATCAGTTTTATCTCCTTTCTTATAAATTGGTACGATAATTGATTCCTTCCATTCATCTGGAAGAGCTTCTTTTTCCCAAATCATACTAAGCAACCAGCGTATCTTGTCCATCAATTTTTCTCCCCCTGATTTTATCAGTTCTGCTGGGATCTCATCTGAACCTGATGCTTTATACATCTTCAATTTTTCAATTGCCATTTCAACCTCTAATGCACTTGGCTCTGCGACTAGCATTTCTGCTGTCTGTAACTTATCCTCCTCAATGTCCTGTTCTGTATGTACATTTAATAGCTGATTAAAATAACTTTTCCATCTATTTAATATACTCTTGGAATCTGCAATCATATCCCCATTTTCATTCCGAATTATGTTTGTTCTAGCCTGAAACCCTTTCTTCTCTATACTAATTCCCTGATATAATTCTCTAATGTTCCTATTTTTTGCATTCATTTCAAGATCATTAATCTTCTCTCTCAAATATTCCCTCTTCTTACTCTTTAGTAACTTGGTGGTTTCCCGTCTAACACTACCCAATTGCTCTAAATTTACCTCATTTGGCTCGTGTAACCATTTCATTTTTGCTAGCTTTCTTTTTCTTTACAATGTCGGCACATTCCTCATCAAACCATTTCTTGTTTTGCCTCTTTTTTAAACAACCAATGCTTTCTGATGCTGACAATTTAATAGTATCTCTTATAGCCTCCCATTCTTTATTTATATCAGTTTCTTCTTCGTTTGCCACATTGTCATCTGAAGATACAACCTTTTGTTAGATTGACTATTTAACTCATGCCCCAAATGGGAGTCAATGGCCAATCACGTTTCAATGATTTTTATTTACAACCAATCACAGTCGTGTTTCGCCTAGAATTTACCAACTAAAGTTTATCATAATAAAGAAAGCACAACATTCTGAATAGGTCATAGTATTATTTTAAGTGACTGACCCTCTAAGAAATACGGCTACCAGATTGTATATATAGTGAATGAATGTCAACACATAGTGCATGCGGGAGTTAATATAAAAATATTTGTAGCAATTTATTATACCACCAAAAAAAGAAACCACTGTTTGCACTTTTTTAAATGTATTTTTCCCAAGGTAACAATCCAGAAAAATATAATTGTCATATTTACATCATACGACATCAGAAATGAATTAATATACAGTTTGATGTTTCATTATTTCTCCACTAGAGAGCATTCTTACAATATTGCGTTCCTTTGGCAATAAATAGTATGATCTGGTTGCAGTGATAAACAAAAGAAGCAGATGAAGCGTACCTATCGTTTCTCATTTGTTTTCAAACATCGCCGTTTACATTAAATACGAGGGCGGATCGGAAAGTAACGCACAATAATTTTCTGCCTTGGTATTGCAGCTAGAATGTTGAAATTTCACAGAGATATAGTTTGAAGTTTTCACTACAGATGGTATTTTTTTCTCAGGTGCACCTCTTGCGAGAGAAGCTTGAACTATGCAACAAAGATGGCGCGCATGCTACAGTCGTCCACCTGTGAGGAACAGAGAAGTGTTGTTCGATTTTTGTGGGCCAAAGGGCATAAACCCAGTGAAATTCACAGGGACATGCGTGGCGTGTATGGGGATGATTGTATGGACCGTAGCAATGTCTCCAGGTGGTGCACATTCTTCCAAGAGGGACGCGTGAACCTTAGTGATTCGCCACGCTCCGGCCGGCCGACAACAGCAGCAATCCCGCAGAATGTCAGAGGCATTGAGGCGGCAATTCTGAACGACCGGCGTGTGCAACTGCGAGCCTTATCGCAGAAGTTCAACATTTCCTATGGTGCGGTGTACGATATTGTTCATCAAAATTTGAAATTCCGTAAAGTTAGTGCTCGCTGGGTGCCTAAGAACCTGACAAACGACCACAAGGGCCAGCGAATGATGGCAAGCTTGGACCACTTAACGCGGTACACCGCACAAGGACATGACTTTCTGGAAGGAATCGTCACAGGTGATGAGTCGTGGGCGTACCACTACACGCCCGAAACAAAGCAGGCATCAATGGAGTGGAAACATGCTGGTTCCCCAGTAAAGAAAAAATTCAAAGTGACTCAATCTGCCAGGAAAGTGCTTGTGACAGTGTTCTGGGATATGCATGGTGTTTTATTGGTGGACTTTGCTGAACACGGGACCACTGTGAATGCTGCGGCCTACATTAAAACTTTGGTGAAGTTGCGTCGTGCCATTCGTGACAAACGTCACAACATTAACGTTAAACTTCTTCATGACAATGCTCGCCCCCATGTTGCTGCTGTCGTTCGTCAGAAAATCGCCGAATTTGGTTGGGAGGTGCTCCAGCATCCACCATACAGTCCGGATCTTGCACCATCGGACTTTCATCTGTTTGGTCCCATGAAGAAATTCCTGGCCGGCAAACGCTTTGAGACAGATGTGGAAGTGAAATCAGCAGTGCGCAGATGGCTACACTCCAACCAAACGGACTTCTACGAACAGGGCATATTGAAACTGGTAACACGATGGGAAAAATGTGTTGAGAAAGTTGGTGACTATGTCGAAAAGTAGGTAAAAGATGTAAGTTCATTTGTGATTTTTTTCCTTTTTTTTTTTTACTATTAAACTTTTTTAAAAAAAAAATATTGTGCGTTACTTTCCGATCCGCCCTCGTATATAAATATTCTATAAATAACTATAGTTAAATAATGATTTGTGAGTAAACAGCTTAATTTTATTCGTTAAATAATCCTAACAAATGCCACTCTTGATTTCCAAATTCTCTAGATAAATTGGAAATCACTCGTACCATCACTTACGATAAACCAAAGGTTGGCCACTATGAGTCTCGAAACGGATTGTGGGAATAGAGAAACCGGCAAAAAAGTTTAGTTTGGACGAGTCTAATTTAAGACGCTGGATAACCTCGGAGGATAAAATGAAAAATGCCACTCAACCAGAAAATCTTTCAGAGGACCAAATGGTACAAAATTCTCTGCACTCAATTTTTTCCTCATCTTTCCCTCCTAAAATTAAGGGTGCTGCGTATATTCGGGCCAATAGATAATGGTTGCCAGTTCCCCTGTTAGGAAGTCCGTATGAAGGAACAAGGAATGTGGAGGAACGAATTCAAGCATGATGTGTAATAAACTCTCCATTTTTTGACGTAATAGATCTGTTCAAGTTAATAGGTGTAATAGTACAGACTTCCGTGTTATACTCTACTAGCTCGAGACTGCACGCTGGATTTGTGGGTGGCAATGGGATCGTCTCGCGTATCTGGGATGTGGGAAGAACCTAATTGATCTAAATAGATACCTCCTGCGGAA
The DNA here is from genome assembly GCA_030220185.1 of Diploptera punctata. Lineage (NCBI taxonomy): Eukaryota > Metazoa > Arthropoda > Insecta > Blattodea > Blaberidae > Diploptera > Diploptera punctata. The sequence continues at coordinate 4,196,474 of JASPKZ010004196.1, forward strand.
CCTTGGCCTCCTCATACATTGGATTAGCGCACATCTCACAATAATGTCAAGGCCGTTACAATTATCACTGGATATTCTACGTCAGTGGTTTTCAACCTGCAGTAGGAAAGATTTTTTCTTACATTTTTAATACTGTAACGATCTGAGGATAGGATTACTAATTATTATTTTTAAGTAACTAGACAACATGGTGCTTACTTGTATTTAAATAAGAAAACAAAGACTTTTATTTCAAACATTATTAAGCGTATGGAACAAGGAGCATTCATTTTTCTTGAAATAAAAACAAGGGGTTACCTACTGAAATTCAACAATTTAATCTTGTTAAAATAAAATTGATTATATTGACCTATCTACTGGGCGCTTCACTTTCCCTCTGGTTTTTCTACAGTGAGTTACCATGCCCCCTTCCATTCCCATTCGTACCACATGACCTGCCCATTGCAGTCTATGAGACTTGCCTGTTCTTATTATATCCAGTTCCCCATAAATATAATTTAGGTCATTATCTCTCACCTCAATCTTGGCCTACCTGCTGGATGCTTTCCTACAAGAAACTTCCATGCTCCTCTTTCATGCCCCACGCATGAAACATGACCCGCCCATTGCAGTCTATGAGACCTAACTGTTCTTATTATTAATTATTTTCCTTAGGATTCGTAAAATAAAATTAAAATACTCAGGAAAATAAAAAAAAGTCCTTAAAACTGTCCTAAAATATAACTTTTGCAGTCCTTTTCTATTATAAATCAAAACACGTTCTTAAAATATTGAAGGAATATTAATTTTAATTTTAATTGTTTTAATAAAGGGAAAATACGTAATTTTCCTGAAATAAGCAAATACTAATAAGACAAAAGACAGTCGTATTTTAAAATACAAAAAAAAAAGCATGTCTTCTTAAAAAACACAAAGTAACACTTTATCGAAAACACACACACACACACATATATATATATACATCCATAGTAATTCGACCCGAGGGCAGGACTTTCACTGCAATCATAGCATTTTCATGCTATACTTTGCAGCTTTACTAGGGAATTATAGGTGTGGTAGCTTCCCGTTGCTTTCCACACAGGCGAAGGAAGATGATAATAATATCGATGATTATGATTGCCGGATAATTTTCGGGGACCGTTGGGCCCTAAGCTTCCTGACATTTGTCTTACAGATGAGGAAAAACCCCGAAAAAACCTCACCCAGGAGCCTGTCCCGACCGGGAATCGAACCCGGGCCCGCTGCGTGACAAGGCAGCACGCTACCTCGAGACCATGCGGTGGACATATATATATATATATATATATATATATATATAATTATAAAAACATATAGTAATAGTATGGGGCACGCCGTAGCGTAGTGGTTAAGGCACTGAGCTACAAGCCGGAGGGTCGAGGGTTCAAGTCCCGTTGGGGTCAGGATTTTTAAACTGACCCAAACCCTCTGGCGGCACTGTGGCCCTGGGGTCGACTCAGCCTCTAACGGAAATGAGTACCAGACGCCTGTTCTGGGGGTAAAGGCGGCCGTCACGCTGGGCTGACAACCCGGCTGACATAAAGTGCCGATTGTCTAGAAAAAGTGGGAGCCCTAACCTCCTACTACCCCAAGGACCTCCGGGTCTGTTGTGGGATCACTTTACTTTTTTTACTTTTACTTTATAGTAATAGTATATGAATCAAAACTGCAACAAAATTATGGTGATTACATTTATTGAGTGATGAAAGATTAAATTAATTTATTCAATATGATTACTTAATCGATTGATAGTTTACAAATTCAGAAACAATGTTAGAAGGTAAATTATGGTCTAACCATCTTCTGGTTTAGTATGAAACTCTGAATCTATAGTATAATATCCTTAACTCGTATCCAACTAATGGTCGGGTCGAGAGATGAGGTGAAATGAAGCCCCTTATATATAGGCCTGTGAATGACATGGGTGCCGCCGACCACGCCTGACGCATCATCATAGGGACAGATGAATCAAACGAAACGAAATATATTAAATGAGTATGGAGAAATGGTGGAATGAAATTGTGGCATGGGAAAACCCCTGAGAAAAACCTGCACAAGCTCCGTTTCGTCCACCACGAAACCCACATGGAGTGACCGAAAATCGATCTCGGGACCCCAGCGGTGAGAGGCGAGCGTCTAACCGCTTGTGCCATGGAGCTGCCACATAGAACGTTGGTATTCCAGTTATATGACAGTACACTTAAGTTGAGGTGGTGTTTAGCAAGCAGTACTGTACGTTTAATTTTGAGCACTGTCGCAGCAGTGCGTGACCTCCTGACATGTCACGTACACATTATGGAGATGTGCCCTTTATATTAACCTACTCAGTTACAGCCGGTCTGCAAAATCTCGACCCGACCCACTACGTCACGGTGAGATCGGGCTTGTTTAATTTCCGCTAAGAGCATAAAATACAATCGTAAAACGTCAAAAAACACTGTGCAAAAATAAAAATAGATTCGCTTTTTCAAAAGATCGTTTAATACATTTGACAGGCGGGAGAAAAGGTCAAGAAAACAATGTTTTGTGTACAATAAATCTTGTTTCGCGGTTCTATAGCTGCGGTCTATTAGGAAAATACATTTGTGACGTAACTAGCGTAATAATCGTCATTGCTTTCTTCGAAAATTTTATTTAAAGTTTCGAGTTGTTACATTGGTTTGCATAACTTTCCTTTTCTCTAAATACAGATTGTTATATGAAAATATCAGACTATCATCCTATAAGCGGTTTATCACTAATTAAACTGAAAAGAACAGAAATAAATTAATATAACCATATAAAATCTTTCCGAGGAATTAGAGGTAAATGGAAACAAAGATTAAAACAGATGAATACTTTAATTATTTGGGATTAATAATTCAAAAAGACGGATCATCTGATTTAGACATCGAAAAAATATAGAGAAAAAGAAAGTTATTGACGTATTAAATTTTATTTAATGGAGTAAGAATATAATCAAGAAGACTAAATTATTAATATATAACACAATTGTGAAGAGTATTTTAAGGTATGGTGCGGAAACATGGACGTTGAAGCAAAAACACAGAAATAAATTATTAGTCACACAAATGGACTTTTTAAGAAGATCGGCAAGAATATCAAAATTAGATAAAATAAAAAATAATACAATAAGAGAAATTATGAATGTAGAAAATGATATTGTACAAGAGATTGAAGAAATCCAACTAAGATGGTATGGGCATATCATGAGAAGAAGCGACACAGAAACAAACAAAGAAGTATTGAAATGGGTACCCTCCTGGAAAAGGGAAACATTGGTAGACCAAAGCCAACGTGGATAACGGGAATTCAAGACAACATGAAGAACAGAAATATGACAGAAGCAGATACACAAGACAGGGAAGTGTGGAAGAAAAAAAAATGTATATTTTGGTTGAGGATACCTGTGTATATAACATAAACAATCCTGAAATAAAAAGATTATATATATATATATATATATATAAAATTAATAAAGTGCGTGATATAACCCATTCTGGGAAGCGAGGAGATGCACTATCTATTTTACTATTCAGTTTCATCGTAGAGCATGCCATCAAATCTTTATAGGGCCAAGAAGGCCTACAACTCAATGGTATTAATAAGTTGTTGGTTTATGCTGATGATATAGTATTATTGGGCGATAGCGAGGAGATACTAAAGGCCAACACGCGCATTCTATTGAGTAACAGTAAGAAATTGGGACTGGAAGTAAACATCAATAAAACTAAATATATGTTCACACATACACACACACACATATATATATATATATATAATAGAAATGGTGACTTAATGACAAATGAGGGAAATTTCGAAGAAGTGGCTGAATTCAGATACCTAGAAACAATAATTACAAATGTGAATAAGATGTACAAAGAAATTAAAACATAGGCTTAATTTTGGAAATGCATGATGATATGCATCACGGGGACTCTTGTTGTCCCAACTTCTCAAAACAAGTTAAACTGAAAATATATAAAACTGTTATTATCCTAGTTATATTATATGGATGCGAAACATGGACTATTAGACCTACTTATAAGGAGTGCACGGTGGTATAATAGCACTAGCTACAAAGTACGTAAATTTGTTATTAACTATTGATTCATTATAATAGTCCTTCACGGTGCACTAGCGGTTAATTTAATAGATCGCTAACGGTTCTGAGATTCAAACCCGGCACTGATAGTAGGACTTTTTTAATGCCGTAAAACTGTAAGTTCCATTAAATTTGAAGAGAAAAATATATTTCTAAATCGGGATTTGAACACAATATCTCTGGTTCTGTACACCAGTGCTTTAACGATTTAAGCTATTAGGCATCACAATTTGAACATAGATTTTTCTCTCATACTAATACGATTTCCGTGCGCCAGGTAGCAGTAAAGTATTGTTCCACTAACGCCATCTAGCGGTCTCTTAAATAAGAGGACTTTAAAATGGAAATCAACACATTACATTTCTAGCAAGTTAAGCTAATATTCGATATTTAATATTAAATGCATCAGTTCTCACTCAACGTAAATTAAATTAGAAGAGAAAAATTGAGTGAAAAGTGATAAATTTAATTTTAAATATCGTGTAAGTTCCATGTTGTAGATTTATTGCAAATAAATGAGCTTGAAGTCTGCAATAAAATTTTCTGAGCAAATTTTATCGTCCTTTTCACAATAAAAAAATCTAATTACGACTCTAATGACCCGAGTTGTTAAAGAATGCCATTAAATAAAAAAACATTAACTACTATCAACGAACTAGAAAAACACTATAGAATCCAACAATATATAGCCTACATATATTTTTTTTGTCCAATGTCATCAGGTTGTATTTCATGACATTTCTGGCTTTCTCCCCTGGCATTGGCGAAATTGTAATCCATTTCTTAGATTCGAGTACTTGAAGGCGCAATTACGTTACCCCGATGATATGATGTGTAATAACTAGGGCTAGGATTTTTATGTGATAAAAGTTAAGATTGCAACATAGTATAGTGAGAAGTTAGACTTATGACTGTCTGTTGTTTTGGTTTCACACACAAACAGTTGAATAGTATAATGAGAAGTTAGACTTATGACTATATTTTGTTTTTTGTTTCACACACAAACAGTTGAATAGTATAATGAGAAGTTAGACTTTTGTCTGTCTGTTGTTTTGGTTTCACACACAAACAGTTGAATAGTATAATGAGAAGTTAGACTTATGACTATATTTTGTTTTTTGTTTCACACACAAACAGTTGAATAGTATAATGAGAAGTTAGACTTTTGTCTGTCTGTTGTTTTGGTTTCCACACACAAACAGTTGAATAGTATAATGAGAAGTTAGACTTATGACTATATTTTGTTTTTTGTTTCACACACAAACAGTTGAATAGTATAATGAGAAGTTAGACTTATGACTATATTTTGTTTTTTGTTTCACACACAAACAGTTGAATAGTATAATGAGAAGTTAGATTTCTGTCTGTCTGTTGTTTTGGTTTCACACACAAACAGTTGAATATAATAATGAGAAGTTAGACTACTGTCAGTCTGTTGTTTTGGTTTCACACACAAACAGTTGAATAGAATAATGAGAAGTTAGACTACTGTCTGTCTTTTGTTTTGGTCATCATCATCAACATCAAGGCTTAGGTCCTCTGGCCCGTTCCGACTTCAAAAGATTTGGTCTTTCCATCTAGCAAATGGTCTTCCTTGACTTTTAGATCCTGTGGGTCTGTAGTTTAAAATAATTTTAGAAGGTCTATCATCTGGCATTCTTAGTTGATTTTCGTACCAATTTTGTCTTTGTTTGTCAATTTTATCTGTCAATTTAAAAATATTTAATTGATCTCTTAACTCAGAACTTCTTTTCTGGTCCATAAGAGTGTAGCCTGCTGTTGGTCTTAAAAATTTAATCTTCGCTACCTCTATTTTTTTCCTATCTGAATGAGTCAAAGTCCAATTTTCACTGCCATAGATAATGGTAGGAACGGCCATGACTTTATAAAATTTCAGTTGAGAATCCTGAGTTGTTTTGTTCTTTAGAGTTCTTCTTATTGTTCCATACATTCTTAGAAATTTCTGTATTTTTATATTTATATCTTCTTTTTTGTCAGTATGAAACCTTAAAGCCCAAATAATTGTAGGATTTCTCTTGTTCAATGATATTATTATTTATCACAATTTTGCATCTGAGATGGTTTTTTCCTCGAAATGCCATTGATTTTGTTTTTGTACATGAAATGTTTAAATTGTATTTGTTTTGGTTTCACACACAGACAGTTGAATAGTATAATGAGAAGTTAGACTTCTGTCTGTCTGTTGTTTTGTTTTCACGCACAAACAGTTGAATAGTATAATGAGAAGTTGGACTTCTGCCTGTCTTTTGTTTTGGTTTCACACACAAACAGTTGAACTGTATAATGAGAAGTTAGACTTATGACTATATTTTGTTTTTTTGTTTCACACACAAACAGTTGATTAATATATACTATCTGCATTGCAACCTTAACTTTTATTACATAAAATGATAATGAAACATCAGGAGAGTTCTTAACCTAAACTTAACCTAAATCCCAGACCAGGGCAACCACAGGAATAATTCCGTTTGAGGAAACGTTCCTATGGTCTGACCGGGAAACGAACCCGGAACCCCATTAACTGCAGTCAGGAACACTGACCACTAGCCCATGAAGTTGATTTCAAGTAATTGTATAAATATTTTAATGATGTCAACATTAATAAAATTCATTATAAAGTTCCGTTGAGGTAATGTTCAAAATTAAAATATAAAATTATGAAATATTTACCTGAAAGGTCCGTCTCCTCAACTTTATTAGTTGGCCTATTTATCTGTAGCAATTTCGGGACTAGTCCCATCATCAGCAGGATTCAAAACTGGTGTTTCACTGAAAAATCTGGTAGAGGGGGTTACACGTACTGGGTGCGTTTTCATTTATCAGATGATAGTTTTTGTTAACTGCCTTCAAAATTTCTATCTCCTTGAGTACGTTTATATAGGGATAGATAGAAATTTTGAAGGCAGTTAACAACAATGACCATCTGATAAAATAAAACGCACCCAGTACGTGTAAACTCCTCTACTTCAGTGGAACACCAATATTGAATCCTGCTGATGATGGAACTAGTCCCGAAAGCACTGCGGATAAATAATATTTAAGATGAGGAGACGGACCTTTCAGGTAAGTATTTCATAATTTTAATGATGTGTGTACTATTCATTGACTAAAGCGAATTCGATTGTATTATACGTGCCATTTTTTTTAAATCACTGTGCATACTTAATTGTAATTTTCTATTAGCGGAGTCATACTGTAATATGAGTACTGGAACAGATTGCGAGCACTTGACCACTTAATTTCACTTGGTGTTTTACCACCGGCAAACCGTATTGTAATTGGCGGTTGATTTGATTAAGTCTTCAGCGTATGGTAACATCTGTTCTGTGGTTCAAAAAATCGTTACCATGCAATGATGAGGCCTACTCCCTTCATAATTCGTGACGCGTAATTCTAGATCAAATTAATTAAGTTTACAACGTCTGCATGTCTTCTCCCATGTTTTAATTAGTTTAAATGCCACTTCGTAGAAAAAACCCAAACTCAAAATGACAAAATGAGTCTAATTTTCGTCATAAAATTTTCCTCATAAACTAGTCACAAAAATAATTTAATATACCATTAAGCAAGTTGGCCCAGACAGTAATGTCGAGACTCGTATTCAGGAAGTGCAAGGTTCAGTTCTCGGTGCCGAGGCACTGACTGATCTTTACTGATTCCGCAGATGTCAAGACAAATATAGGGTTTTAATTTCATTGCTAGGAGATAGTTAATTATAAGTGAGGAGTTGAATGGAATAAGGGCATAACTCATGTTTTGCCCTTTTTTTTCCGTTTAATGCATTTTTGGACTCACCATTTTGTAGTAGTTGGTCAGCCTGAAAAGTTTCGTTTCAATATCTCGATTACAGCAGGTTGAGCAGCTCATTGTATCAATTAAAATAAACAACAATGTTATGCATGTAGTTATATATTAATTGATAATATCTCAAAATGTATATTTTTTAATTGTGCTCATATTCCATTCAAAACCCTCAATTACTAGTTCAAGATGTTATTAAAATAAAAATAAATTAAATAGTTTAATCAAAAATCTACTCTACTAATCAATTTTGTACTAGTGCATGATATCAAATCTTTGGAGGATGAAGAAGGTTTACAATTCAATGGTATTAATAAGCTGTTAGTTTATGTTGATGATGAAATATTATTAGGCGATAGCGAGGAGATACTAAGGACCAATACTCCACTCTATTGATTAGCACTAAAAAATGGGAGTGGAAATAAACATAAATAAAACGAAATATTTCACACATAGAAATACTGTACATTATATAATGGAAATTGACAGTTAATGACAAATGAAGGAAATTTTGAAAAAGTGCTGAATTCAAATACCTAGGAACAATATCTGGTCTTGAGAATGACAGCTTGGCTGTAGAAACTTGTTGACCATTTTAAACATTTATTGGTTAAATGGGCATATTGACTGTATATATATTTTAACCTAGGAACAATAATCACAAATAGAAATGAGATGCACAATGAAATTAAAAATAGGCTCAATTCTGGAAATGCATGCTATTATAAATTACAGGGACACTTATCGTCCCAACTTCTCTGAAAAAAGTTAAACTGAAAATATATACAACTGTTATTCTACCAGTTATATGGATGCGAAACATGGACTCTTACTTTAAGTGAGAAAAGAATATTACGAGTACTTGAGAATAAAGTACTTACGAACATTTTTAAACCAAAGACTGCGACGAGCAGGGCATGTGGCACGAATGAAGAACGAAAGAGGGGCTTGGAAGCTTCTTATAGGAAAACCAGAAGGAAAACACTCAGTTGGTAACCCAAGAATGAGGTGGGAGAATAACATTAACCACTATTTGAGGGAAATATGTTATACAGAGGATGATTGTAAAACACTAGCTGAGCATAGGGATGCGTGGAGTGTTTATGTCAGCGTCGGCCATGAACCTATGGGTTCGATAGTGCCAGTGAGTTATTTAGTTTAGCATGAAATAAGGCCTCTGAGCAAAATCTGTCAGCCTTTTCACGTCCAAATTTGAATGGCTACTCTAATGGCACGAGCGTTAAATTAGCGTCATTAAATAAAAATGTTCTATCTACCTCTCCCCCCCCTCTCTCTCTCTCTCTCTCCTTCTCTCTCTCTCTCTCTCTCTCTAATACATTTTGAGTTTGGTATGCAGAATGGTAGAAGCTTGCCAACATTCACTTCGATAATAATGGAGTAACAAATGAATCCAAAAATTGACTAATCCAACTGTAGCGCCACTCTAACTGTCCGATACTTAGAGATAGGGTCATATTCATGGGTGACACTGAGGCTTGTGAATGCGAAGTGAAATTTATTGTGATTCCTCAAGGGGAAATCTAGGATGTTCTGTGTTACTGTAAGGTAAATTAATTCCTTTTTATGGAAACCTAAAAAGTGTAGCATTGTTGAAAATGCTTAGCTTTTATCTTGGATTTTATATTAGCTGTAATCATGTTCACAATAAAGGGAAGTTAATTCAATTACAGTTTAGTATTATGTTATCTTCTTTTAATACAAGACCAAAAATCCTTTAGCTTTCAGTACAAAGGTTAGTACTTTCATGTATCTTTCATACGGTAACACACATACATACATAATACAAATTAAGTCCATTAGTTTTTTTTTTAATTTACATACTATTTCTTTGGGCAGTATATTACATTTATTATATATATAGTTTAAGTCCACCGCTGTGGTCTCGAGGTAGCGTGCTGCCTTGTCACGCAGCGGACCCGGGTTCGATCGCCGGTCGGGACAGTTTTTGTGGGTGAGGTTTGTTATCGGGGTTTTTCCTCACCTGTAAGACAAATGTCAGAAAAACATTAAGGCCCAAACGGTCCCCGAAATCATATGGCCATCATCATCATTATCATTATGATCATCATCATCAACTTTCACCGGTGTGGAAAGCAACGGGAAGCTACCACACCTACAATTCCCTAGTAAAGCTGCAAGCATAGCATGAAAATGCTATGATTGCATTGAAGGACGACCTGCCTTCGGGCAGAATTACTATGGATGGATACATAGTTAAGTCCACCGCTGTGGTCTCGAGGTAGCGTGTTGCCTTGTCATGCAGCGGGCCCAGCTTCGATTCCCGGTCAGGACAGGCTCCTGGGTGAGGTTTTTTCGGGGTTTCTTCCTCACCTGTAAGACAAATCTCAGGAAGCTTACGGCGCAACAGTCCCCGAAAATCATCCGACCATCATCATCATCCTTATCCTTATCATCATCATTCTTCACCGGTGTGCAAAGCAACGGGAAGCTACCACACCTATAATTCCCTAGTAAAGCTGCAAATCATTGCATGAAAATACTATGATTGCAGTGAAAGACCTGCCCTCGGGCAGAATTACTGTAATACCATGGATTATTATTATTATTATTATTATTATTATTATTATTATTATTATTATTATTATCATTATTATTGTCCACCGCTGTGATCTCGAGGTAGCGTGCTGTCTTGCCACGCAGCGGGCCCGGATTCGATCCCCGGTCGGGGCAGTTTTTCTGGGTGAGGTTTTTTATCTGGGTTTTCTTCACCTGTCAGACAAATGTCAGGAAAACTTTCAGGCCCAAACGGTCCCCGAAATCATATGGCCATTATTATTATTATTATTATTATTATTATTATTATTATTATCATCATCATCATCATTATTATCATTATAATCATTAACCTTGATCGGTGTGGAAAGCAACGGGAAGCTACCATACCTACAATTCCTTAGTAAAGCTGTAAAGCATAGCATGAAAATTCTAGCTTTCATGAAACCGGAACGAGCAAACAGCCTAATCCCTGGATGATGATGATATTATTATTATTATTATTATTATTATTATTATTATTATTATTATTATACATATCTTAAGAATGAACTAACACCTTATACCTAAGAACGCGTAAAAATAAATTACGATAGAAAATAATTGTTGGACTACCAAAGAAGAGATGCCTCAATCAGCAGTCCGAACAAGAAACTTTTCCCAAACCGTATTATGCACATAATGATGCTGCTAATGATGATAAAATGGCATATTTAAGTGGCAAATTATATTTGAACTTTTTTATTTGAACTATTCAAAACGTCTTCTCCCCGACTGAGTTAATAATGTGATACTGTAACTCCATAAACATCTTAAAAACTTCAGAGACATGTTGCTTTCCGTTAGCTGACTTCTTTTAAAGTTGGTAACAATGTAATCCTTCCTCATTTAACCTTAATATTGTTACGTATAAGTTGGGCAAATCAATCGGGAAACCCATGATGTATTCTGTTATCGATTTTCTTGTTTTAAAACTTTAATGCTCAAGTTCTTACAGTACATTTGGGATGCATCGCTGAAGTGGAGAGTGTCTTCTATTTTTAAAACAAGAACTTAACCCACATTTGTGCTAGTTTTAAATACAGTAAAATATCCTTATTCGCGGGTTAAACAATTGCGACACAGATCCTCTATTCACGGCTATTTTTTTTATTCGCGGATCCAGTCGGTATATTAGAAGGCCGAGCGGATAAGGTAGGAAGCCTTGGCGCAGAGCTACGGGACTTGCGCTGGTTCGAGTCTCTATGGGGAAAGAAATTTTCTTATGGTACTTCGGCCAGTATGGGACCGGTGCCCACCCAGCATCGTGAGGCAATTGGTTAGCTACAATAAGTAGCGGCTCCAGGTTGAGGAACCAGCTATAACGGCTGGGGGACTCGACATGCTAACCACATGTCACCCCTACACTGGCTGTTGATCATCTACCTCTGTGATTGACACATGTGGATGTGAAGGGCCAGCAGCCGGCTGGTAAAAGGGCAACCGCTGAAAAGTGGAAAGACCCTCAATCGGCAGTATCCTTTACCACCGCTGTGGTTTCGAGGTAGCGTGCTGCCTTGTCACGCAGCGGGCTCGGGTTCGATTCCCGGTCGGGGCAGTTTTTCTGGGTGAGGTTTTTATCGGGGATTTTCCTCACTTGTAAGACAAATGTCATCATCATCATCATCCTTATCATTATCATCATCATCATCATCCTTCACCGGTGTGAAAAGTAACGGGAAGCTACCACATCTACAATTCCCTAGTAAAGCTGCAAGCATAGTATGAAAATGCTATGATTGCAGTGAAGGACCTGCCCTCGGGCAGAATTACTATGGATGGAATATCCTTTATCAACGCATGGGCAACTTTTTTTTACTGCAGGCACGTGTTAAGGCGGCTTTTTGCATAGAGTGATTCAAATCAAATGGACAAATAAATATCAAAGTAAAATAAACCTTATTACCACTAAGCCTAAAGTCCATGATTAAAAGCCACCGCCGCTGTATTTCACATTCCACTATGTCCGTTGATAAATGCCGCCCTCGCCACTATCGGTGTTTCATTGTTTCAATTTGACATTCATTTCAATGCCTCTTATTTAATAATACGCGTCTCTTCTGCTTTTTTGCCAATTTATAATGTCGAGTAAAAGGAAAATAGTTTAAAATAACTCCTTAATTTATTTTATTTTGACTATTTAACTCATGCCACAAATGCTAGTCATTGACCAATCACGTTTCAATGAATCTTGTTTTACAACCAATGACAGTCGTGTTTCAACTCGCTCTTTATCGATTTCTCTTTATCAGCTCCTGCTTTCTTGGTAAAGAAAGTTCCTCCTTTTTAATGTTCTGAACAGGTCAAAGCATTATTTTTCTCCAACAAATACATTTAATATAGAAATAATGAAACGATTCCTTGATTTTACTGAGTTGTTTACTAAAAAAATTAATGAATAATCCGTAGTGTTGTTTATGATATATAGTTTGATGTGTTTCATTATTTCTCCACTTGGGTGCACTCTTACAATATTGCGATCGTATTTGGCAATAAATAATAGATCAAGCAGCAGTGAATGAACATAACCTCACATTTCTGACTTGTTTTCAAACAACGCCGTTTACATTAAATATATAAATATTTTAAAATAACTATAGTTAAACAATGATTTGTGAGTAAACAGCTTAATTTTATTCGTTAAATAGTCCTAACAAATGCCACTCTTGATTTCCAAATTCTCTATATAAATTCACTCCTCACTTCGTGAGTTGTGAATTTATCGATAATTTGGAAATCACTCGTGGCATTACTTATGATAATTTTTATTTTATTTTGGAACCTTGGAACGTATCCCCTATATACCCATTACCATTCCATATTCGCGGTTTCTGTATTCGCAGCATATTTGCGGAATATATCCCCCGCGAATAAGGAGCTTTTACTGTATTGCAATATCTTTATATACGTTTTGCACAATAGTGCGTTCAATGACGACCATGATTAAAAGATCAATTTCCTAAATTTTGGGGTTGCCAACTTAAATAACTATACTATAATATTACATATTACCTACCTCGTGCCAGAAGTAAAACCACTGTATACTACGTACAATGTATGTACAGAAATATATCCAAAAGGTAGTGTTAATATACATTATATGAAACATATCACTGCATTTTAAATAAACCGAACTTTATTTGAAACAATATAAAAAAACAAATTCGTACATGCCGCCATTTTATAACTGATTGGTGTCACGGCCTACTGTAGTCTCAACTAAATTATTTTCGGCATTTGCCATATAAACATTGACCACGCTGTTAACGTTAGTCAGTTGTTTATAATGAAAGCAAAGATATACTTTTACTGTTAATAAATAATAATTATTTTGAAAATACCATCGCGTAAAAAATAATGTACAACGCACGTTTTACAGAATATCGGAAATTGAAAATTATTATTATTATTATTATTATTATTATTATTATTATTATTATTATTATTAAAAACCTCGCTATCGCTCGTTTTTTAATCATATCCGCGCTTCTATAAAAACCACTTCCCAACCTCGCATTGTAATGTACTAATTATCATTATTATAACAATCAGTGACGCTTAAGTGCGTAGTTACTAGGCAACAAAAACCTACACTTTATATTCTAACAAAACACGCTATCAAAACATAAAATACAGGTTCAACAAAACGTAAAATAGATTTTAATTATGATTGCAGAATATAACGACAATGTTTGTCGATTTATCGTGTTTTTTTTTTTTTTTTTTTTTCCAAAGCCCACATTACTCTTTCTCTGAATATATTGTTTCCGCAATAAATAAATTCGTTTAAATAACTATTATATTCAGTGATAAAGATTGCTTAATTTACCAAATAATTGACCAGAATTTTTATAAACGTATCACTGTATTCTAAAGATAATTATGCAATAATTATGAAATTACATACAATAATGTTTTCTTTCTTTAATTTTAATATATAGCCTATAAATAATTCGCAATAACCTAAAAATTGGAAATCAATTTTCGAGATGTCTAACAAAATTAGAACTTTGTGAGAATGGAGGACACAAGAAACCTGAAGAATGCCTTATTGAGTGAGATAGAAGGGAGAAGGGATAGTAGAATGAGATGATTGAACTTCGTGGAAAAAGACATGGACGTACTTCCAACTACTTAATACCTAATACATGCTTTCCACTTTACAGCAGTTCGCCCTTCTTCACTTCATGGGCTAGGCAAATTGCCTGTTCCGCCTCACAGTTGTTCTGTCCATCTTTTCACTGGCCTTCCTACATTCCTTGAACCTCTTGGTTTGTAGTTAAATGCTGCTTTTGGTAATCTTGTTACATTCATTGTTTCTACATGTCTAAACCATTCATCTCTATATTCTCTGATTTTATCATTCGGTGGATACATTATATATATATATATATATATATAAAGTCCTCCGCTGTGATCTGGAGATAGCGCGCTGCCTTGTCACGCAGCGGGCCCGGGTTCGATTCCCGGTCTGGACAGGCTCCTGGGTGAGTTTCTTTTCGGGGTTTTTCCTCACCTGTAAGATAAATATCAGGAAGCTTAGGGCCCAACAGTCCCCGAAAATCACGCGGCCATCATCATCCTTATCATTATCATCATCATCCATTACCGTTGAGGAAAGCAACGGGAAACTACCACACCTATAATTCCCTTGTAAAGCTGCAAACCATAGCATTAAAATGCTACGATTGCAGTGAAAGACCTGCCCTCCGGGCAGAATTATTATTGATGAATATATATATATATATATATATATATTCTTATATCTTCATTCTTTATCCGATGCAATCTTGTGCATCCTTTTATTCTTCAAAGGAAGTTCATGACGTGATCTGTGAATAAGGAGGCTCAATCCGGAGACTGAGTCGGGATCACTCCATCTGGATTTCATGTTGGAATCTGGGCAGCTTTTTCTCGCAGTTTCTCCAGTTTTCACCTGTCATAAATTTTCTTCCACCATTTTTCCACACTCATCTCATTCATTTCGTTTTATTTCATTTCACCTGCTCACACGATGTTGCGTCAAGCGTGGTCGGCCAGAATCCTTGCAATTCTCAGATCTTCAATATAATGAGCTTCATTGCATCTCATCCCTCGACCTGTCGGAAATGGTTTGATGAGGTTTTCTTACTGTACCCTAATTAGCCTGAGGCAATTAATGTTGATAAGTGGCTTCAAAATACCAATTGTACCTCAAATTGAGAGGTCATCATCAATTGCAGTCATGGATTAGGCTATTGGCCTGTTCCGCTTCAGGAAATAAATTGATCCCTCCATCGCTTCTTAGGTCTTCCCGGGTATCTTCGTCCTGTGGGTCTGTAGTTGAATAGCTGCAGGGGAAGTCTATTGTTTGGCATTCTAAGAAGGTGTACATGCCAATTATTTTGGTATATTTGAATGGTTTCAGTTATTGCTGGTGTGTTCAGAGCTTTGCGGATATCTTCATTACGCATGTGGTCATAAAGCGTATAACCCACTAAAGGTCTTAATAACTTCATTTCAACCTATTTAATTTACCTGTAGTAAGAGTCCAGATTTCAGAGCCATAAAGTAGAGTTGGAAGAGCCATTGATTTATAAAATTTTAGAATTGTATCTGGGCTTACTTTTAGGAGAAGAGTTTTTTTTTATGTTCAGTAGCTATTTTTTTACTCTTTTTTCTCCTTTTTCGTTTACACTGTTTTTCCTTCTTGTTTTACTTTATTGTTTTACCTTTTTGTTAACTTTATTTTATTATCAACTATAGATACAAGGATAGGACACACATCCAGACCCAAGGTGGAAATTTAAAATCCCCTACCCCGCCGGAAATCGAACCCGGGTCGCCGGAGTGGAAGGTAGGGACTCTACCGACTACGCCACGGCGACGGACTTTTAAATTGAGAGATCTACCGTAAAAATATTTACATGTTTTCTATTTTTTTTATCATTTCAACATGAAGGAATACACCTAAAAAAAACTCTATGAAAATATACACAGTATAAAAAAGAGCTCAGCTACCTGGACAAACAGTTCTGAACCTTATTTATGTAATGGGAAAAGCAACACAACATGTTGAAACGTTTCCAGCGGACTGAACAACAGAGTTGAGGGGAGATAAATAATTTATATTATTTAAATATGTGTGCAGTTGCCGCCCACGCGATAAGGAATCCTATTTTCTTTACTGCCTCGCCAATCTTAGAACTTCTTACCGTTCAACTGCCATTTACTGTTAATAATACTCAACCAATTATTCACTTAACTAACTTCTTCTTCTTCTTCTTCTTCTTCTTCACCGCAGTTTAACCTCTCACTTTACATCCTACACGCCGTCCGGGCCTTGCAGTGGTGCAACCTGTCCAGAGAACAATTTTAAATTTTGGATCTCACACATGGAGATGGAGAGACCCCTCTATTTTGACGTAGTGGTGGTGCCTGTGTGGTCAAAAGACTCTAAAAACTATGCTGGCGGTAGCATAGCTACTGGTATGACCTCCTATGCCAGACAGGTCACAACATTTATTTGTGAATAAAATTTACTCTTATTCTTATATTCACTTGTTCGTGATGCTATTTAATGGGCCTGGTCTATTGTTTAGGTTACAAAATCAATGCTAGGTTTCTGATACATTTTGGAATACTCTTACTAGGTAATGTCAAACTGTAAGTTATCATATAGACCGTGGTTTTAAACTTATGTTGTGGTTATGCAAAAAACAATAGTATTAAATTAAAGTATATTAGATAATCGCACATTAGTATATTAGATAATGTAATTAGAGTATATTAGATAATGGCCCAAATAGTAGGGTGCGTGTAGCCAAACACTTTTCGGATACTTTTGAAATCCACAGTAGGTTGAAGCAAGGAGATGCACCATCTTCTCTACTATTTAATTTTGTACTAGGATGAAGAAGGCCTACAACTCAAACGTATTAATAAGCTGTTAGTTTATACTGATGATGTAACAGGTACTATTGGGCGATAGCGAGGAGACCAACACGCACACACAACTGAGTAACACTAAGAAATTATGACTGGGTGTAAATATCAATAAAACTAAATATATGGCCACACATAGAAATACAATATATAATGGAAATGGACAGCTAATGACAACTGATGGAAATTTTGAGGAAATTATTGAATTCAAATACCTAGGAACAATAATCACAAATAGGAATGAGTTGCATGATATTAAACATAGGTTTAATTCTGGAAATGCGTGCTATTATGCATTACAGAGACTCTTGACGTCCCAACTCCTTTAAAAAAACATTAACTGAAAATATATAAAACTGTTATTCTACCAGTTATATTATATGGATGTGAAACATGGACTCTTACTTTAAGGGAGGAAAGGAGATTACGTGTATTTAAGAATAAAGTTCTTAGGAAAATTTTTGGATCAAAGAGAGATGAACAGACAAGTGAATGGATAAAACTACATAACAGTGAACTACATGGTCTTTATAGGAAGTCAGATATAATAAGAACAGTTAAGTCTCGTAGACAACGATGGACAGGACATTTGGCACGAATGGGGAATGAAAGATGTGCATGGAAGCTTCTTGTAGGAAAACCAGAGGGAAAACGCCCAGTTGGTAGATCAAGAATGAGGTGGGAGAATAACATTAACCATGATTTGAGGGAAATAGATTGTACAGGGAATGATTAGAAAACATTAGCTTAGTATTGGGATTTATGGAGAGTTTGTGACCGCGCGGGCCATGAAGTTGTTAAGTCATATATTATGAATGAGGCCAAAGTTCTTAGTGGACTGTAGAGGCAAAGGAAGAAGATGATGGCCAATTGGTGTTCGGAACTATATGGGCCTTAAAGTTTCCTGACATTTGTCTTACAGGTGAACAAATTCTAGAAAACTTATCCCAACTGGCGATCGAAGCCGAGTCCGCTGCTTCCGAGACAACGCCGTTACCCCCGAGATAGCAGTAGATTAATTTTGTAGAAAAATGTAAACGTAAAATATTTACAATGTCGGGTACTTAAGCTAGTAAATGTGTCCTCTGTGAGTATCGAACTCGGCCTGTGGGAATGTGAACATGTGGGCTGTCGCGGTATTTTCCACGCCAATGAGCGACAGTCAGTTGTTAATAAGGATGCGGCTCAACACTCATTTGTGTAAAAACACTTCGACCTTCAGCTACAGCGTGTTCGTAAAAATACTTGTTTAACTTCCATGGAACGTAACTTCCGATCAGAACAACATTTTTACTTCGTTTTCCTCAATATACGACAGAGCCGGCCAAAGTTATTTTTACCGTGGGCCAAATGAAAGAAACATGAAGATGACGCGGGCCAAAGGCCACATTATAGCTGTTATGGATTATTATTATTATTATTATTATTATTATTATTATTATTATTATTCACTTCACGGGCTAGGAAAATTGCCTGTTCCGCCTCACAGTTGTTCTATCCCTCTTTTCACTGGTCTTCCAACATTCCTTGAACCTCTTGGCTTGTAGTTAAATGCTACTTTTGGTAATCTTGTTACATTCATTCTTTCTACATGTCTAAACCATTTTTCTCCATATTCTTTGATTTTATCATTCAATAGATATATATTTAACTTCATTATTTATCCGATCCATTCTTGTGCAGCCTTTTGTTCTTCTAACGAAGTTCATTTCTACGCTTTGTATTCAATTTTGGTCATTACCCAAGTTTCACTCCCATAAAATAATGCAGGAACTGCCAATGTTTTATAAAATTTCAATCCAGTATCTCATCTTATTATTATTATTATTATTATTATTATTATTATTATTATTATTATTATTATTATTATTATTATTATAAAACTATTATTCTACCAGTTATATTATATGGGTGCGAAACATGGACTCTTACTTTAAGGGAGGAAAGGAGATTACGAGTATTTGAGAATAAAGTTCTTAGGATAATTTTTGGACCAAAGAGAGATGAACAGACAGGTGAATGGAGAAGACTACATAACAATGAACTACATGGTCTTTATAGGAAGCCAGATATAATAAGAACAGTTAAGTCTCGTAGACTGCGATGGGCAGGACATGTTGCATGTATGGCGAATGAAACACTTGCATGGAAGCTTCTTGTAGGAAAGCCAGAGGGAAAACGCCCAGTTAGTAGACCAAAAATGAGGTGGGAGAACAACATTAACTATGATTTGAGGGAAGTAGATTATACAGGGAATGATTGGAAAGCATTAGCTCAGGATAGGGATGTATGGAGAGCTTATGTCCGCGCGGCCATGAACCTACGGGTTCGATAGTGCCAGTGAGTAAGTAAGTAAGTAAGTAAGTAAGTATTATTATTATTATTATTATTATTATTATTATTATTATTATTATTATTATTATTATTATTATTATTATTATTATTATTGTAAGCATGTATTGATTTGCTACTTTTCTTATATTTCACAAGTTCTTGTTCCATTACTGATAGACTAATATTATAGGAATACCCTTAGCATATTTTAATTTTTTAGAATGCTACAGGCCTACAAAGGCTGGATAGAAAGTGATGGAGGGCCGTATCCGGCCCGCTGGCCGTAGTTTGGGCGCCTCTGATATACGTAAATGATAACTTATAATTTCTCACGGAATGTCACCATTTTCCCGCAATTAATGTTAACTGATTTGTTTGTATTTTTATTTAACTAGTTCTTTAATTGTTGGCCGCGTGGTCTAGTGGTTATGTTTTCCTTATCTCTAGTTCCGAGGGTCGCGGGTTCAAACCCGACCGGCGTCGATGGATTTTTTCAGAATGGAAAAATCCAAGGAACAAGTCCTCCGAGAGGGACTTTAAGCCGTGGGTCCCGATTTTCAGGTTCGTAAAAGAACGACAAGCCTGAATAAAAGGCCTCTGTGCAAAATTTACCAAATGTTCCCATGCTATTACTACCTTGGTTTCCAAGATGTCACTATGAAGCGGAAACGCTGATTGCGGGCCACTCATGACATCTATCAGAAAACAAGATAATTGTACCTTACCCGCTCTTAGAGTGATCCTAACATAAACAAACACCAATTGTATCCTTCCGCCATTCGCGCCACAATTACTGCCACATTGACAGAGAGCTCGTGTGAAGTATATAAGACGTGATCATTGAATTGGCTTGATTACAATAAAGCTGGTGAGATTTTTCACTGAACTTGTGAAATACTTTTAAAATAACTTTTTTTGCCACTAGTCAAATGTTTACAAGACTTATGTTTTAAGAAATTAGATGACACCAACAGAAAACTCGACGCCTTCAGCCATTTAGTTGCATCAGAATCGACTGAAGCATGACTCAAATGCATCATCCATATGTAATAAACTATTTTAAGTTGTAATTATTGATTAGGTATATTTTAAAATACTTTTTATGTTTTTAATATTATTATTTTATTACACGAAGAATAACAAGTACGATTAAGAGAACTACTTTTTCGCGTAGTTATTGCTTCTATTTCGTACGTCGGTGTTCATAACCAATGAAAAGAGAGCAGGTCAGATGAATTTGTTTTGACGAGGATCACTTTATGAGAGGATAGTCTATAAATTTGTATGGTTGAACTTCCCCCTTGTAGACGATAACGCCCAAATATCTTTTAGAAACATAGGGTGTTCCTACCACTACTACTATTTAGTTTTTATTATTGATTTCGTACATCTCAATGATGGATAAATAATATTTGAAGAGAAAAATTATACGCTCAGACCGGGACTTGAACCCGGGACCCTTGGTTCTGTAGACCAAGTGCTCTACCAACTGAGCTACCTGAGCAGGTACCGATCTAAACGCAAATCTTTCTCTATATATATTGTAATTCCCGTCCACCAAATGAACTAGTTAAATAAAATTCAAGACATGCATTTGGTGGACGGGAATTACAATGTATATAGAGAAAGATTTGCGTTTAGATCGGTACCTGCTCAGGTAGCTCAGTTGGTAGAGCACTTGGTCTAGAGAACCAAGGGTCCCGGGTTCAAGTCCCGGTCTGAGTGTATAATTTTTCTCTTCAAATACTATTTAGTTGTTCTATCAACACCGGTCCCATACTGGTCAAAATTCCATGAGAATATTTCTTCCCCCATGGGGACTCGAACCAGCGTAAGTCCCGTAGTTGTGCATCATGCCGTAAACCACTCGGGTAACGCGCGGGATCCATTTGTTTAATGTATTACGTAATTAAATAAGATAAAATTATTTAAATATTTAAAAACAAGGATATAAATACATACATTTCAAACATTTTAAAGGGTTTTAGGTTTAATAAATTCTAAAAAAAAAATTCAAGACTAAAAAAGTATAAAACACTGGCTCTTCCATCTCTTTTGTATGGTAGCGAAATATGGGCATAGAAACAGAAGGATATACAAAGACTTAGATCTGCTGAAATGAGATATCTTCGAAGGACTGCAAGAAACACACTACTAGATCATAAAAACATTAAGACATCTTAGAAGAATTACACTTAGAACTCTTAGAAAACAAAATTTCTGATTATAAGTCAAGATGGATGCAACATGTTCATCGAATGGAGGATCACAGGATACCCAAGCACACGTTAAGCTATCAACATGCAGGAAGAAGAAGACCAGGACGTCCACTCAAAATACTTATCAATGATGTTTCTATTGAGGCCGAAACAGATAAATAAATTACCTAAATTTGTGAATGGACTATGATGATGACGATGATATTTAAAAATAATAAAATTATATACATAATCTGAAAAAAAAACCAATGTTGTTGAACTTATAAGAAATGAACGGTTTATCACACCTACGTACTTGATAGAGGTTGTAATATTGTTTTGCGCAACACTGTACATGTTAGGAAACTATTGAGAGTTTAATATGATAGATCATCAGTCATGCCAACATTGTAAATCCACTTTACTATTGATGAAGAGGCGATGTTTTGTGATGTATGTCTTGTCCTACGAGCCGCTTGCAAATGTAATTTCCCTTCCGACGGGAAATTGAAGAGTTATGGAGTGGAAATTCCTTTTGTCGAGAGTTAGCAACTTACGTTAGATTTACAAGCGCATGCGCTTCTTTGAAACATATAAGTACGAACACCAAAATTGTGAATTTAACTAAAACATAATAATAATAATAATAATAATAATAATAATAGTCCTAATATATATATATATTGTAACAAGAATTTCCCTCCATATTGTTTTAGTTTCAAATATAAACTAAAAATTTCATCAAATCTAAATAATTTAAATATAGGCCCATAATTTGAGATAAATATATAATAGTATAAACATATCGAGTTTGGATTTAAATTATTCAGAAATTTATTTGCAATCCAATGATCATATAAATGAATCAATTTTATTAATTATATAAAAGTTGATTTCCTCTTTTTAAAAATGACTTAAGACAAATAGATACCAAACCCTTTGTTAATAGGAATGTATCAGAACGTCTAATTGAAAACAGATTAAAATGTCAAGTCAAAATAATAAACGTTTACAAGTGGAATTTCACTATGAAGTTTCAAATTAAAATTTGGACACATATATCAGTTAAAAGATAACTACGAACAACACATTAAAATTAACTGAAACTAACGGTTTTTAAATAAGCTTTTAGGCCCTTGATAACAAAACCCAAAGGCCTAACTATGAACAACTTGGCAACATTGTCAATAAATAGCACGAGATAGACACACCTATTATTAGTTACATCACTAACAGAAACAAAGGAAAGTCACACCTTTTATATATATGTCCACATATGTTTAAATCAATAGGAATAAATTGTAACCCCTTCTCCTGTAGCGATCTGAACGATTGAAGGAATACTGAGGTTTTCAATATATAACGGACACGCGTACAACACAAGAAGCCTCCCAGCTAGCGAAGGAACAACATCAATACGTTCATTTTAATTGCGGGAAAATAACTACCGCTACTGATTCTAATAGAAAATTGTAACTCCTAATCGAGGAGGACGATCTTAGGGCAAGTTCAAATAGCTTTACAGATTACGTTAAGTGCTCTAATATTTTAAATAGAGTCCCGCGCCGTAGCCGAGCGGTTAAGGTAGGAAGCCTTGGCGCAGAGCTACGGGACTTGCGCTGGTTCGAGTCTCCATGGGGGAAGAAATTTTCTCATGGTATTTCGGCCAGTATGGGACCAGTGCCCACCCAGCATCGTGAGGAAATTGGGTAGCTACAATAAGTAGCGGCTCCAGGTTGAGGAACCAGCTATAACGGCTGGGGGACTCGACATGCTAACCACATGTTACCCCTACACTGGCTGTTGATCATCTACTTCTGTGATTGACACATGTGGATGTGAAGGGCCAGCAGCCGGCTGGTAAAAGGGCAACCGCTGAAAAGTGGAAAGACCCTCAATCGGAAAATATCTTAAATAGTCGAACAGAGTATTGTAGTAAATCGATATTTGAAGATACTAATCAGTAATTTTTATATTACTATATTAATAGTAATAATACTTCATTATTCCGTAGAGAAGTCAGATCGCTATACACATAGTATTATCTAGTGTTTTCATTATATGAAATATATGTATAGCAACTCCTATAGAAAATAAATCGAATGACTTGTGAACTCCAATTACTGGTAAAACTATCGCTGCCCGTACAAAGTTCCGTCGTTATTCCCTCTAATAAGTAATCCTCATCGCTCGCCGAACCCACCCTGACTAGACCGCGATCATAAAATTCCCACATTACGGGAATTCCTTGTAATAAATCCCGCATCCTGTGATAAATCCATCACCCATTCACCATTGTCTAACCCCCTAATTAAACACTTCTGTTCCAATATATATATATATATATATATATATATATATTGATATCTGTTGCACTTGTTCATGAAGTAAGTGTACGCACACTTTTAACGCCAAATCTTTTAAATATAAAAAGTGAAGTGATCCCACAACAGGCCTCAGGAGGCCCTTGCGGTAGTAGGAGGTCAAGGCTCCCACTTTTTCTAGACAATCGGCACTTGATGTCAGCCCTCGGTGACGGCCGCCTTTACCCCAGAACAAGCGTCTGGTACTCATTTCCGTTAGAGGCTGAGTCGACCCCAGGGCCATAGTGCCGCCAGAGGGTTTGGGTCAGTTTAAAAATCCTGACCCCAACGGGACTTGAACCCTCGACCCTCCGGCTTGTAGCTCAGCGCCTTAACCACTACGCTACGGCGTGCCCCTCTTTTAAATATAGCCTCCGTATTACTAAAGAAAAATGTGAACGTCATCAGTCCTATAAGAGATTCTGTGTTTTGCAACAAACGCGTATGAAACGAGATCTTCGCAAATGCTAATCTAAATGTTACATCATGCAGCTAATCGCCAAATGTTTCCGCTCTTAGATTGTTGATGCATAACTGTCAAAGAAGGAAAATAACTTGTAATATTCGGTATTGTTAGTTTGGCGCCAGAGTAAATAGTGAAGACTGAATTAAACTTTAAACGCATTTTTCTCGAAACTTGCACAATGACGCATATTCGATTGATGCATAACGCTATCATTATTAAGAAAAAATCACTGGGACATAGTTCAATTATTGATGTCGCATCCCTTTTAGTACAGCTATGTTTTTTTTTTACTCTTGTAGTAGGCGTATATATACACATAACTAACATATGTACAGAAAACGAGATCTAAATTTAGTATGTGCAAAAATTACGTAGTGTCATTTGTAACTTTTTCTCATCGCTTCTCGATTAATTTTAGAGTAGGTTTACAAGCTGTCATTTTGACAAATGATCTCTCGCACTAATCACTCAATTTTTGCTGACATTTACATAGCTATAAGTATCTTTTTGTCATATTACCCCAGATATCCCGTGTCACGCCTTACAATGCGCCCCTCCTAAAGCAATCAGCAATTATTGCCAACTTGAAGCAAGTGGGAGTTTGCCTTTTATTTGTGAGTCTATTTCCAGTCCACTGAACCGAATGTCATGAAAATTCAAGTGAGATTCAAGATTACTCTATGTGCCTGGTATATAAATAAATAATAGTTAAAAAAACTAAAACAACACGCTTTATTAGAAAACTGAACTAAAAAATGAAAAATAATTTTAATTTCCAACACGCTTGGGATAAAATTAAAGTGGTCAACAAAAACATCATCTCCAACACATCAAGAATAAAACTAGAGTTATCTACAAAAAAAAATAATTTTACCATCAAAAGCGTGGGGTGCTCTATATCAATTAATATATTTGATAATAAACACATATTGGTAAAAGTAAAGTCTCTAAGAAGAAAACGTAAAAACCATAAAAAGCACCCCACGATTTTGATGGTAAAATAATTTTTGTTTGTAGATAACTCTAGTTTTATTCTGTATGTGTTGGAGATGATTTTTTTGTTGACCACTTTAATTTTATCCCAAGCATGTTGGAAATTAAAATTATTTTTCTTTTTTTAGTTCTGTTTTCTAATAAAACGTGTTGTTTTAGTTTTTTAAACTATTATTTATTTTTTAGTTTGGTTTTCTAATAAAGCGTGTTGTTTTAGTTTTTTTAAACTGTTATTTCTTTTTTTTTTATTTTTAGTTTAATTGATTGTCATAAACCGGAATCCCATGAAAATTTAATTGCTTACGATATTTTTAGTGTCTAGGCACGAATATAATATTTTTAAAAACATTTATTATCTAATAGTATTATAATTTGTTGAATATTTTAATATAGATAAATAGTTGCTGCCTAAAGCATAACAAATACACAAAATTAATGTAAACATAATTGAATATCTCAAAAAGCTCTACAAAAAAGTCCGCAACAGCATAAGTTTGTCTCTTACAGATAACTCACAATAACCATTTTTGTCTTTCATTGATGTCAAGAAGATCGAGACAAGTACATAGATTCCTATGCAAACATAGCAGCACATGGCGGGTATTCTTTTACGGATAACTCACTATAACGAATTTTGTCTTTCAGTTCATTTATGCTAAGAAGATCGAGATAAGTAGATTCCCGCGCAATACCGGGTAAACAGTACGGGGTATCTAAAAATAATTACGATATAAATTTTTCCTTTCACTTATGTAACTAAACATAAAAGCATATTAATTTTCATTTATTTAGGCGTACCAGCGTACGCCGGGTATTAGCTAGAGACTGAATAAAATGTGTTAATGAAATTCCAATCCAATATAGGGTTTATACCAAGACAAAAGAGAAAAAACCTCAGCCAATTTTCAAGACACCGGAATTTGAATCACAACCTTCTGAATAAATGTTTATATTAAAAAATAATGATAACCATGAATTACTAAGGCATTCGGTAAGTAATGGCAACACTGTTGCAAATCAGCGATCCTAGTAGTGACCATTGTAATCTCGTAGTATGTTGTTGATCAGTCTTTGTTGTATACATTTATTATTGAAAGTCTGGAAATAATAATATTTTGTGAATACATTAACTGTTTCTCACATTCAGTAAGTGATAGCGCCCTAAAAAAATGTTGAGTAGAATTTGTTTAGAAGGTGGAATTGGGAAGTACTCGAACATCCACCAAATTCACCAGACAGGAGCTCTTGTGACTAAACTTTTTCTCAAATTTCAAAGAACCTCTACGCGGCATTCGATTTCAATCAAGAATTGATATCCAGAAGGCTCTATATCGATCAGATAAAAGAGGTATCCAGAAATTGTGCTGCAGATGGAGTGTGCCATCTTCAAAAAATTTGGCAATTTATAGTTGACTAGACAATAAACTATAAATTAAATTCGTAATGTCAAAAGTAACCTAAAAATTGTTTGAAGTTATAACATTGTTGCCATTTCTTGTCGAATTCCCTACATTTTATATTAATTGTATTAGATTGTATAATCCTGGAGGACGAAGAACGGTAGGAAGACCAAGAAAGCACTGGGCTGAACAGATGTGAGATCAAAACAGGCAAAGATTCTAAGAACTGCAAATACATAGGCTATGATTGAATAATAGCGACAGCCGATTCCAGAACTTCTTCTTCTTCTTTCTTCCAAGTATTAGGCTAAGGCCTGTTACGATCCTATAGAAAATTTTCCCTCCAGCGTTTCACAGGACGGCCCAGTGATCTTCGTCCTCTTGGTATATAATTATAAACAGCTTTGAACTCTTTCTAGATGGTGTTTCCAATTTAGTTGGTACTGTTTAATATATTCCAAAATTCCAGAACTAGGATGGCAATTTGAGTAATTAAGAGCAGGGGAAGAAGAGAGGCCGAAAGAGAAGGCCCAGGAAGAAGATGATGATGTATTAGATTTCAGAGCGTCTATAAGTAAGTATGAAATAAAAAAATTGATACAATTTAAAGAAAAAAAAGAGATAACACAATGAATAAAGTTATTTACATATGTATGGAATCGTGGCAGCGAGAAAAACAAATTGTGTGGATATTGGAAGCAGAGGGCGTGCCCATGTAATGGATACGTGACGTAATGCATGTGATGTGATTATTATACTGATCCAGCGTGTAATTTGTTAGATACTTCTCGTCCAGTTTGTGATTGCTTCAGGGTATTCATTCCCGATATATATTTGATTAATACGTGCGATCATTTCCATATCATGGCAGACATAATACAAAAACGTGTGTTCGTACACACACCACGTTGTCAACTTCCTCAATCTAAAATCCATCATGTCTAATTATGCAATTTTCACTTATTTATTATTTATATATAAAGTAAAGTATATATCACTTTAGGATTTATTTATTTCCATCCCTGTGGTCTCCGGGAAACATCGTTGCCTTGTATGCAGCAAGCCCGGGTTGGGGCGGTAATTTTAAATGACTATTTAACTCATGCCACAAATGCTAGTCAATGACCAATCATGTTTCAATGAATGTTATTTTACAACCAATGACAGTCGTGTTTCACTTCGCTCTTTATCGATTTATCTTTATCAGCTCCTGCTTTTGTGATAAAGAAAGCTCCTCCTTTTTAATGTTCTGATCAGGCCAAAGCATTATTTACCTCCAACAAATACATTGAATACAGCAAATAATGAAAAGATTCCTTGATTTTACTGAGTTGTTTACTAAAAAAATAAATGAATAACCCGTAATGTTGATTATGATATATAGTTTGATGTGTTTCATTATGTCTCCACTTGGGTGCACTCTTACAATATTGCGATCTTATTTGGCAATAAATAATATGATCAAGCAGCAGTGAATGAACATAACCTCACATTTCTGATTTGTTTTAAAACATCGCCGTTTACATTAAATATATAAATATTTTAAAATAACTATAGTTAAACAATGATTTGTGAGTAAACAGCATAATTTTATTCGTTAAATAGTCCTAACAAATGTCACTCTTGATTTCCAAATTCTCTAGATAAATTCATTCCTCACTTCGTGAGTCGTGAATTTATCGATAAATTGGAAATCACTCGTGGCATTACTTATGACTGTTAATTTTGTCACTAGAGTTCACTGTTTAATTGTTGTGCATTTTTGATTCCCCTACCTCGGTAGCTAGTCGGTTACTATTTGTTTCAGGGTGAGCAGTGAGATTCCCATCTATATAGGGGACGGAAGGAGACTTGCGTGGGAACAAACAATAGTGAATTATTTAAATTACTTACTTCTCTTCGCTGCCACTTAAATGCATTTTACACTGTATGAATAAAACTTTTCTGTTACGGGCCTTCGATATCTCAAACTTATGAGGACTCGAGATATCAAACGATTTAGAAATTGGAGAATTTGTTTTTTCTAAGTCCCTAATCGTTATTCACAGACATTTTTTAAACAATATAATTTAGACCTTCTCTCCACGAATTGTTAAGTGTAATTGTGTCGGTCTGTCCTCATGAATTTCGCATCGAAGTCGGGACCCTTTATTTCCATATATGTTTGTACTTCCTAACTTTGATTTTGATTGGTTAGAATTTTCAATCACATGTCTCCTAGGGGCGTAAGTGTATTAACTTCCCACCTACATTTGTAATTTTATTTCTTAACTTCTTCCCACGGCTAGTGAGCGTGTTTAAAGCAGTTTGGGCTTCCCGCGGCTGTAAATTTTGAAGTATGAAGTTTTCTCCCAAACGTGATTTTTCAAACCAGACCCAGCTTAAGAATTTCCAGTCTAATTTGGGGGCTACATCTTTATGACCTCTTCACATTTAGGTTTCCCACCGCTACTTGTTAAAGCAGAATTTTAATATTATAATAAATATGAAAGTTAAAGTTAATAATTTTGTATTTTCAAATTCTTTTAATATTTAAATAAAACTTAAATAAAATCATCTAAATAATTAATTGTTAGTTATTGTTGAATAAAAATGCATCAGTAACAATTAAAGAAATTGTACTACATAACAGTTTTGTAAATAATGCTTTTAAAAATTGTTTTAAATCATTGTTGTCAAAATTATAAAGCTTTCTGTTATAACTGTAATAAGAACACCTGCATAACTTCATATTCTTAAATGAAAGTAAACTAAACTCTGATTGGATGTTAAAACAATTAACTTTCGTATTTAACAAATCAATTTAAACCTTATATTTAAAGGACTATTAACCAATAGAATTTAAATATAACATCAGGTGATGTAATAATGTTCTTTAAAATTATAAAAGAATTGCACGTCATTCTTCATACAACTTTCAACAAAGATAGAAGCAAGAAGAGATCTCCTGATAAAATGTAATATTTAATACAAGAATAATAATTGATTCAAGAAAAGAAATTTATTTTTAATTGACGGTGAAGAATAATACCACCTACATTTACTTAATCTACTGGGAACTTTACTAAGTAAATAAATGTGAAATTATTTCTACAAGAAATAGTTTTAGTGATTTTTAAAGTGTTTTCCTATCCAGTGTACAAAATTCCGACCCTAAGGAGAGAATCCGGCTCTACCGAAAAGTAAACCCAACCTGAACCAGTAATTCTTTTTGGGACACAAATACTTCTTCAAAATGTTACAAAATCGGGCATGAAGAGAAATACTGCTTCAAAATGTCACCACAACGTGGGACAAAGCTATTTACTTCTTCATTGTGGGAATTTTTACCTATAATACGTTTACTTAATTTACTTTGTATACAATATTCAGTTCATTATTTGTTTATTGATTAATCTTATTTATTAATCACAATACTAGATTAGGGCCCTATCCTATTCGCTACAGGGTTCGATCCCAGGTCGCAGCAAGTTTCAAGGACGAGTTTTTTTTTTTTTCTCGAGTGAGGTTTTTTTCTGCAAGACAAATGTGGCCCTGAAATTAACCCATCACCTTTCTTTTAGCCTCTGCGATTTTAAGTGTAAGATAATTATATGAATAAGAAACCTTTAACAGAATGGCTGACTTCTGTGAAGCTTTTCTGTAAGATAATGTCTCCTGGAAGCGCTATGAGCGGTTCGCAGGACAAGGATGATGGAAGGGCTATTTCCTCTGAGCCTCAATACCTAATCCTCTGGGTATCCACCTCCCAAGAGAGGGTTTGCTTCTTCCACTCTTCAAACCTTGCAAGTTAGGATCTGCTTATTACTAGACGCCTTGTTGACCGTTGAAGACTTGATGAAGATGTGGCCGCCCAATATCGGTACAATATGGAACAATATAGAGAATATGATCTTGAAGAAGATTTTCGGGCTGTAGGCCGTGTCAGGGATCCCTGGGCCGTGTTCGTGAGGCTTGTAGTTCCCCGACGTTTCGCCAGAGACTGCGTCTGGCATCCTCAAGGATTATCTCGAGATGCCAGGCGCAGTCTCCGACGAAATGTCGGGGAACTACAAGCCTCACAACTACGGCCTACAGCCCGAAAATGTTCTTCAAGTTCATCATAGCAACTCCGGCCGTGAAAGTCTACGTCAATACAATATAGAGAATGTTCAAAAATAAAATAAAAAAAGAAAAAAAAACATTTAAATGCCCCATGTTTGTCTTTCGACATTCCTGGTTTCTCTCCTGGCATGGCGTACTTGTAATCCACTTCTGAGGTTGGGGCGCCTGGAAGGGGGGTTACGTTGCCCCGATGATATGATGGGCGATGATGATGATAATGGTGCGTATAATGTATAAAGTTATGTGCAATTCCCACAATATTTTATGGATGTGACACTTGGGCTCCAACGAAGAAGCAGAAAGAATACATTCGGCGGAGATGAGGATATACTTACTTACTCACTGGCACTATCGAACCCGTAGGTTCATGTCCGCGCGGACATAAGCTCTCCATATATCCCTATCCTGAGCTAATGCTTTCCAATCATTCCCTGTATAATCTACTTCCCTCAAATCATAGTTAATGTTATTCTCCCATCTCATTCTTGGTCTACCAACTGGGCGTTTTCCCTCTGGCTTCCCTACAAGAAGCTTCCATGCAAGTATTTCATTCCCCATACGTGCAACATGTCCTGCCCATCGCAGTCTACGAGACTTAACTGTTCTTATTATATCTGGCTTCCTATAAATACAAAGTAGTTCATTGTTATGTAGTCTTCTCCATTCACCTGTCTGTTCATCTCTCTTTGGTCCAAAAATTTTCCTAAGTACTTTATTCTCAAATACTATAAGCGAATAATTAAATGTGCAGCCTTTCTTAGATAAAGTCACGAATTATAGACAAAAGTGGATTGATCACATGAATGAGTATGGAGAGATATTCACTCTTACAAAGAAATTTGTCAAACAAAGGGAAGACGTGACGTCGGAAGAT
This sequence comes from Diploptera punctata, assembly GCA_030220185.1. Lineage (NCBI taxonomy): Eukaryota > Metazoa > Arthropoda > Insecta > Blattodea > Blaberidae > Diploptera > Diploptera punctata. The sequence goes on from JASPKZ010004196.1 coordinate 4,228,649, forward strand.
ATCGAAGAGTTGAGCTGATGCATTATGAAGTCGGAACGGGCAATTGCCTAATCCTTGGAGTGACGATGATGATGAAGAAATATTTAAATGAAATATGTTTAATCCCACTAAACAGCTGAAGGCTATAATCCGAATTGTCCCTACCTATTTTGACGCTGTTGCGTTATTCTCTTCTTCGTCAATTCACGATCAACCACAGCCATCTGATAGACTTTTTTGTGCATCTCAACACACAAATAATAATGAAGGATCAAATAAATCACAAATTAAGTCATTCATAATTTAATAATCAGCCAACACGCACACACTACTGAGTAACACTAAAAAATTGGGACTGGAAGTAAATATCAATAAAACTAAATATATGGTCACACATAGAAATACATTATATAATGGAAATGGACAGCTAATGACAAATGAGGGAAGCTTTGAGGAAGTGACTGAATTCAAATACCTAGGAACAATAATCACAAATAGGAATGAGATGCACAAAGAAATTAAACATAGGCTCAATTCTGGAAATGCGTGCTATTATACATTGCAGAGACTCTTGACGTCCCAACTCCTTTCAAAAAACGTTAAACTGAAAATATATAAAACTATTATTCTACTAGTTATATTATATGGATGCGAAACACGGACTCTTACTTTAAGGGAGGAAAGGAGATTACGAGCATTTAAGAATAAAGTTTTTAGGACAATTTTTGGACTAAAGAGAGATGAACAGACAGGTGAATGGAGAAAGCTGCATAACAGTGAGCTGCATGGTCTTTATAGGAAGCCAGATATAATAAGAAGAGTTAAGTCTTGTTGACTGCGATGAGCAGGACATGTGGCACGAATGGGGAATGAAAGACCTGCATGGAAGCTTCTTGTAGAGAAACTAGAGGGAAAACGTCCAATTGGTAGACCAAGAATGAGGTGGGAGAATAACATTAACTATGATTTGAGGGAAGTAGATTATACAGGGGATGGCTGGAAAACGTCTCAGGATATGGGTACATGGAGGGTTCATGTCCGCGCCCTACGGATTCGATAGAGTCAGTGAATTAGTTAGTTATTTAATAATATTATTGATTTATTATTAATATTAATACAAAGCGGTTTTCAGGCAAATCGTTTTCATAGTACGTATCAGTTATTCTGTATAAACGAAACGGTGATTTAAAACAGCTTCAATTTTATAGCATCGCCTACTAATCCTTATTTATACTATTCGCCGTACATCCATGCAGTATGTGTTGTCTGCAATCCACGGCGTGTGGAGCTTCTAACATAGAGTCTCCCATCCTGTGGTTCGCGAACCCCCAGGGGTTCGCAAAATATTTCAAGGGGTTGGCCAAAACTTTTCCGTAATGGCGGGTTTCGAGGTTAGGTCTATTACTGTTTCTTCATTTCTTCAGCATAATAATAATAATAATAATAATAATAATAATAATAATAATAATAATAATAATAATAATAATAATAATAATAATAATAATAATAATAATAATAATAATAATAATAATAATAATAGTAATAATAATAATAATAATAATAATAATAATACTAATAATAATAATAATAATAATAATAATAATAATAATGAGAATAAAGTTCTTAGGAAAATTTTTGGACCAAAAAGAGATGAGCACACAGGTGAATGGAGAAGACTGCATAACAGTGAATTACATGGTCTTTATAGGAAGCCACATATAATGGGACCTGTTAAGTCTCGTAGACAGCGATGGGGAATGAAATACGTGCATGGAAGCTTCTTGTAAGAAAACCAGAGGAAAAACGCCCAATTGGTAGACCAAGAATGAGGTGAGAGAATAACATTAACTTTGATTTGAGGGAAGTAGATTATACAGGGAATGATTGGAAAGGATTAGTTCAGGATAGGGATGTATGGGGAGTTATGTCCGCGAGGCCATGAACCTACGGGTTCGATAGTGCCAGTGAGTAAGTAATAATATAATATATAATAATAATAATAATAATATAATAATAATAATAATAATAATAATAATAATAATAATAATAATAATTATGTTATTATTAATTTTGTTATTATTATTATTATTATTATTATTATTATTATTATTATTATTATTATTATTATTATTATTATTTATTATTATTATATTATTATTTTATTATTATTATTAGTTAAAATTACATTAACCCTATAATGCCCCTTGTTACATATGTGTAACAACTGGAATTTATCACATTATTTCCACAATAAATTAATATTAAGTTACTTTCAGGTTATTGAACTTTTTGCTTGGAATTAAATTTTATGCATGTCTACGGTATGTATATTTAAAAGTCAGTGGTTCACCCAACTCACATCGTTGTGGAAGGGGTTCGCGAGTTGAAAAAGGTGGAAACCGTTGCTCTAATAAACTTATCAAATGCAAGACGTTGAGAAAAGCTGTGAAAAAACTGATTTTAAAAAATGCGACGTTCAGTTCCGGAAGTATTTTATAACAATCTAGAATTTCCCTTACTTGATGCCATCTCGATTTGAGGTTAGATTATTTATTATTTAATAACTGTAATGACGGAATATTAAAAACATATATAAGAATGTGGGAAATTCCAGGAAGCGAAACTGTGACGAGGAGAGGATAATTGAGACTGAAAAAGTTGTTTACAAATGGAGATTTCAGCCGTGCTTAATGAATGTAATTTGCAGAGAGAAAATTGATTTAGGGTGAGTGCAGCCATCGGCCTTAACATCCCAACAATTTGTTTCTGTCGTTGACCATCAAATTAACACGAATTCAGTAACGATTCTGATATTACGAACTAAAATCATAATATAATAATAATAATAATAATAATAATAATAATAATAATAATAATAATAATAATAATAATAGCTTTATTTTACCTGGCAGAGTTAAGGCCTTAAGGCCTTGTCTACCACTCAACCAGGTTTAAAAAAAATACAAACAAAAAATAGTCTTAAATCTAAATTACAATATATATCTATAAATATAAATATAGGATATGATGAAAATAGTGGCTAAAATGTAGGTATTATTCAATGCTTTAGATATAATAATAATAATAATAATAATAATAATAATAATAATAATAATAATATCTTCTTGGGAAAAGATCAACACTGGAGTAAGACAGGGATGTGGACTTTCGCCGGTGCTTTTCATTATATATATGAATAAATTAATAAACGAATGGAGGAAAACATGACGAGGATACCTATCAATAGGATCCTCAAACTCGATGCTATTCTTTTTGCAGACGATTTAACTCTTCTGGCACTTTCCGAAAATGATTTGCAACGATCAATTTATAATTTACAAAAAATAGGTGCCAAATTTAATATGGAAATATCAATTAACAAAACTAAAATTATGGCATTTCATGGGAAGGACCCCATACAAAGTAAAATCTGTCTCCAGAATAAAATTTTAGAGAGATCTAATCAATTTAAATATCTTGGATATTATCTCTCTATCTGGGATGAAAAGGATATCCCTGAAAAAATTACTAGTTATAATAAAAGTTTGGGAATTATTAATCAAGTTATGAAACCATCCCTTGTACAAAAAAACACCAGATTACGTTTGTACAACACTTTGGCTAGACTAGTGTTGACCTATGGTAGTGAAGCATGGACACTAAAAAGACAACATAAAAGCAGAATAACGGCTTGTGAAATGAGATTCATGCGCAGAATAGCGGGTTACACCAGATGGGATCGGAAAAGGAACACCGATATCTTAAAAGAATTGAAGACTGGGCCAATTTTGGAATATATTAAACAGTACCAACTAAATTGGAAACACTATCTTGAAAGAATGAGTTCAAATCGGATCCCCAAAGCTGTTTATAATTATATACCAAGAGTACGAAGATCACTGGGCCGTCCTATGAAAAGCTGGAGGGAAAATTTTCTATAGGATCGTAACAGGCCTTGGCCTAATACTTGGAAGGAAGGAAGAAGAAGATAATAATAATAATAATAATAATAATAATAATAGTAATAATAATACTTTTATTAGGAATTTCTCTACAATACAGTAGTTTTCCTAAATTTTACTCTTCCATAATCTGCACCATTCTCTATTAATTCACTCGACATCATACACCAATACTCTCTTTGAACCCACTGTTTTTTTATCTCCCCTTTCTTCCGTTGCCCTCCACTACAAAATTTCATATAATTTTAGATATGCAGAGTGCCCCAAATTGATGTGTACTTACTTACTTACTCACTGGCACTATCGAACCCGTAGGTTCATGGCCGCGCGGACATAGGCTCTCCATACATCCCTATCTTGAGCTAATGCTTTCCAACCATTCCCTGTATAATCTACTTCCCTCAAATCATAGTTAATGTTATTCTCCCATCTCATTCTTGGTCTACCAACTGGGCGTTTTCCCTCTGGCTTCCCTACAAGAAGCTTCCATGCAAGTCTTTCATTCCCCATACGTGCAACATGTCCTGCCCATCGCAGTCTACGAGACTTAACTGTTCTTATTATATCTGGCTTCCTATAAATACAAAGTAGTTCATTGTTATGTAGTCTTCTCCATTCACCTGTCTGTTCACCTCTCTTTGGTCCAAAAATTTTCCTAAGAACTTTATTCTCAAATACTCGTAATCTCCTTTCCTTCCTTAAAGTAAGAGTCCATGTTTCGTACCCATATAATATAACTGGTAGAATAATAGTTCTATATATTTTCAGCTTAACGTTTTTTTGAAAGGAGTTGAGACATCAAAAGTCTCTGCAATGCATAATAGCGTGAATTTCCAGAATTGAGCCTATGTTTAATTTCTTTGTGCATCCCATTTCTATTTGTGATTATTGTTCCTAGGTATTTGAATTCAGCCACTTCCTCAAAATTTCCCTCATTTGTCATTAGCTGATTGATGTGTACACTCTTTGAAATGTTATTTCTCAGCAACGAAATGAGACAGAAATACAATTTTTATTGTGTATGATCCACAAGGCACTGGAAAAGCATAGCAACACGTTCATTGATCTTCACGTCTTTATAAACAACAATGGCGGCGAGATTATCATTCGATGAACGTAAGTGGATACTGAAGTGTTATTGGAAAGTGGAGAATGTTGTTGAAGTGCAACGACGTTGGATGGTTGAATTTGGGACATCACCACTAACAAGGGTAACAATAACAAGAATGTGAGACAAGTTTGAAGACGATGGAACGGTGCAAGATGTGTTGAAAGGTCGGTGCGGAAGAAAGACGTTCGAGTGATGACGAGAGTACTGTTGCATCGTCTTCAAACTTGTCTCGGATTCTTGTTATTGTTACCCTTGTTGGTGGCGGTGTCCCAAATCCAACCATCCAACGTCGTTGCACTTTAACAACATTCTCCACTTTCCAATAACACTTCAGTATCCATTTATGTTCATCGAATGATAATATCGCCGCCATTGTTGTTTATAAAGACGTGAAGATCGATGAATGTATTACTATGCTTTTCCAATGCCTTGTGGATCATACACAACAAAAATTGTATTTCTGTCTCATTTCGTTTATGAGAAATAACGTTTCAAAGAGTGTATACATCAATTTGGGACACACTGTATGTCATCTGACATCCTCTTTACGTGGACAAACCATTTCAGTATTCTTTCTTCAATAACTTGTAAAACATCTTTTTGGACAAACATTATTTCTCTAATTTTGCCTCTTCTTGAATTTCTAGAAGCCCGTCTCAAGAAGATCATCTCTGTCACCAATAGGTTATGTGCTGTGCTTAATGTCCACGTTTCCGCACCATACAATGGCATAGTCTACACCATTGAACTATAAGTAAGCTAGAAGTCCCGGCCACGCGTTGCTGTGGCTAAGGTATACGTTAAAAATGTTAATTAAGTTGCTGTCTTTCATCCAGATTACTTAAAAATAAAACTTACACACGAAATTAATAATATTGAAAATAAAATATACACTGAACACTTAAATTATGAAATAATCAATATTTGTAATTCAATTGAAATTCGCGGTTGCAACAAAAAGCACAGCCAACTGGATCTCTCTTTGTTAAATAATAAACCAATTACCTTACCAAATTACCTTACACCGCCATCTGTTAGAATCGTATGGAACTCACAGATAATTACACCGCCATCTGTTAGAATCGTATGGAACTCACAGATAATTATAACTCTTTGTTAAATAATAAACAAATAATTTGCAATAAAAAAATAATGCGACTATAAATTTAGTTATAACTACCGTAAGTCTCAAGTTGGATCAAACTGCACACAGTGTGCAAAATTTTATTAAAATCGGTTCAGTAGTTTAGGATTCCATCGCGGACAAACAACGTGACACGAAATTTTTATATATTAAGATTATTAATTATATTTAATTTAACAGTAACGATACTATCCACCAGTCAATCACAAAAAGGAACTCCAGTACCGTGATCGCGCAATTGCAATTCATGGGGCATTGAAATTTTTAATATTTTAATATAAGTATTTTAATGTCACTACGTGCTGAGGTTTCGAAACGCTTGTTTCCTAAGAAAGTCGGTGAAGGTACTTCGTTATGTATTCTGATCACACTGAGCAACAAAAAAGAAACTTTTTTTTTGTCTCAGAAAGAAGAATATGTTATTCTGATAGTATTTTTTCTCCTGAACTCAAATATGATATAGGTTTTTCTCCATCACGCAAGATTTCAGAGAGACCGGATTTTATAATTTTAAACACTTTAATATTTTCTACATTCGTAACTACACAATATTCGAACATTCGGATTCACCTAGAAAGTAAAAATGACGATTTTCTGCTATATTTCGCATGTGGAGCATTCCTCTTGATGGTCCAACAATAATCGGCCAGCATTTTAGGATTCCATTTGCCTTGATATCTCTTTTTCATAGCTGAAATCTGCTGAGTAAGCTCATTTGGTTTTATTTTACAATGGACAAATGGACGAAAAAACGTTTATTAAAAAATTATTTTAAATCCATTAATTGAAACTGAAATAAAAAAAAACTGTGGGTGATGGAGAAATTCTGAATACATATTTGAAAACACGATAAAAAACTGCATTAAGTACAACTATTGGTACTCATGAGACAAAAATCATGTTGACCAGTGTCATTAGACTATTTGGTACAAATGTCCGTTCTAAAAACATTTATCAAATTTATAACATTCTATCTTTTTAAGAAGTTAGCGAACAAGAACTATCCCTGGAGCAGGGAACCCAGGACATATTTTAACGAATCGCCTTACTAATTTTCTGCAAACGTTTGTTTTAAAGAAGTATCATACCTGAAACCACTTTGTTCATAACTATAAGATATCTTTATACCGACACGTAGGCCTATACTACGGTGGGTATGTGTTATTTTTATTTAATTACACTAAAAGCATTAGCGTCGCAATCAGTGCTGGGCAGAAAGAGCCGAGAAAAATTGTTTAGATTTTAATATCGTAAATTTGATCACGTTCTAATAAATGCTTCGATATTAATAAGATCATGTTTATATATTAACGCGTGACGTATGCACAGAGTAACACCATGTTGACACACGTGACGGTTTTAAGTTCTGTCAGATTAAAGTTACAAAACTCTCAACTCTTCTCTTAATGTCACGTTTGGGGATTACTCTATGTGAAACCTTCCTTTCTATCGACTACATCAGGGGTCACCAATTGGCGGACCGCGGTCCAATCCGGACCCTGGGGCTTCGGTTTCCGGACCGGTTAAATGTCAAATTAATACAAATTTTTAAAACGGTTAAACATGGAATACAATCGGTTTTTACTAAATTTTATATCATGATAGTATTAATGTTGGCTCGGTTGGCTGTAGCCTACTGCTTATGATCGGAGATTTGACTGAAGATGAACGGGATTCCGTTTGAAACCTGATAACGTGAAAAACACGACATTTGTGAAGTGAGATATTTAAATATTACACTGACCATATGTTTTAAATTTATCATAAACTTATTAATAACTTTTAGAATTAATAACTGTGCACTACTGTGCTGTATTTACCACGTGTTTTTTGTTTGTAATTTGTGCAATTCATACCCATAACATACTTTAAATAATTTCCTTATAATTTTGATTGCTTAATAAAAGCTTCGTATGTTTCATCAACTGTGGATCTGGACCTCTACTAAATTTCCTACTTTGAAAATGGACCTCCATGAAATTTAATTGGTGACCCCTGGACTACATGTTTTTATAAGTTGAATAATATAGTTTCTTTATACTGCTATATGTCCACCGCTGTTGTCTCGAGGTAGCGTGCTTCCTTGTCACGCAGCGGACCCGGGTTCGATCCCGGTCGGGGCAGTTTTTCTGGGTGAGGTTCTTATCGGGGTTTTTCCTCACCTGTAAGACAAATGCCAGGAAAACTTTAAGGCCCAAGCGGTTCCCGAAATCATATGGCCATCATCATCATCCTTATCATTATCATCATCATCATCCTTCACCCGTGTGGAAAGCAACGGGAAGCTACACACCTACAATTCCCTAGTAAAGCTGCAAGCATAGCATGAAAATGCTATGAATCCAGTGAAGGACCTGCCTTCGGGCAGAATTACTATGGATGGATACTGTTATATGATACAGTTATGTTTTCCTTATTATTTCATTTCAGGGGGTGATGGGTGAAAAAAATGACTATTTGAGATCAAAATTGGCATTTTTTTGTTTTTTGTACTAAAAAATAGCCTGTACTCTAATGTATATGTTGGTAAAGTTTCAGAGGCCTATGGCGCTTCTAAGTGCCCTAAATTACGTCAGAGTTAAAAGGTAAAAGGCTGCGCCAGTTAAATACCACCTGCATGCAAATATTTAAACTTGTTTTTCCACACTTTTATTTTCACTGCATTTTTGTACATTCAAAATTTAATAGAATTCAGAAATGTTGTTCTAGAAGATTCAAATTTGTACTGTAAAAAATGGGTAATAAAGTAGTGCATTGGTTTCATAATTGAAGTAGTATTTTAAGAAATAAAAAATATAATGTATGCAATTATTAATTTTTTTGTAATTCCACGCATGAGGTACAACATTTTTTTCTCCCTTTGTATTCATATTATAAGAATTCTAATGCATGATGTTTTTCTAAATATTGTAGGGGTCTTGTAAAATAATCAGACATTTTAGTAAAAAATTGTGGAACCCATTTAATTATAATATATGAAATTTTTAAAAATATAATATTTAACAACTCATAAAATAAATGTCTCACAAGAATGACACTTAAACACATCATTATGTATCATGCAATGAATATTTGTACAAAATATCAAGTCTCTATCTCAAAAAATGTAGAAAATAGAAATTTCACCCATCACCCCCCCTTAAATAGGTTTTAGCTTCTCCTCACTTCTCAAATGAATTTTGCATAACTGAAAAAGAATAGTTATTTAGACAATTAGTTACTAAACCTAACTTTGTAACATGTTGTCTACAATATTTTATTTCAGAGTATATTAGTATATGTAGTGTATTTAGTGTATTTAATTAAAATTATTTATTGCGGAAACGATATATATATATATATATATATATATATATATATACAGAAAGAGTAATGTGGGCTTTAGAAAAAAAAAAGACAGATGAATCAACAACATTGTTGTTATATTCTGCAATTTTGGGTGCTGAATTTAAAGTAAAAATAAGCGAGAAGGTGATTTTCACGGTTTATCAGGAAACATTTTAAAAGCAGTCCAAGATAAGACTATTAATATACTTCCAGAAAAGTTAAAGAAAGTTTATTTATGTCTTCTTCTCCTTCATCCATTCAGTTTATTTATGTTGTTGTACGAAATCATCATTAAAATGTATATTAGATTTTGTTGAAACTGTATTTTATGTTTTGATAGCGTATTTTGTGTTTTGTTTGAATATAAAGCATAGATTTTGTTGCCTAGTAACTACGAACTAAAGCGTCACTGATTGTTATAATCTAATATATAAAAACGCATGCTTGTTTGTTTGTTTGTACGTTCGTTCGTATTTTATGCGTTGTCATACCGTTCATCTAATTGTGATGAGTTTTTTTGCAAAATGTTCAGCAAATTCCCGGGATAAACATAGGCTATAAGAGAGTTGTGATACTCAACTCCTACACCCTTAAAACGAGAAAACGTGAAAAAGTTGCTTTTTTGACGCTTAAATGGCTTACGCTACCTAAACCATAACAAATACACAAAATTAATGTACACAGAATTAAATATCTCAAAAAATTCTAGGAAAAGTCCGCGACAGCATATTTTTATCTTTTACAGATAACTCGCAAGAGCCATTTTTGTCTTTCACTGATGCCAAGAAGATCGGAATAAGTAGATTCCTGGGCAAACGTGCGCTGCCGTACCGTTCATCCGATTATGATGGGGATTTTTACAAAATGTTCAGGATTTTTCCGGGAACGTTATAGGCTATAGGAGAGTTTTAATGCTCAAGCCCTTCACCCAATGAAAATCACCATTTATAGTGAAAAATTAAAAAAAAATGTCGTTTTGTACGCTTAAATGACTTACTCAGCCAACCATAATAAATAACAAAATCAATGTACACAGAATTGAATATCTCAAAAAGCTTTACAAAAATGTCCGCGACAGCATATGTTTATCTTTTGTGGATAACTCACAATAACCATTTTTGGCTTTAATTTGATGCCAAGAAGATCGAGACAAGTAGAATCCCAGGAAAGCATAGCAGCGCACAGCGGGTATTCTTTCAGCTCATTTATACCAAGTACATCGGACTACGTAGATTTCAAGCCAACGCCGGGTAAACAGCACGGGGTATCTAAAAATAAGTATGATATACTTTTTTTCCCTATTACTTAATCAACTAAAGGTAAAAGTAAATTATGATTTATTTAGACGCAGCAGCGTACGCCGGGTATTAGCTAGTAGTAGATAAAAATGTATTCTCACGTTTAAAGATATTCTGTAGCCAACTTATTTTTCATATTTACTTATATACAGATCATCAATGTTTACACATCTTTCTGTGTCTAAAGTTTTATTTTCCCTTTCTACTTGTCCATATCCATCCACTCCATACTCTCCAGTCTTCTTGTTCTCATTCCAGTTCTTATTTCTTGTACCCATGCGTTTCGAGGTATTTATTTCTATCTTCTTCCTATGTTATTTCTGGCTAACCTTCCTTCTTGCATTCGTCCAACGTGCCCATATCAATTTAACTGCTTATATCGTATATAATCTACTAATGAATATTTAATATTAATTTTTTCTCGTATGAATTTTCCTTATTTTTCCAACGATTTTATTTTTTTTTTTACAAATTTAAATCCCCATATTGCTGTGTGGGTGTCGGTAGTCTAGGGGTTCATTCCGTAACTATACTCTCGATTAAAATTGGATTAAAACCTGGTCGGGCTTAGTTAATTTTTTTAGGATGGAAAAATCCAAGGGATACGTCTTCCAGGAGGGACTTTAAACAGTGAGTCCAGAGTATAAACATTTTTCGGGCTCGTAAAAGAATCTAAAATCTAGATTAATGCCCTTAAGCTAAATGTAATCGGTCTTTCCCAAGCATATACTACCATAATTTACAACCAGATTTTTCTTTCGGCGATGAGCAACCACTTTCTTTATGCAGATATTCTGTAGGTAAATAAGCTTCACTAATTTAATTTGGTCCCGCCCTGTAGCTGAGTAGTTAAAGCAGATTGCCTTGATTCAGAGCTTCAGGACTTTCGCTGGTTCGGGTATTCATGGGGAAGAAATTTTCTCCTGGAATTTAGCCAGTATAGGACCGGTGTCCACTCTTGAGGAATTTGGGTAGTACAAGTAGTTAATCACAATCGTAATATACTATATGATTGTTATACCGTAGATAACAATCAAAAAGTTCATTTCATAAATTCAGTTTTAATCATAAATTTGATTTTTCAGTTTAAATAAATATTAAGTTATTTTAATTTTGAACAAGAAAGTACATGCCAGAAATACAAACATTAAGATTCTTGAAAAGTCCACCGCTGTGATCTCGAGGTAGCGTGCTGCCTTGTCACGCAGCGGGCACGGGTTCGATTCCCGCTCGGGACAAGTTTCCTGGGTGAGGTTTTTTCGGGGTTTTTCCTCATCTGTAAGACAAATGTCAGGATACTTTAAGACCCAAATGGTCCCCGAACATCATCGGGCCATCATTACAATCAATATCATATTCATATCATTAGATTAAGTTTAGGTTTAAGGCCTCTCCTGGCGCATCATTACCCATCGTCATCACCCATCATATCATTGGGGCAGCTTAAGCCCACCTTCCAGGCGCCCCAAACCTCAGAAGTGGATTATAATACGCCAATGCCAGGAGAGAATACCTGAAATGTCGAATGACAAACACGTGGCATTGAAAAAAAGAAAGATTCTTGAAAATACCCAAATCACTCCAACCACCACCACCACCAGAAATGCAGTATTTTGTTTACGTTGTTTTGCAGATGTAAGGGTAACAAGTGCAGCCTCTTCCTATGTTTTTCTCAAGCTAGGATTTCCTCTTCACACATAGGAACTGAGAATACATTTTTAATGTTATTATTTTCTATAAATATCATTGTTACTTCCCACTTACCGCAAAATTAGTGTTGGTCTACTACATTAGTGTATTTAATTTCAAGTAGAAATTTTCGCCATAATTCGCGTAAATAATATCGATGTTTCACTAACCATTACATGTAATGAAGATGAACTTCATTATCCTGTACATAATCTAGTAAATAAAATCAGCGCAAAATATGATATGGAAATCAACACTGACAAAACAAAACAATGGCATTTTGTGGAAAATACTCGCTTACGAGCAAAATTTACATAAGCAATACGTTAGTAAAATGTGTCAATAAGTTTATATATATCTTGTATATAATTTAACGTTTGTTTGTGAAACAGACATAATTTCTTTTATTTTATTTCAGGATTGTTTCTGTTATATACACAGGTGTCCTCAACCAAAATATACATTTTTTTTCTTCCACACTTCCCGGTCTTCCGTGTCTGCTTCTGTCATATTTTTCTTCTTTATGTTGTCTTGAATTCCCTTTATCCACGTTGGATTTGGTCTACCACGTTTCCCTTTTCCAGGAGGTATCCATTTCAAAGTTTATATGTCTGTTTCTGTGCCTCTTCTTCTCAATATATGCTCATACCATCTTAATTTGATGGGGCACGCCGTAGCATAGTGGTTAAGGCACTGAGCTACAAGCCGGAGGGTCGAGGGTTCAAGTCCCGTTGGGGTCAGGATTTTTAAACTGACCCAAACCCTCTGGCGGCACTGTGACCCTGGGGTCGACTCAGCCTCTAACGGAAATGAGTACCAGACGCTTGTTCTGGGGGTAAAGGCGGCCGTCACGCAGGGCTGACAACCCGGCTGACATAAAGTACCGATTGTCTAGAAAAAGTGGGAGCCTTAACCTCCTACTACCCCAATGGCCTCCGGACCTGTTGTGGGATCACTTTACTTTTTTTTTCACTAACCATTACATGTAATGAAGATGAGCTTCATTATCCTGTACATAATCTAAATAAAATCAGCGCAAAATATGATATGGAAATCAACACTGACAAAACAAAACAATGGTATTTTGTGGAAAATACTCGCTTACAAGCAAAATTTACATAAACAACACGTTAGTAAAAAGGGTCACTAAGTTTATGTATCTTGTATATAATTTAACGTTTTTTGTGAAACAGGCATAACTTCTTTTACTTTATTTCAGGATTGTTTCTGTTATTTACACAGGTATCCTCAACCAAAATATATAATTTTTTTTCTTCCACACTTCCCGGTCTTGCGTGTCTGCTTCTATCATCTTCTTTATGTTGTCTTGAATTCCCTTAATCCAAGTTGGATTTGTTATACCACGTTTCCCTTTTCCAGGAGGTATCCATTTCAATATTTTTTTGTTTGTTTCTGTGCCTCTTCTTCTCATTATATGCCCATACCATCTTAATTGGATTTCTTCAATCTCTTGTACAATATCCCTCCTACATTCATAATTTTTCTTATTGTATTATTTTTTATTTTGTGAAATTTTGATATTTTTTCAGACCTTCTTAAAAATTCCATTCAATGTTTTTCCTTCAACTTCCATGTTTCCGTACCATATAATAAAATACATAACTTCTAAACTGTACAAATTAAATAGAACAATAGGAATAACTAAACTAACAAAAAAAAAGATGAAGCCTTCTTTCTCTAGTATATCGACACATGAGAATAAGTTTATATAAAACCTTAGCTAGATCTGTATTACGTTACGGAAGCGAAGCATGGATCATGAGGAATACTGATATCAGTAGAATAACGAAATAAGATTTTTTGGCCGCGGTGGACTAGTGGTTATGCTCCTTGCCTCTGGTCCCGAAGGTCGCGGGTTCAAACCCGGCCGGGGTCGATGAATTTTTTAGGACGGAAAAATCCAAGGAGAAAGTCTTCCGGGAGGGACTTTAAGCCGTGGGTCCCGAGTCTGAAGATTTTCAGGCTCGTAAAAATCCTTAAGCCTGATTGAAAAGGCCTCTAAGCAAAATTTACCGAATTTTCCCGTCCTAGTACTACCTTGGTTTCCTAGATGCCAGTATGAGGGGAACGCTGATCACGGACCACTAAAAAAAGACATCTATAGGAAAACAAGTGTAACTAAATTGTCATCATCATCATCATCACTCCAGGGATTAGGCAATTGCCCGTTCCGACTTCATATTGCATCAGCCCAACGTCTTCTAGGTCTTCCAACATCACGCCTTCCTCTTGCTTGATAATTTCTGGCTAACAATGGATATCTCTCCTTACTCATTCCATCCATGTGATCAATCCATTTCTGTCTGTAATTCGTGACTTTATCCAATAAAGGCTGTACTTTCAATTCTTCTCTTATATCCACATTTCTTATTCTATCAAGTCTTGTACATCCTTTTACTTGTCTTAGGAACCGCATCTCTGCCGTCTGTATTCTATCCCTCTGTCTTTTCACTGGAGCCCAAGTTTCACATCCATACAATATTGTGGGAACCGCCATAACATTATACATTTTTATCTTGGTTTCTTTTCTAATTTTATTTTTGAATGTTCTCTGTATTGTTCCACACACCGTCTGAAATTTATTTATTTTGGAGTCAATATCTCTTTCCACATTGTAGCCAACATCACAGCCCAAATATTTGAAACCAGACACCTGTATTCTACCTGGAGTAACTAAATTGTATGGTTCAAATTCTTCCCTATAAGGGGAGAGTGCCTAAATCTCTGTAAAGGGAAACCATGGGCTTACAATACAATACAAAAAAAAAACACTAGGATATACTCGCATGGACCGCAAAAGGAATGAAGATATCATGCAAGGGCTTCAATTACAAACATTTATACTTACTTTTTTACTTTTGAGGGCCTCTCCTCTTTTCAGCGGTTACCCTATATTCCCATTCGCCATTCTTGCCGATCACGCCATTCATCCTCCTCCAGACCTCGGTCGTTCATCAATCTATGGATCTCTCCTCTCCAAGTTGTTCTTGGCCTGCCCCGTTTCCTTCTACCAGAAGGTGACCATTCCAAAAGAGTTTTGGGTCACCTATCATCCTTCATTCTCCTGACATGGCCATACCACTGAAGAGCTCGTCTTTCGATCCTTTCCACCACTGTCTCCTCCATATCCATCATCTGCCTCACTTCTTCATTTCTTCTTCTTTCCAACCTGGACACCCTGGCACTGCGTCTTATTCCATCCATCTCCACTGCCAAGATCTTAGTTTTTTGTCCCTCTAACCAAAGTCCATCCCCCAGCACCATAAGTCATTATGCTTTCCACAACAGACTTCAAAATCCTCTTCTTAACAATTATACAATTTATATAAATAATAGACCTACCATCTACAGTGGAAAACTCATGTGAAACGAATGAATCGTAATAGACTTCCAAAAGTCATGCTTCAATACCGTCCTCAAGAGAAGAGATATTTGGAAATGTCCTAGAGAAAGATGGACCGAGAATGCTTCACTGAAATCGTAACAGGCTTTGGGCCTTAAATTTCTTTGGAAGAAGATGATGAATATGATGATGATTATTATTATTATTTAATAACTATAATCGCATGATTCCTCAAGATGCCTTTAAATCGCTTTAATTTTTTGTTGTTTTTATAGCTTACACGAAAAAACAAAGAGTGCCTCTATAATTAAGTTCTACGATAAAGCCTTTTGTAAAGATTTTTTATACCAGTAGATAGCTCAGCCCACAGCACAATTAAAATTTTATACATATTAACGCTTATAATAATCATCCATTTTACAACAATACCATCATCAACTCACGTGTATTTATTTTTTATTTTTATTTATTTAGTCTGATGGATTATGGCGGCTCCGTGGCGCACGCGATTAGACGCTCGCCTCTCACCGCTGGGGTCCCGAAATCCAATCTCGGTCACTCCATCTTGGTTTCGCGATGGACGATACGGAGCTTGGGTAAGTTTTTCTCGGGGTTTCTCCTATTTTCCCCTGCCACAATTTCATCCCACCATTTCTCCATATTCATATCATCCATTTCGTTCATCTGCCCCTGTGATGGTGCATCAGACGTGGTCGGTCGGCACCCTTGTCATTCACAGTACACTATGTAAGGAGTTCATCTCATTTCATCGCTCGACCCGACCCTGAGTTGGACACGAGTTGAGGATTTTTTTAGTTTGATAGAGTAAAGGCCACGTGGTCTTCTCTTCTACTCAGAACAAACATAATATACGTTAGGCACGCCGTAGCGTAGTGGTTAAGGCACTAAGCTACAAACCGGAAGGTCGAGGGTTCGACTACCGGTGGGGTCAGGGGTTTTTAAACTGACCAAAACCTTCTGGCGGCACTATGACCCTGGGGTCGACTCAGCCTCTAACGAAAATGAGTACCAGACCCTTTTTCTGGGGTTAAAGGCGGTTTCACGCAGGGCTGACAACCCGGCTGACATAAAGTGCCGATAGTCAAGAATAAGGGGAGCCTTAACCTCCTACTATCCCCAAGGGCCTCCTGAGGCCTATAGTGGGATCACTTTACTTGTACTTTACTTTACATTAGAATATACATCCATAGTAATTCTGTCCGAAGGCAGGTCTTTCACTGCAATCACAGCATTTTCATCCTATGCTTGCAGCTTTACTAGTAATTTTATGTGTGGTAGCTTCCCGTTTCTTTCCACACCGGTGAAGGATGATGATGAAGATGATGATAATGATAAGGATGATGATGGCCGTATGATTTCGGGGACCGTTTGGGCCTTAAAGTTTTCCTGACATTTGGCTTACAGGTGAGGAAAAACCGATATTAAAACCTCACCCAGAAAAACTGCCCCGACCGGGGATCGAACCCAGGCCCGCTGCGTGACAAGGCAGCACGCTACCTCGAGACCACAGAGGTGGACATGTTGTATACAAGCAAGATAAATTGTTTTAGTAGACTTTCCCTATCTAATGTACTTTAAAAAAATAAAATGAGATGTAATAAACTAATTTGTCAGTTAAATAATATTTAAATCAAACAACTGAAAATATTTGTTAATCTTAAAACTATTTTCATAAAATAAATTATATTATTATTAATTATTGAAAGAATGAGGTGTATAATTTATTTATTTTTTTTTATTTAGGAATATTCCACAATACAGTGTTTCCCCTTCAACCCAAAGTAATTTGTCGCCAGAGGATCCTGTCTAAAGCATCTTCTTCCCTCAAATCTCCAGCTTCCATACTTCTCTTCACTCCATCCATCCAACGTTCTCTAGGCCTGCCTCTTCCACTTCTTCCATTAACTTTTAAATTAAGGATCTTCTTTGGTATCTTCTTCCATTCTTATGAGGAGTCCATACCATTTCAAACGTTTTTCTTCTATTTTTCTTAATATGTTTTTTCAACTTGCATAATTTCCGTTATCGTGCAAGTTGAAAAAAAATTGTTTTTACTAAATATATTTTCAGTTTGTTTTTCAACGATGTTATAGTTTGACAGTCTCTGGCATAGGGCGGAATGGAATTCCATGTTCTGGTAAGTGAAACTTTAAAAATATAGTGAGTAATACACAGTGCGTAGTGTAGTGTCTAAAAAAATAATCCTACAGGTAATATAACATAATATGAAATATTCATAAGCCTATACAAAGGAAGCGAACCTTGGAGCTGTTTCACAGACGCCTAATAGGATTATATTATTCTCGTAAAATAACAATATAAGTGAAAATTGAAAATTAATCTCAAATCGCATGCACAACACTAAATTATACACCTGATTAACAGGCTCCTGATAGGATTACGATGTTGATGAAATATAGTACCCACAATTCACTCCCTTATTTTCCGGCATGTAGTTTGTATTTACTTATCATGCAAAATTCTATTGTTAATTTTCGTAAACAGTATTCATAAATTTAAGGTGTGTGGATGATTTGCCTGAATCGTTTGAAAATAAAGTGTATTTATAATACTTTTCTTGAAACTACAGCGCCTAATTAATTATAATTTAATTATGTTAAAATGTAGTACTATTGGGCGATAGTGAGGAGATACTAAAGGCCAACATGCACACACTGTTGAGTAACACTAAGAAATTGGGACTGGAAGCAAATATCAATAAAACTAAATATATGATCACACATAGAAATATATTATATAATGGAAATGGACAGTTAATGACAAATGAGGGAAATTTTGAGGAAGTGGTTGAATTCACATACCTAGGAACAATAATCACAAACAGGAATGAGATACAGAGAGAAATTAAACATAGGCTCAATTCTCGAAATGCATTAGAGAGACTGTTGACTTCCCAACTCCATTCAAAAAACGTTAAACTGAAAATATATAAAACTATTATTCTACCAGTTATATTATATGGATGCGAAATATTGACTCCTACTTTAAGGGAGGAAAGGAAATTACGAGTATTTGAGAATAAAGTTCTTAGGAAAAATTTTGGACCAAAGAGAGATGAACAGACAGGTGAATGGAGACGACTACATAACATGAACTACATGGTCTTTATAGGAAGCCAGATATAATGAGAACAGTTAAGTCTCATAAACTGCGATGGGCAGGACATGTGGCACGAATGGCGAATAAAATACGTGCGTGGAAGCTTCCTGTAGGACAATCAGAGGGAAAACGCCCAGTTGGTACACCAAGAATGAGGTGGGAGAATAACATTAACTGTGATTTGAGGGAAGTAGATTATACAGGGATTGATTGGAAAACATTGGCTCAGGATAGGGATATATGCAGAGCTTATGTCCGCGCGTCCATGAACCTACAGGTTCGATAGTGCCAGTGAGTAAGTTAGTTATGTTAAAATTAATGTACGAATCGAGTATAAATTTAAAAGTGCATATGAATTCATTAATATTATTACAATGTAAAATGCATTTAACTTTATCTGTTAAGTGCACGCATGCATTTATTGCACGCATACAACCAGCTCGCGTATCACAGGCCAATGTTCATTTTTTTTAATGGAACAATTTTTCGTTTTAAAGAATACATACGCAGAGTAAAAAAATATAACTTTTTTTTCGATAGTTTAAAATGCCGCAATTAAAAAACAGTTGTTTATTTAATGAAAATTGTTATATTGATAGGCTATAAAATTTAATTTTCATAATTTTGAATTGATTTTAGAATCTAGTATCCAACTTTTGCTACTATATTTAAGTTCTGATGTTGCAGTTACATTGTGTAATCTCAGTTTGGTTTCTGTTGACATTTTTTAACAACAGTATATTACAATACGAGTCCCGCGCCGTAGCCGTGCGGTTAAGGTAGGAAGGCTTGGCGCAGAGCTACGGGACTTGCGCTGGTTCGAGTCTCCATGGGGGAAGAAATTTTCTCATGGTATTTCGGCCAGTATGGGACCGGTGCCCACCCAGCATCGTGAGGCAATTGGGTAGCTACAATAAGTAGCGGCTCCAGGTTGAGGAACCAGCTATAACGGCTGGGGGACTCGACATGCTAACCACATGTCACCCCTACACTGGCTGTTGATCATCTACCTCTGTGATTGACACAAGTGGATGTGAAGGGCCAGCAGCCGGCTGGTAAAAGGGCAACCGCTGAAAAGTGGAAAGATCCTCAATCGGATATTACAATACGAGGTTGGGAAGTGGTTTTTACAGAACCGAGGATTTTTTTATTCCCGAGATTCTGTAAAACACTTCACAAACGTGCGTTGTACATTTTTTTTGCGCGATGGTGTTTTCAAAATAATAAATAATAGTAAAATAATAACATCTTTGTTGGAAATATTTGCGTTCATTATAAACAAATGACTGACGTTAGCAATCTGGCTAATGTATATATGCTAAATGCAGAAAATAATTGTTGAGATTACAACAGGCCTTGATATCAATCTTCATGAAATGGCTGCAAGTATGAATGATTGTAATCAAAACGACGAAATTGAAGAAACATGGGAAGTTGTGTATGCTTCTTTAGTGCAAGTGAAATCTAAATTATGAAATATACATTTCATTCAGAAAGTGACTGGAGAAGAATTGTGGTGTAAGTGAAAAAAAGTATGGTTCCTTATTTCGTGCTTAGGAGTGAAACATTAAAGTCTCCAGCGAGTTTGTGGTCAGAATATGCAATGCTGATGATGATTATAAATTTAAAAGAACGTATCAATATTGCAGATTTTGTTACTCTAGTTAGCTTCCTCAAAAAGAAGAATATTGGACATAAAGCTAAAAAGTCTCAAAGTTTTCAGTAGAATTTTGTTAAGTCAACTTTCAATATTGTTTCAAATAAAGTTCAGTTCATTTAAAGTGCAGTGATTTTTTTCGTATAATGTATATTAACACTACCTTTTGAATATATTTTTGTTTATACATAAAGGGCAGTGGTTTTACTTCCCGCAAGTGGGTTGTAATAAGTAGTATTACAGTATAGTTATTTAGGTTGGCAACCCCGAAATGTTGGAAGTTGAAGTTTCAATCATGGTCGCCATTGCTGGTAAGTACGACAAAACGGACTATCGCGCAAAAAATGTATTGTTATGACACACAGATGAGATTTTTACAATCACTCTTAGGTTTGACATAACTGGACAAGCAAAGAAATACAGATATACGCAGTAAATTAAAAAATTCAAAATATAGTTTAAGGAATTCAGAATTAACAAGGCAAATGATTACAACATGCACTAAGAATGGACCCAACTCGCTTTCCTAAATTAACATTTCAGTATGAACCTAAAGGACGTTGAGATAAAGGAAGACCAAAATTAAGATGGATTGACCAAGCACATATTGAGATTTCATAGGAACGGTCTCAAACAACCTAATACTAAATAACTTTATGATGATGATGATGATGATGATGACGAAAATGTATTTTTTTTTAAATCAGTTACAAAACAAATTTCAATCATGTCAATCGATTGTAATTCAACAAACACCACTGTGAGACAATCGCGGTACATACACACACCTCACAACACATGTTTTCGGAAATACTGCCACAGCCTAGTCAGTGAATAGATTTTTCGAAAACGCCGAGTCTTGTCGGCAACTTCTCCAGCACAATTGTTCAGTGGGTAGACTGAACAAGTATTAGCAGGAGATACTGTAAAAAGCTATCTCATGCACAGTATTATGTTGAAATAGCTCCAACGTTGTGGAAGTGAATTGCTTTAATATAAAAATATAACTGATCATTTGATATAAATACGTTTTCAAATCTCTAGACACTTTGATATCCAAGTGTCTTATCGTGCCCTGAATTACTATCTACTGTTGTATAAAGTGTCCACCGCTGTGGTCTCGAGGTAGCGTGCTGCCTTGTCACGCAGCGGGCCCGAGTTCGATCCCTGGTCGGGACAGGCTCCTGGGTGAAGTTTTTTCGAGGTTTTACCTCACCTATAAGACAAATGTCAGGAAGCGTAGGGCCCAACAGTCCCCGAAAATCATCCGGCCATCATCATCATCCTTCACCGGTGTGAAAAGTAACGGGAAGCTACCACACCTATAATTATTCCCTAGTAAAGCTGTAAAGCATAGTATGAAAATGCTATGGTTGCAATGAAAGACCTGCCCTCGGGCAGAATTACTATGGATGGATGGATGGTTGGGTTGTATAAAGTAATTTATTTATGTGAACGTTCACAGGTTTAATTTTAATTTTCCACTCCATTAACACACTTTATCCTCTCACCTGATAAGTACTTTCACTTGCTACACTCCACCCGGACCTTAAAGTGGCATGACCTGTCGGGAGAGGGATTTTAACTATGGATCACACACATACATTTTTTTTACTACAAAAGTGGGCTTCCCGAATGAGGGATCAGCTCATGACCAATCCTTTTTACCTCATGCTGCTCATAACACCATCAAACCACGTTATTTTTTGACGTCCTCTTCTTCTTCTACCAAGTGGCGCCCATTCTGGTATTCTTCTTGGGAATCTGTCCTCTGTCATTATTTTACATGACCATTCCATTTTAAATATTTTATATAAAATCCACAATTGAAGTTTAAACATTCATCTTTTGTTTTATTAAGTTATTTATATACTTCTTCTTCGTCACGGTTTAGGCTTATTTACTAGCCTGTTCCAGCTCCAAATTGCTGCTGTTTCCATCTTTTCTTTGGTCTTCCCAAACTTCTTCTTCCTCGTGATGTATAGTCATATGCTGCTTTTGGTTTTCTATTTTCAGTTATCCTTGCTAAGTGTTCTTTCAGTTTGCCCTACATTTCACTATTGTTGTGTTTAATTCCTCTTCTTTTGGTTATTTATATACAGATTTCCAAAGTTTACACATCTTTCTGTGCCTAAAGTTTTATTTTCCTTCTCCACACGTCTCTATCCATTCAATCCATATCCTCCAGTCCTCTTTCTTTTCATTCCAGTTTTTATTTCTTACATCCACAAGTTTCGAGGTCTTCCTTTCTTTCTTCTTCCAGGCGGATACCATTCCAATGTTTTTCTTGGTAACTTTTCTTCTTGCATTACACTGTTTCTTATTTTATCTCTTCTAGAAATTCTAGCTGAAAGCCCACAAAAATCTATTTCTGTAGAATTTAATTTACATATTATTGTTCTAGATTTCAATTTCCATGTTTCTGCACCGTATGTCATTGTACTCATTATTGTATTTAAAATGTTTTTTTAGAACTTACATTCTGATCCCATAAAACATCATTTAAATTTGAAATCGTGGCTATTCTTTACAACATGTGACGCGACGTTTTTAATTCCTTCATAAACTCCTATCAAATTTTATTCTAAGGTTCCATTTTTTTCAAATTATTTCCCACCATTTACAATGATTTTTACATTTTTTGTAATGATTATTTCAATATATTTTATTATGGTATTTAACTGCATACGTAGCATCAAGACGTGGCAGCCATATTGATTTTAACGAATATTCTAAGCTAAAACAAGTCGTGTTCCAGTGCAGCCAACATAGACCATGTACTAATTAACTGCACACATATATTTCAGAATTTCAGAACTTACTATTTATTTTTAAGCGTTGCATTCTTTCACAGGTTAGAGTACTTAAATTGCGTTAGTTTAGCTTTTACGTTCGTTAAATATCGTGTAAATGTTGGCTGCATCCCGTGATTCCATAGTGTAAACCGTTTCGCGTATATGGTGTATGATTGGAACGTAAAACCGTTTTTCGCTTCACCTGTTGCAAAGAATTCCCTAATTCGTTATTATATATGTTATTAAATTTTTGAAGTGTACAGATAAAGTGTTTCCGGTACACTGGTTTTTATCCGGTATATCATTATTATTTATGTTATCAAATTTCTGAAATGTAAAGATAAACAGTCTTACTAATAAAAATCTCTTATAGAGAATTTCATCAGTTGTTTAGTTATACCATGTATAAGCCTTACTAATAAACGTTGTACAGGAGCTATATAACAATACAATCCTTATGCACAATACGTCACATATTCGTCATCATCCTTAAACGAGGCTGAAGACACGTATAATAATACCCATGTAAAGTTGTACACCTCTTACACACTGCACAGCTAATACAGGGTTTATTAGTAAGAATATTCAACTGAGATGTGTATAAACCTTGTATAAAAGTTATATATGGATTATTAGTAAGAGGGAAAGTTTTTCCAGTACACTGGTTTTTAACCGCGACGTATTGACTCGAGTTAGACCTGAGAATAAACTCCTAGGTATTCTATTGAATTTATGTGAAAATTATATTTTTAATAATCTGTCACTTTGCTAGATGTGACAAGAGATTATTAGGAACATACGATTAAAATAGTAACATGTTACTGTCTAATACCGGACACAGCTCTGTTAATATGTTACACACACAAAATGTCAGACCCATTGTTCACACTGTGTCACACAATAATCCACTTTTATACTCCATTAACCTCGTAACAAACCATTTGCTGTATATTTTCATAACTGCTTTCAAAATTAAATTTTTACAGAACTATTATAATTTTTGTAAAATCGTGGCGAGTCGGGATTGATTAAATTAAAGTTAATTGAACTTAAATGTCCCTCTTTTATTCCCCATTCGTGCCACATATCATCCTCATTCCAGTCAACGACAGTTGAACTGTTCATATTAAATTTAGTTTCCTATAAACATAAGTTAGAATAGAATAGGATAGATTTTTTTTAATAATAGAATATATTTATTTAGCCTGGTGGAGTTAAGGCCATGTGGCCTTCTCTTCCACTCACCAGGACAAACATATGTTACGTTTAAATACAAAATATTACAATAATAGTACGTACTAAACAATTAATTATCTGTCAAATTGAATAATAATGAAAATTATGTCTAATAATACAGTAAAATGAAATACAATTAAAATTAAACTAATAATAGAATATATACAGAAAAGAATAACAGCTCGAATCTACTATATATAAAAGAAAAGAAAAAAATACAAAAAAATAATAAACTATAATGAATTAATCTATCGCTTATTATACAAGGCATTAGGTAAATATATTGAAAAATCTTAAAACTATTTTTATTAAATAACGAAAAAACAAATTATAAATTATGAAAAAGTAATATTAGTGAGTTGTTTCTGTTAATAATTTTATTTTCAATTTGGTTCTGAAAGATGGTAATGTATGGCAGTCTCTGACATAGGATGGAAAGGAATCCCATGTTCTAGCAAGAGAAAATGTAAAAGATTTCGAATTATAGGTAGTGTATGAGGAGGGATATAAAGGACAATGTGCTGAAGGGATCGGGTATCTAACTTATATGTATCAGAGAGTCTAGAGAAGCGGTGTGATAAATAATAAGGTAATGATGTGTGCAATATTTTATAGAGAAGGCATAGGGAATGGATGGTTTACGATCTTGTAGACGAAGCCATGACAATTGTTCCAGGGATCAAATCTGTGTACTACCACAAATAAAACGTATGCAAGAATTATGAACACGTTGAAGTCTTTGGGTAAGAACTGTATTTAGATCAGTAAAAAAGTATCACAATAATCAAAATGGGGCATTGCAAGTGTTTCTACTAACATTTTCCTTAGAGCAAACTGAAAACAATTTCTTATACGATTTAATGAGTGTATTATTGAGAAGATAGTTTTAGCACTGTTAAAAAGTTTTCTCCATTCGCTTGTCTGTTCGTCTCCATTCAGTTATTTTTTTTTCTTAAGTAGACTATCTACAATAAGAGAAATTATGCAAGAGCAAACCTTTTACCATGAAAGCCGACAGAATACCGAAGAAAATTCTTAAATGGGAGGTTATCGGAACACTGGATGGTAGGGGGGAAAATGGCCCTAGGAATGAATAATGATCTGGATAGGATGTATACTAGCAAGGGAACTGTTAAACATTGCATGTCTAAACCTACCTTGGAATTTTTGCGAGAGAAGCATTGTGATGTATCAACGCCGTCTCTAAAAAAATACATGCTGTCTACGAGACTTAATTGTTCTTGTATCTATAAAGTCTACCGCTGTGATCTCGAGGTAGCGTGCTGCCTTGACACGCAGCGGGCCCGCGTTCGATTCCCGGTCGGCACAGGCTTCCTTGGTGAGGTTTTTTTCGGGGTTTTTCCTCACCTATAAGACAAATGTCAGGAAGCTTAGGGCTCAACGGTCCCCGAAAATCATCCATCCATCATCATCATCCTTATAATTATCATCATCATCCTTTATGGGCGTGGAAAGCAACGGGAAGCTACCACACCTATAATTCCCTAGTAAAGCTGCAAAGCATAGCATGAAAATGCTATGATTGCAGTGAAGGACCTGCCCTCGGGCAGAATTACGATGGATGGATATCTATAAAGATCATGTAGCATACTGACATAACATTTCATGTTCCTAAGAACATGTCCCTATTGTTTAGCCTTTAGCATGGATTCACTGAAGAAGTACCCGCCCGGAGAACCTAATGGGAGACTGAAAGTAAAAAAAAAAAATTATGTGCAAATAAAATAGATATAATTCTTTTTCTGGAAAGGAATTCAAAGTTACCAAAGGATGGAATGCATAAGACACGTGCAGTTATATGCATATCAAGTTTCATAAGGCTAGGTCCACACTTTTCTAGTAATCATCATCATCATCCTGACAGGAAATAGGCAATCTCGCCTAATCCGTCTTCACACTGTTAGAACCATCTCTTTCTCGGACTTCCCACATCTGTTCTTCCTTGAGGTTGATTAGTTATATGCTAGTGCTGGGATTCTTTCGTTATTCGTACGATCCAGGTGGGCCTCTCAAATTCTCTTTATATTCCTCTATTTTCTCGTGTAAGGTGTATATATTCAATTCGTCTCTTATAACTTCATTTATTATCAGATCCATTTGTGTGCAGCCTTTTATTCTTCGAAGGAACTCATTTCAACCGATTAAATATTACTTCTATCTCTCTCCTGTAATATCCAAGACTTACTTACTTACTTACTTACTCACTGGCACTATCGAACCCGTAGGTTCATGGCCGCACGGACATAAGCTCTCCATACATCCCTATCCTGAGCTAATGTTTTCCAATCATTCCCTGTATAATCTACTTCCCTCAAATCATAGTTAATGTTGTTCTCCCACCTCATTCTTGGTCTACCAACTGGGCGTTTTCCCTCTGGCTTTCCTACAAGAAGTTTCCATGCACGTCTTTCATTCCCCATACGCGCAACATGTCCTGCCCATCGCAGTCTATGGGACCTTAACTGTTCTTATTATATCTGGCTTCCTATAAAGACCATGTAGTTCATTGTTATGTAGTCTTCTCTCATTCACCTGTCTGTTTCATCTCTCTTTGGTCCAAAAATTTTCCTAAGAACTTTATTCTCAAATACTCGTAATCTCCTTTCCTCCCTTAAAGTAAGAGTCCATGTTTCGCACCCATATAATATAACTGGTAGAATAATAGTTTTATATATTTTACAGCTTAACGTTTTTTGAAAGGAGTTGGGACATCAAAAGTCTCTGCAATGCATAATAGCATGCATTTCCAGAATTGAGCCTATGTTTAATTTCTTTGTGCATCTCATTCCTATTTGTGATTATTGTTCCTAGGTATTTGAATTCAGCCAATTCCTCAAAATTTCCCTCATTTGTCATTAGCTGTCCATTTCCATTATATAATGTATTTCTACGTGTGACCATATATTTAGTTTTACTGATATTTACTTCCAGTCCTAATTTCTTAGTGTTACTCAATAGTGTGTGCGTGTTGGCCTTTAGTATCTCCAAGACTTACTACCGAACATTAATATCGGCACAGCCATTACCTTATAAAACTTTAATTTTGTTTCTTTTCGAGTTTTATTGTGCAGAGTTCTACTTATTGCTCCACACACTGACTGAAATTTGTTCAATTTGATTTCTAAGTCTCTGTCTCTATCATAGATTATATTGCACCCAAGATAATAAAAATTATATGCTTGTTGCAATATTTTGTTTTCTATTATTATTTTAGAGCATACAGGGTACTTTTCAAGTAATGTATACCTAAATATTGCTAAAATAGTATTGCGGAGAGAGGATGTACCACGTGCCCTTGAGTATTAAAATGAACCATGTCTACTTTTAATGCATGTTCAAGTGAGAACATCTACTGAGAGCTCAAGGGTATATTTATGTTTATAATTATATTTGTCTAGTTTACCAAGAGCCTATCAAATTAAAAAAAAATCTATGTATACAATTTATAATACAAGCACGATTCAAACAGTATTTAGAAAAAATCAGTTTTCTCAAATTGTAACATAATGAATATGATCCATTTTACACGCTTTATATTAGCTTGAACTGTATCTATCTATCTATCTATCTATCTATCTATCTATCTATCTATCTATCTATCTATCTATCTATCTATCTATCTATCTATCTATCTATCTATCTATATATCTATCTATCTATCTATCTATCTATCTATCTATCTATCTATCTATCTATCTATCTATCTATCTATCTATCTATCTATCTATCTATCTATCTATCTATCTATCTATCTATCTATCTATCTATCTATGTAACGGAACCTTTCATCGCGATTTTCACCCACTTAAAATCATTGGATCGACTTGAAATTTTGCATACTTGTAAAAGACCCGTGACAATACAATAATTTCATATTTTGTTACTAAAATCATGGCCAGAATCATCAAAAAATAAAAAAAATGAAAACTGGTATAATAGGTTGCGGACTTGTCGACTTATTTGTCAATCGTTGTAAGAGCTCACTTGGTAGAGCGGTGGACTGTAGTGGTATAAAATTTCAGTAATCCATAGGTCACTGGTTCAAGTCCGGCTGGAAGGTTTTTTATAAGAGTATTACTTTTAGCTCATGCTTCAATAGTATCGAATTTAAAGATATTTACATTTTTATCTTATTCTGTAAAATATTAAAACTAAAAAATAAAAAATAAATAATAGTTTTAAAAAACTAAAACAATACGCTTTATTAGAAAACCGAATTAAAAAAATGAAAAATAATTTTAATTTGCAACATGCTTGGGATAAATAATTTTACCATCAAAAGCGTGGGGTGCTTTTATGATTTTTACAATTTCTTCTTAGAGACTTTACTTTTACCAATATCTGTTTATTATCAAATATATTAATCGATAAAAAGCACCCCACGCTTTTGATGGTAACATTATTTATCCCAAGAATGTTGGAAATTAAAATTATTTGTAATTTTTAAATTCGGGTTTCTAATAAAGCGTGTTGTTTTAGTTTTTTAAACTATTATTTATTAATATACGAGGGCTCAACAATTGAATAGTTGCCCCGAAAAGAGACATAACCAAAAAAAAATTTGAAAATTGAGTTTTCAGTGGATTAGCGATCTATCCTGAGAATATCACGGCATGGTGGATGTAAAACTATTCCTACTATCTTCCAGACCTGTTTTATCCACGTTTAAAAGTTGGTTTTCAAGCGAATAGAGAATCTACCTGTAACAAAATAGCAGAAGCAGTTAGTCAACTCATGAGTAGCAGTGCAGAAAAACAACCATTGCACACGTGCAAATTCATTCCACCACAGTTCCGTGAATTCTATCAGAATCTAAGAGAAGTTGGGTGAAAATAAGAAAGACACAAATGATATAATGAAATAACATTAAATGGAAAATAAACACTGAAAACTGATTCAGTTAGATATTTTTTCTAACTGTATGAGTGTTCAATATGTATTTTCTAATTCTTATTGTAGCATTTTTAGTTAAATATGGGTTCGATCACTATTCCACTCTATAAAGATAGAACACTTTTGCACTCGATTTTGTATTAAATTGTTAATATTTAAATATTAAATATAAAATTGGTACCTGGTAAATCAGTAGTCCTCAACTGAATTAGTTCTGATATGGAGGCCTTTCAAAATCAATGTTTCATCTTCTGTACTTTAATTGGTACTGATAATTATCAGTATTATTATAATAATTTAGTTGAGGACGTCTGACTTACCACGTACCAATTTTATATTTAATATCTTATTATATAACCTCAACTGTACTTTAATTGAATTTTTGAAATGTTGGTCGTTAATATTTAGTTAGTAGCATGTATTTTTGCACTCAAATTGACTCTATATGTTTTGAATAGGATGAGAGATTAAAATGTATGTGATAGAATAAAGGCAATAACCTGAAAACGAACATTATACTTTTTTTTCCATTTTCCCAAAACATTTTTTATAGGTTTAACATCGGCTGTCGCGGCCACCCCAACTATTATTTTTGATGATGTGAAACAATTGAAAGCGTTTTAAAATGAAAATTCTGACGTTAGGTGGTTTAAATGGTTTATTAAAAACGTGAAAATAACCCGGAAGTTATTTTCTGGTTTTTTTTAAAAATAGTTGTTTTGAATGAAGTGGAGAAGCGATGGTATTATGTTGCAGTAGTATGAAGAAGATATCTGTACAACATTGAAGTGTGGAACAATTCACACCTACACGCCCTTATCTTCTCTATACCGGTTTGTTGCTTCCTGTATGGGCAGCAGTGACGCCAGTAAATCTACATCACAAAGTTTGAAAGGTTGTCATTCAAATGTTGTCACAGAGAGATTTAAAGTACTAATTTGGGTTAAAAAAAAGTTGTTTTTTTTTGCTTCGAAAAATCCAGAAAGGCTATTTTAACGATGTATAATATTATTTTGTCGATTTTGGACGTTTAAAATCATTAAAAAGGATTTTTTTTAAAAAAGGCGTCTCTGTATTCTGCTAATGTGCACTTTTTTTTTTGCATTTTCCCGTAACTTGTATTTTTTTTTTTTTTCATATTTTGGTACACTTTTCTCTGAAACTATTAATGATAGGAAAATAATATTTTGGCATGGATATGAAGTTTAAAGAACTCTGTGACAATAAGGTAAATTTATTTTTGTGCTATTGATAGTGTTTGAATTTTTTTAAATGTAAGCAAAATTTTTAACAATTTTTTTTTTGGCTTTTGAATTTTTTAAAAATAAATCACAATCCATATCTGAACACGTCGCTGTGACGTAGTCGGTAGAGTTCCTACCTTCCACTCCGGCGACCCGGGTTCGATTGCCGGCGGGGTAAGGGATTTTAAAATCTCCATCTTGGGACTGGGCGTGTGTCGAGTGCTACGTTGTACCCATTGTGTTCAATTCCTCTAAAAAAATATGTGAACACAAGCAAACCTTATTATTATCAAATGAGCTATGGACAATAACATACTAAATTTTGGAAACAATTGGATGAGTAGTATTTGAGAAAAATTGTATCAAGACAATACTTGTAAGAAGTTGGATTTTTTATTATAAATTTTTGTATTTTAAATTTATCATGAAGAAAAGTATATAAAAAGTTAACCAGAGCGTCATTATGTTCAGGAAGGCTTTTTTAATTAGTGACATAATTTCCATGCACATAACTTAAGAGCAAGCTGTCAAAAATGGCGTTTCTATGTTGTATATTGTTAAAACAAATTGCAAGGAAATTAGTACCGGGTGCCCTGTCACTTCCAAACAAATTAAACATCACATAACAATTAGTCATTTTTAAGTCATTATGAATCACATTCTAGGTTACTATATCATCATCATGAAGTTATTTAGGTTTATATTATTTGAGACTGTTCCTATGAGACCTCAAGATGTGATTGGTCAATCCATCTTAATTTTTGTCTTCCTCTATCTCGAACCCCTGCAATGCTAATTTAGGAAAACGAGATGAGTCCATTCTTTGGACATATTGTATCCAATAATTTCAATTGTTTGTTTTAAATATTGTATAATAGTAAAATTAGTTTCGTATATCTCATTATTTTTCTTTGTTTTTTTATGTAAATTAGATAGGGACAATCTACGAAACAATTTAATATATATACTTGTTTAATGCAACCAGGTTGTCTTTTATGACATTTGTTGCTTTCTCCCTTGCATTGGCGGAATTGTAATCCATTCATTAGATTGGGGAACCTGGAAGGCGGAGTTACGTTACCCCGATGATATGATGGGTGATAATGATAATGTAGCGCCAGGAGAGTTCTTAACCTAAACTTAACCTAAATTCCAGACCATGGGAAACCACAGGAATTCCCTTTAAGAAAAAATGTCTACGCTCTGACCGAGAATCGAACCCGGGACCTCATGAACAGTCATCAGTAACGCTGACGACTAGTCCATGAGGCTGGTCATTTAATATATCTTGCTTGTATACATTTTATTATTAGTTTTAGTCTTAATCTTAACTATCATTAACTGATTGTAATAAAGGTCATAATAGTATAATAGATATTGTCTTATTGGTCAAATCTTCATTTAGTATTTAATATTTTTTATTTTTTTTATTTAGAGCCCCACCACCACCCCCCGGGTTACCTCGGGCATAATGCCCTTATCCCCCAGGCTAAATAAATAAATCTTAAATCTTAAATCTTAAAAAAAAAAAAAATCTTATCCCCGGGTCTGCTCTATGTCCCTATTTATATCTTATCTTTATTGAAATACATAATAAATATACAATTCGGGTATTTGAAGTGTGTAGTTGTTACATAAAATTAAAATAAAGTGTGTTTTGTTTGTTTGTGTATATGTGTTAATGTGTGTATGTGTGTGTGTGTGTGTGCTTAGTGCTTGTATGTGTATATGTGTGGAGTAGTAGTAGTAGTAGTGAACTGATGTCGATTTTAACGCCTCTTTGTCTCCGCTGGTCTTCGTCTTGTCTTAATCCCAAGACTCTTCTTGTGTACTTGGTGAGGGATTTGAAGGCTTCCTTCCCGGTCCAGAATTCTAAGGCGGGCGGCCATTGTGTTTCACCGATCATGGCTGCTTCCTCCAGCTCCTGCCTGAAGACATTGTACTTGGTACATTGATAGAGCACGTGAACTACGTCGTCCTCTCCGGGGTTGAAACAATCACAGAGAGCTGAGTCGGCACGTCCTCTTTCGTGCAGTTTGGAGCGGAAGAATCCATGACCTGAGAGGATCTGTGTGGTGAAGTGGCTGGGAGTTATCCATGTAGTCTCCATTCTTTTCTGGACTCTTGGGAAGAACTGGAATGTCTGGCGTCCATGGGGCTCCTGTTCCCATTCCAGTTGCCACTTGTCGAGGAGGTGGGAGTCGATAATTCTGCGGACGGCGTCCCTTTCATCTGGTTCGGCGTATAGGTCCGGAGTAATGATCGTTTCCTCGATGTGGACGGGAAGCCCTCTTCGGAGACGATGTCGTTGAATCCTCCTCTCTATGTACAAGTCTATTGGGAATACTCCAGCTATGACTGCTGGAAGGCATGCTCTCGATACTGTGTTATAGGCTTTGGTGACACGTATTAGCACCTGTCTTTGTGCCGCCAGGAGCTTCTTTTTGTGGCATGCCTTTAGTCATCTCGCCCATCCGTGTGCAGCATATGCGCATATCTGTTGGAACAGCGTTTTATATAGCCTTACGTAGTTAATAGCCTGGTATCCCCAATTCTGTCCACCCAGACGGGCCATCGCATGGAAGAGGTTTTTGGCCTTTCCCGCGATGTCTTCAATATGGGCGTCAATTTTCATATTTGTTTGGATCCTTACTCCGAGGTATTTGATTTGCTGAACGAAGCGCAGTCCTCTTTGTTCAATTCTTATTGTTGGTGGGCGCGCTGGGTGTAGTGCGCCTTTTAGGAGCATGCCAGTTGTTTTCTTGGGCATAAGGAGAGTTTGTGCTGCTTGGTCCATTGTGTTGTTATGTGGACGACTTCTTGAGCTCTCTCCTCTACTTGTCTCCTGGAGTTGCCCGAAATGAGGATTACCAGGTCGTCGGCGTAGGCTATCGGTTGGGCGTGAGGATGTTCTTCTAATAACTGGAGTAATTCATCCAGTACTAAGTTCCATAGGCTAGGTCCGAGGACAGAACCCTGTGGGCAACCAATCGTTACATTTCTATGTATTCTATTGTGGTTTTCCACTAGGGTAGCTGTTCGTCCTTGGAGGTAGTCCCTGATTACTTTGTATAAGTTCGAAGGGCAGTTCCTTCGTTTTAGAGCTAGGAGAATGCTTGGCCACCACAGAGTATCGAAGTATTTAATATTAGAGTTAATTGTGATTGTTATATTGTGATGTAATATATGTTTATCCTGGTGAGTGGAAGAGAAGGCCACATGACCTTAACTCCGCCAAGCTAAATAAATAAAATAACCAATTGCTTTGATAATTCTGAATTTCATCAACTATTTTTTTTAACTTTTTATTTATCACGAACAACACAGAAGGCTAAAATGGTATGGACACGTAAGAAGAATGCAGGATGGAAGACTATCAAAGGCCGTCTATGCATGGAAAATTGAAAAAAGGAATAGAAAATGAAGACCAAGAACAACCTGGAAGAACAACATTCGAAATTCAATGAGGACATTTGATGTAACAGATGAAGACACAGAGGACGGAGAACGATGGAGAACTTTAATTAAGGCAAATTTGTTAATGTTTGTTGCAAACTGAGAGTCTATAAGTCCATAGTCATTTATATTTATTTATTTTTTTAATTCATGTTAATTACAATGACTGGTTGGAGAAAACCCTCAATGACGAGGAAAATTCTCAAAATGAATGAATTTATCACGAATATAATAATATGTTTCTTTGCTTGTCCATTTTTGTTAACCTAGGAGTGGACGTAAAAATCGCATCTGTCCCGTTTAGGTTTTGATTTGATTTTAGAATTGTGTGTCCAATTTTCCCTGTTATAAGTTGCTATATAAAAGATTAAAATAATAGAATATGCATAAGATCTCAGCAATCCACTTCAAAGAAGAATTTCGTAATATATTTCATCATTAACTAACTCACTGCCACCATCGAACCCGTAGGTTCACAGCCATTCGGACATAAACTCTGCATCCATCCCCATCCTGAGCTTATGTTTTCCAATCATTCCCAGCATAATCTACTTCCCTCAAATCATGGTTAATGTTATTCTCCCACCTCATTCTTGGTCTATCACCTGGGCGTTTTCCTTCTGGTTTTTCTACAAGAAGCTTCCATGCCCCCCTTTCGTTCCCCATTCGTGCCACGTGTCCTGTTCATCATAGTTTACAAGACTTAACTGTTCTTATTATATCTGGTTCCATGAAGACCATGTAGTTCACTGTTAAGTAGTCTTCTCCATTTGCCTGTCTGTTCATCTCTCTTTTGGTTCCAAAAATTTTCCTGAGAACTCTATTCTCACGTCAGATATTTCTAATCTTTTTCCGTCCCTTAAAGTAAGCGTCCATATTTCTATACTTACTTACTCACTGGCACTATCGAACCTGTAAGTTCACAGCCGCGCGGACATAATATATCCCTACATCCCTATCCTGAGCTAATGCCAATCATTCCCTGTATACTCTACTTCCCTCAAATCATAGTTAATGTTATTCTCCCACCTCATTCTAGTTCTATCAACTGGGCGTTTTTTCCTCTGGTTTCCCTACAAGAAGCTTCCGTGCAAGTCGTTCATTCTCCATTCGTGCCACATGTCCTGCCCATCGCAGTCTACGAAATTTAACTGATCTTATTATATCTGGCTTCCTATAAAGACCATATAGTTCACTGTTATGAAGTCTTCTCCATTCACCTGTCCATCTCTCTTTGTTCCAAAAATTGTCCTAAGAACTTTATTCTTAAATGCTCGTAATCTCATTTCCTCCCTTAAAGTAAGGGTCCATGTTTTGCATCCATATAATATAACTGGTAGAATAATAGTTCTATAAATATTTTGAGTTTTTGACATCTAGGCCTATATATACGGTAATATAAAATATCACACTAAGCTGAAGTTATTTGTTCCTATTAATTTTAGCTGAATATAATCCTAATGAATAATATTACTTACCTTCCACTCTGTAGAGCTATATTTTGCTATGGTGTTCGGCCTATAATGGGAAAAAATAAAACCTCATGATTAAGGTTGATTTTGTAAAGATAATTTAAAATTAAATAAATCAAAAATAGAAATTTTGATGTATATTTATTACATATTACAGGACAACATTACACAACTTAAGTGATTCCTTGTAAATTATTTACATCGATTTTCACAGTCCCAATACTTATAACAGTTCTGCCATCTGATTGTTGGATGTGGCTGGAAAATCCCCAATCAGAAAGCAACTGTTGTTTATAACATTCCCAATAATTCATGTGATATCATCGTACTGCATTTGTTTAACAATCACTTTTTTTCAGTGAAATCAGGGAATGAAAACAAATAAATTAAATATACAATAATTTATAATAATATTATATTGATTACCATAAATAATCAATGCACACAATGCTTTGTTCCAGCAACCCTGAGGCGCCATAACTCAATTATGTTATATCATTTTCATAAACTGTATATTCATTATTTCTGAATTCAGATTTTGAAGGATGTAAGAGAGTCAAAGTTTATAATTCTTTATAGAGATAGGATAAGGTACATAAATCATTTAGGGTTACATTTCAAGGAAAATACACAACAAACAAAACATAAATTGCTCTAATAAATACTACATATTCTTACTTACTTAAAACTTTGGTAATAATTTTCATTTACAACAATAGAAATAAACAGTACGTTTAGATTTTTTCGTACCCGTCTTCCATTTCCATATCAATAAATTGTATTGATTGTTCATTGATTTATATCGTAAAAACAGTAAGTTAAATGATGCATTATTACAAATTTTGATAAAAATTTTGGAAATAAATTTTATAACTATAAAATGGGAAAATTAAATTATACATTTTAATTCCCAAAACATTTCTACAGTACAGGTATATAATCATAATTTTAATATACTTATTTTTTATTGGCACAATTATTCAAAATATATATTCCCTTTATAAATTTAATGTAATTTTATTCACTTCACATTACATGTCATTTCAATCAAATATATTCTAAAAATAATTAATTCTACATTTATTAACTAGTATAAAAATAAATAGGCATACTCAAGGGGAAATGATTCCTACATATTGCAAAATAACACAACTCGCTCCTTTGTATTCGTATGTGTTTTAGGTCAACTGTGACATTTGTTAAAATATGACCAGGTTATTAATTGAAATTTACTTCCAAATCTGTTGTATACAACAAATGTTATATTCCTACTGCTATGGAGAGAAGACATTAAAGATGGTATAATATAATAGTTGACTCACGAAGCATACTGACATATTTAATAATTTCTTGTTCCAATGTTTATAAACAGATTGAGTTTCTCTAATGAAACTTTTAAATAATAAAACCAATTTTACTACGCTAAATAAATTCAGACATACTCAGCTTTCTTGAATGAATACAACAATACAAGAATTAATATTGTCTACAATATCCAAATCGGTTATCAAAAATCGAATGTCTAAATAAACAGAAAATTAAATAGATTCAGGAATAAGACATACAACTATACTAGGAAGAGATGGAAATATATAGCAAAAGAGTGAGTAACTAAATATAGTTTTAAAGTAAGTAAATCTATAACTCATGCCTAAATCATTAATTTAATTCATTGTAAATGAATGAAAAGTTTTATTTGGAACAAAAATTCAATGTAATTTTATAAAGACTAACTTTTATTTATTTTTTTTCAAAATGAAAATATCCTAATGACTATTCAGACTTAAAGCGTTTACATAAATGAAAAAATGGAGATTAATGATTTTCGATGATTAAATCCAGAGTAATTTCGGATAGGTAAATAAAAGAACTTCTTTATTAAGTAAATCATTCATTTTGGGTTGCTTGAGCCTAAAGAATTATTTTAAGTGTTTGAGTCCCCCTTTTTTCCTTGATGACGAAAGGCAAGAATATTCAAAGCCATTTCAATATTATATCTAACAATTAAAATATTTTACTGATCATGGGAACTCAGAAAAAATGTATTTATTAAATACGGTTGTAATTGCCCTTTATAAATAACATTCATGATCATTTCTATGAAATTACATAGAGATACATCTGCAATGTTGCCAGATTTCTCGGTTTAGAAATTATGCCAACAATAAATCTATTACTTTCTCCTCTTTACTACATCTTTATCTTGGCAATCTCAATACCTTGAAATGAATAATAATGTTTTTTAGAGAAAAAATATAATAGAATGAACATGGCAACACTGAGATTCACACGCTAGAGACTGTCAGACCTGATATGAGAAAAGTTACTGGTGAATTATTTAGTTTCATTACTAGAGATTTATACCCGACACTCAAGGCACAAAATAATGCTTCTTAAGAATGCTTCATCGTAGAAAGTTTAATCCTAAAAAAATGAAGTGTTAATGCTGTGCAATGAGATGATTCTGTGCATGATTGTCTCGGACACTCCGACTAGTTCCAACAGGATGGAGCGCCTCCCCATTACGATACAGCAATCCCTTGCTGATTGGATGATAATGTTTGTGAAGACGAATTGACTGTCAAGGGAGTGTGGGGGGGCATCAATTGGTTGCCGTGTACAAAACTGCGTTGAACTTTAGGATTAGCACAATGAGCACTCTTGTGGAGTGGCATTTTCCTATTGGGAGCTAATTTTACCCCACTCTCTATTGGTTATGAAATCTCTACATTCCTCTTTATAATTTAGGTTTCCTTGGAACTGGTGACTGAAAGAAGTGTATGAAAAGTACAAGAAAAAATAATAGTACACATATTTTTCAAAATTTTCATCTACTGTAGTTGTTAGACTAATTGATAATCTATATTGACAGTATGTATTTTAAACGAAACTGGAACAATTTTATAATTTGACAAACTTAATTTTCTTACTGAAAAAAAACTGCTCTCAGATGATGACGTAATGAGATGTTACAAAACAATGCATTAGAAGGAGATGCGCGTCCAATAGGGCCCTATATTCTTATCAAATTAAAAATGTCATCACAACATATTATTCATCACGTGATCATAGGATACTTAAATTATCATCGTCTCATCCAGTAGTCCTATACTGTTTCATTAAGGACTCACACAATAGTTTATTAATTCGTCCCTCTACTTGATAATGTAGAATAGAGTAAGGGATTTGTAAGTTATTTATTCTCAGGACATGATTCATGGTTTATAACAATTTAATTTCTGCATTAATACTATGTAAAACAATTGAATATGCGAATTCGTAATTTTATCGGTACCATTCATTTTTATATCTTTATCTACTTTATACATATTCATGATTTTGAGAGAATACTTTTCATGGGACTGCTTTCAATTATTCTATAATAGGAATTCAAGATGCAATTGCAATGTCTCTCTAAAGTTCAGTCAATAAATACTTTCCTACTACGTGATTGTATGTATGTACGTAATATATGTTTGTTACGGACAATGAAGTAAATACGGGAAATGTAAAATGCCGGTCATTAACGATATTGTTCACTTTGGATGGGCAATAATGTCAATACTAAACTTTTATAAGATTCGTATGTTCCGCTGAGGTATTATTCAAAATTAAAGTATAAAATTATTAAATATTTGCCTAAATGGTCCGTCCTGCTGATAAAGGGACTAGTCCCGAAAGCGCTACAGATAAATAACTAATGAAGTTGAGGAGACGGACCATTAAGGTAAATATTTCATAATTTTATACTTTAATACTAAACTTGCCCATCTAACACTAACTTTCCCACTTTATCACCCTAAATTGACCTACATTAGTGGGCTAGTTAGAGTGATGAAATGGGCAAGTTAGTTTTAGATGGATAAGTTACAATTAATATTATTGCCTATCTAAAGTGAACAATGTCGTCAATGACCAGTTTTTTTTACGAAATTTCCCGTATTTACTTCATTGTCTGTAATGTATATATACCCATTCGTCCCTCGTGGGGACATATGTGCTCCCTAGTTGGAGCTAATTTAGTTACGCTTATTTTCTACAGATCTCGAGTGATATGTGATTAGTACATAGCCTCAATGAGACATCTAGTAGGCAACTAAGGTATTAAATAATCAATTGGGTTGGTGTTTACTTGATGAAAATCCATATTTATTAATTAAATAAAAATAAAACTTAGTTTTATTTGAGTTTCATATTTATTAAGATATAATTCAGTAACAGCTGTTTCGGTACACTGTACCTTCTACAGACATGTTAACAAATTATGAATTGTGTTATTATAGTACATATCAACTGATCTAAGCAACAATACAACAATAATTTATTTAATTTTTTTAATTCAACAAAGGCGATTCATTCAAATCAAGTTGA
Organism: Diploptera punctata; assembly: GCA_030220185.1. Taxonomy (NCBI): domain Eukaryota; kingdom Metazoa; phylum Arthropoda; class Insecta; order Blattodea; family Blaberidae; genus Diploptera; species Diploptera punctata. Next base: position 4,268,809 of record JASPKZ010004196.1, read on the forward strand.
GAATTTAACAGTTTATTACTACTTTTCAATTTATTTATTTCTACAGCCTCCAAAAGGTCCAACTTCTTACCCTTATCACAAACATGTAAGAAGTTGGATCTTTTGGAGGCTGTAGAAATAAATAAATTGAAAAGTAGTAATAAACTGTTAAATTCTCAACTTGATTTGAATGAATCGCCTTTGTTGAATTAAAAAATGTAAATAAATTATTGTTGTATTGTTGCTTAGATCAGTTGATATGTACTATAATAACACAATTCATAATTTGTTAACATGTCTGAAGAAGCTACAGTGTACCGAAACAGCTGTCACTGAATTATATCTTAACAAATATGAAAATCAAATAAAACTAAGTTTTATTTTTATTTAATTAATAACCAGGGTATTACTTGGATGGATGAAGATGTGACTTTAGCAAAGTGAAATAATAATAATAAACTGGTATGAATAATTCATTATTAACGTTATTTATTTTTTTACAACACTTCCACATTTTTGTTCTAGTGTTACAAACATTGGAACAAAACATTTGAATTCTGTCACATAGTGTACAATGCTTCACTAATATACCATCTCTAATGCTTTTGTTGAAATGTGCCAACAAGAACAATTGAGAAGTCGTGTTACTACAATATGTAGGTTTTGAGATTTAAGAAATTAAAATGAGATATTTAAGAATTTAATTTTCATTAGAAATGGAAAATTGAAGTAAGTCCGTGTCCAGCAGCGTTGTCAAATTGTCCAATAATTTGCCAAGAATGACAGAGGAAGGCGGTGGTTGATAAACGCTGCGCGGTTGGCAACACTTATTTGCCCCATTTCTGGAAAAGTCCCATGCGCTGGCACCTGCAGTTCGCTCCCCACAAATTGCATCGGCAGGAACTGTTGTAGCAGCAGTCTTTGGGTCTGTGGTCGCAGTTACCACCTCGTCTGACGCATGCGCGTCTGAAAAGGTAAATTAAAGAAGATCGTCTGCAAGGAAATTAGAATTATCTAAAATAGGAAATAAGTGCATTTATTTGTGTCAGGGTTTCCACTTGCATCACAAAAAAAAGCACATTTAATCTTCCATTCATATGAATGATTCAGTGGCGGCTCTTTCAGTTTAGAAATTAACAGATTCAGTTATACATTTTTATAATATAAAAAAACTAAAAACATGTAAATATATTAAATAATAAAAAGTAAAAATAAAAATCTGCTTATCTTACTTATTTCGGAAAACTATAAAATCACTTGACCAATGAGTAGTCACTTCCTTGGTTTAGAATTATATACCATTTAAAGTATTTGGGTTACTTTTTTCATTAATATTTAAAGGAAGTCACATTGTCTTTATGAGGTTTATTTTAATAAATTGAGTTATATTTCACAACTCACCTCATAATTGTAGATTTTTGAATACTAGTTTGGATACATCTTAGTATCATTGTTAGTTAGATAGGATTGACAATGTTACCAACATGTATCGAAACTAGTCTTCAACAAATCTACAACTGAGGAGTTAAATGGAATATGGGCACAATTTAAAAATTTACATTTTGAGATATTAGCAATTGATATATAACTAAATGCATAACATTGTTGTTTATTTCAATTGATTCAATCAGCTGCTGAACCTGCTGTAATCGAGATATCGAAACGAAACTTTTCAGGCTGACCAACTACAAAATGGCGAGTCCAAAACTGCATTGAAAGGAAAAAGGGCAAAACATAAATTATGCCCATATTCCATTCAACTCCTCAATTATGAGGTGAGTTGTTGAATCTAACTCAATTTATTAATTATTAATGGACCTTTTAGTAAGGTTTAAATATAGTTTACTTAAAGCTTAAAAGAGATAAGATACAAATCATTCAAGAGTTGAAAAGTAAAATTTACAATATAAAAATACAATACCTGAGATCTCAATTTTCCTCAACTTTGGAATATCTACAGTCGAGGAAGACTGAGATATCAGGTAACTATTTTGATATTGTAAATTTTACATTATAACCTCAACAGTGTTTCGTCATGAATTTTAAAAGTATCTAATTGAAAAGTACCAAGGGCACCAAATACCAACATTTTTTTTATATATTTTTGCTTACAACGGTTCTACACAGTAACACCAATATTTTTATTAGAATATTCCACAATGCAGTGATTTCTCCTTCAACCCAAAATGATTCCTGTCTAAAACATCTTCTTCCCTCTAATCTCTGGCTCCCATACTTCTCCTCACTCCATCCATCCAACGTTCTCTAGGTCTGCCTCTTCCATTTCTTCCATTAGCTTTCCAATTAAGGATCTTCTTTGGTACTCTCTCTTCTTCCATTCTTATGAGGTGTCCATACCATTTCAAACGTTTTTCTTCAATTTTTTCTAATATGTTATTTTAACTTACATAATTTCCCTTATTGTGCTGTTTCTGACCTTATCCCTTCATGAAATTCTTGTCGATCGCCTCCAACAATCCATTTCTACTGCTAACAGCTTATTGGCTTGTCCACCTTACTGTCATACTTACTGTCCATGTATATTTACATGTATTTACATCTGTATTACAAGACTGTGTGTTATTTGTTTTAAGTATCTTGTAAATGTGGAAGTTAAATAAAGAACAAAGCGGGAATATTCATACAACAGAGGCGCAAAAAGAGTAACAAAGCATGATAAATTACAGGATGAAACTGCAAATTGCTCGAGGCACAACAAAAATAGGATGGTCGTTTTTATTTTCATGTCCTGTTCTTTATGAAGTTTATAAACTAAAATATAATTTCTTTTTGAGTGGTTACACATTTATCGTTTGCAAAAAAGCTCTTGTGGAAAAACAAATGCTTGGTGGAGGTAATGTTCCCAAATGATTTTCAAATTTGTATTGACTTAGGCTTTCACGGCCGGAGTTGCTATGATGATCATGAAGAAGACTTCCGGGCTATAGCCGTGGTCTTGAGGCTTAAAGTTCCCGACGTTTCGCCAGAGACTGCGTCCGGCATCCTCAAGGGTTGTCTTGATTTTCAATTTGTGATAACTTTTCGCAATATATCCTCCTCTAGAAGTTCATGGACTTTGTAATGTATAAACAATTGGCAATATATTGTTCAATAACCAATTAACTAACTCACTGGCACTATCGAACCCGTAGGTTCATGGCCGCGCGGACATAAGCTCTCCATATATCCCTGTCCTGAACTAATGTTTTCCAATCATCCCCTGTATTATCTACTTCCCTCAAATCATAGTTAATGTTATTCACCCATCGTATTCTTGGTCTACCAACTGGGCGTTTTCCCTCTAGTTTTACTACAAGAAGTTTCCATGCACATCTTTCATTCCCAATTCGTGCCACATGTCCTGCCCACCACAGTCTACGAGACTTAACAGTTCTCATTATATCTGGCTTCCTATAAAGACCATGTAATTCATTGTTATGCAGTCTTCTCCATTCACCTGTCTGTTCATCTCTCTTTGGTCCAAAATGTTTCCTAAGAACTTTGTTCTCAATTCTCAAATATTCGTAGTCTCCTTTCCTCCCTTAAAGTGTCTATTTTTTTGTCCAATGCCATCAGGTTGTCTTTTATGACGTTTCTGGCTTTATACCCTGGTATTGGCTCAATTGTAATCCATTACTTAGGATGGGACACATGGAAGGCGGAGTTACATTGCTCCGATGATAAATGATTAACGTAAATTCCAGACCATGAACAACCACAGGAATAATTCCCTATAAGAAAAAAAAATCCTATGATCTGACAGAGAATCGAACGAGGGACCTCATGAACTGTAGTCAAAAACTGTAATACAAAAAAATTATAGTAAATTAATAGTGGATAATATTCCTAATGATAAGTTTTGCCATACTATTATATTTCAGTTCAAACTAAAAAAATGAAAAAAAAAAAACAAAAACAAATACAATCTTTTATTTTACTAGAATTTTAGCGCATAGTGCCTTTGGTAGTTTCACCCTTCAATTAATCTTGAACTTATTAATAGTATTGGGCATATATTAGCACTTATTTTAAATAAAATTCCACTACGACAGTCATGTAGTAAATAGTATATGGAGGCATAATTATGTAAACTATAATACAATCCAAGAAAAAAATTGTATATATATATTTTTTTAATTCCCAAGAATCAGTTATGCACATAACGAAAATACTTTGCATTATATTTTGCTGGATGATCGTCATTTAAATTAAACTGTTTTTTTTTTTTTTTTTTTTTTTTTTTTGGATAAATTTATTCCATAACTATAATTTCTCCTGTAAGTACACCGCAGTGGTCTCGAGGTAGCGTGCTGCCTTGTCACGCAGCGGGCCCGGATTCGATCCCCGGTCGGTACAGTTTTTCTGGGTGAGGTTTTTATCGGGGCTTTTCCTCACTTATAAGATAAATGTCAAGAAAACTTTAAGCCCCAAACGGTCCTCGAAATCACATGGCCATCGCAATCATCACCATTCATATTCATCTTAGCACACTAGACTATTCTCTCATGACCCATGCCGCCATTTTGTGTTGGGCCCATGGCCGCGAAAAAGAATCATGAATTAAATATGCCAATACGATTCCATCGTGATTCTACCACTATAACTTATCGTATACATTGTTAAAGGGTTTGGATTAATATAATTTATTTAAGAATTTATTAACCCATTTTGGAGGCTTGTCTTAAAATATAGACTGTTGTTATGGCAACCATGTCGTCTACATACAGCAAACTTCTGGACTCGCGGTAAATGAGTCTCTATTAAGTCTGCACTCTGTCTAATACCTCTTTTTTCCTATTCAAGTAACTTTGGTATTAAATATTACAGTTAATGCGAAAAAATGCATGTTTACAATTAAGGGGGGTGATGGGTGAAAAATTGACCATTTGAGATAAAAAATTGGCATTTTTTGTCATTTGTACTAAAAAATAGCCTGTATTCTAATGTATTTGTTGGCAAAGTTTCAGAAGCCTATAGAGCTTCTAAGTGTCCTAATTTACGTTCGAGTTAAAAGGCTGAGCCAGTTAAATACTATCTGAATGAAAATCTTTAAACTTGTTTTTCCACACTTTTATTTTCACTATTTTGAACATTCAAAATTGAATGGAATTCAGAAATTTTGTCCTAGAAGGTTCACATTTTTATTGCATGTCCTAAAAACAATGAGTAACAAAGTAGTGAATGGGTTTCATGATTGAAGTAGTATTTTAAGAAATAAAAAATAAAATGTATGCAATTATTAATTTTTTTTGTAATTTCACGCATGAAGTACAACATTATTTTTTTCTCCCTTTGTATTCACTTTATAAGAATTCTAATGCATGATGTTTTTCTAAATGGGAGGCACGCCGTAGCGTAGTGGTTAAGGCACTGAGCTACAAGCCGGAGGGTCGAGGGTTCAAGTTCCGGTGGGGTCAGGATTTTTAAACTGACAAAAACCTTCTGGCGGCACTATGGCCCTGGGGTCGACTCAGCCTCTAGCGGAAATGAGTACCAGGCGCTTGTTCTGGGGTAAAGGCGGCCGTCACGCAGGGCTGACAACCCGGCTGACATCAAGTGCCGATTGTCTAGAAAAAGTGGGAGCCTTAACCTCCTACTACCCCAAGGGCCTCCGGGCCTGTTGTGGGATCACTTTACTTTACGCCGTAGCGTAGTGGTTAAGGCACTGAGCTACAAGCCGGAAGGTCGAGGGTTCAAGTCCCGTTGGGGTCAGGATTTTTAAACTGACCCAAAACCTCTGGCGGCACTATAGCCCTGGGGTCGACTCAGCCTCTAACGGAAATGAGTACCAGAGGCTTGTTGTGGGGGTAAAGGCGGCCGTCACGCAGGGCTGACAACCCGGCTGACATAAAGTGCCGATTGTCTAGAAAAAGTGGGAGCCTTAACCTCCTACTACCCCAAGCGTCTCCGGACCTGTTGTGGGATCACTTTATGATGTTTTTCTAAATATTTTAGGGGTCTTGTAAAAAAATCAGACATTTTACTAAAAAAAATGTGGAACCCATTTAATTATAAGAATATTACAATGTTAATAGTAATTTTCCCTTTAATTTTTTTAATCCCTCTTTGTTTTATAATGAATTATTGATTTATTCAATCTATAGTTTTTATTATTATTTTTATATTTATATTTAAAATACGCAATTTTTTAAAAATATAATATTTAATAACTCATAAAATAAATGTCTCACGTGAATGAAACATCATTATGTGTCATGCAGGGAATGTTTATACAACAATGCAAGTCTCTAGCTCAAAACATGTAGAAAATATAAATTTCAACCATCACCCTCCTTAATACATTTTCTTTTTTACAAAGAGGGCAATATCACAGAGCCCCAATTAGTAGCCGCCACTGTGAATTATTCAATCAGAAGCGCCATTTAAGGTGCATGCAACAAAATAACAAAGCTTGAGCACAAAATCCAAATAATGAATTACAAGAAAGCAACATAGCATGAATGGTTTACGTAAGTAGGGTAAAACCACACAAAAACCACACTGTACACTAAAAAGGATAAAATATACATGAGCTACAAATAGGCGCAAATACACATAAAATCTTCTGAAGTAGAATAGGTAGGTTCTTAAATTTAGAATAATATAATGATTTGGTACGATAGTAGAGCAAAATGGAGAGGTACGAGGCGATGTAAGCTCGGAATCGTAAAATATAAGAAAAACTACGGAATAAAGTAAATAATCAAGATATGCTTGCTACGTAAAAAAGCTATTTAGTGGAATGCCTCCCAGATATTCCCGAATAACTACCAGGATCGGACAAAGCTACGTAATCGCAGCTAATGTAACAGTTCCAGTACAGTATGTTGCTAAGTTTAGAATACATCGACCTATAATTTTCCATACTATATGCTTGTAATACTTGCAATATATGCTTTATACGTGTTTACTCACATTTCATACTATTTTAAACGTTTTGCAATGATAATTATAATTTTTTTTACAATTATTAAATATTTATCTACATACACAAATTGCCTCAATTATTTCAATTGTTTTGTTCTACAGAATATTTCTGCGCATGCGCGAATGCTTGAAATAAATTCTGCTAGATGGCGGATATATCTGTGAAATCGGAATGACCAACATTTGCAATTAATTCGAAAACATTTGTTAGATTCCGATGGAACGAGTTAGTGTACATCAGAATAGTTTACACTCCATTAAATAATATACATGTAATTTATTTTGTTAGGTTAGGAAGGAAGAAGTTGGTATACATCGTTTTCTTATAAATATGTTTGAGAATTTACTGCGAAGGTTGGCAATACTGATTTAACACATAAATCTGCCATTTAGAAGATGTTTCTCTAAGCGTTTTCGCATGCGCACTATGATTCTGTAGAGCTTTGAAACATTATTTGGTCGAAGTAATCTAAACTTTTTTCCAGTATGCACTAATTGTCTAAATAAGTGTTTCTTTGTATCAAATCACTGAAATAACCAACAGTCCATTCGATACCGTAAAGCAATAAGTATATTCGTCTGATAGGCATTCCCTATGTTCAGAATATAAGACGAGAATAAAAAAAAAATGACGAGCTACGTTTAAAAACGTAAAATAAATAATCAGGCGATGTACATATATTAAAAAATGTTGTATCAATAATAAAAGCATGGGAGGTATGATAAAAAATCGCATAAGTAAAAAAAGGGCAGGCAAGGCATATTTTAAAACGTAAACTAAATAAAAAAAGCATATGTTTAAAAACGTAAGATAGGTAACAAAAGATGGCCAGGGGTCAGTTCGATAACACTTTTAGTCTGCTTATAAGTAATCTAGACTGACAAATTAGACTACTATAACTATAAACATGTTTTAAAAATATACCGGTGTGAAATAATAATTAGCAGTGTAACTACAATGCTGTTTCATATAATGTGTGGATTACTAATTAACGCTCCTAATAAGCAGTATATTTTATAAATTAATAGATTATGGTAAAAGTAGGTAGCAGTGTATAAAAGTTATACAACAAATTTAGGAAATACTTTCCAACATGTGACAAAACTTTTCTAAGTTTCAGCCATACACCATGCGCATGTGCCAACAGACGCGAAGCGGTTTACACAATAGAATCACAGGATGCAGCCAACATATGTACGATATTTGAACTCGCGTTGGCAAACCAATCTAAAAGTCAACCTAACTCAATTTAAGTACTCTCTACTGTGAGAGAATGCAAACCCAAAAATAAGGCAGTGGTAAATAGTAAGTTCTGATATTCCTGAAGTATATTCTGCATTGGAACACGGTACATATTCTTTTTTGGCTGCATAGAAAATTCGTTAAAATCAAAAATGGCTGCCGACGTTTTCACGGTCCGTATGTAGCTAAATATCGTAATGTTCAATATATTCAAACAATCGTCAGAAAATATTAACATCATTGTAAATTATATAGCAAATAAATTCAATAAAGTGAAAACCGAAGAGTAAAATTTGACAGGAGTGTATTAGGTACTCAAAAAGTCTTGTCACAAATGGGGAAGTTTAGACCAAATTTACTTTCAACATAATTTTATACAACTTTCTTTAAGAATTTTTCCCTACTGGATGGATTATTGTTGTTCTTTAAATGTTTTGACATTTTGATAACTATGCTAAACAATAATATTACAAAACAACAATGCAACAGAGCTACTATATTATGGAGTCATGTGCAAATACAACCCGTACAGAAGGCCTTGAAAATCCAGCATAGAGAATAATAGCCTTGAAAACCAGCATAGAGAATAATAGCCTTGTAATCCAGCATAGAGAATAATAGCCTTGAAATCCAGCATAGAGAATAATAGCGTTGAAATCCAGCATAGAGAATAATATTGATGTCTATTTCATATAATCTTTATATAAAGTATCACTGCTAACTGCTAACAGCAGTGTAGCAAATCTAGGATTGTGGGTTTGTGTTTATGAAACAGAATTTACCAGACTGCTAACTAGTAAATTTTACACTGCTAATAAGTAACTATTAAATAAATATAAATAGACTCCTTGCAACTTTGAAAATGTAGTGTAAGTAACAAACGCAGACGAAGTGTATTTGAAAACGTAAAATAAAGAACAAAACCTGCACAGGAAGTGCGTTTGAGATCGTAAGTAATAAAAGCAGACAAGGTATATTCGAAAGCGTAAGATCATAAATAAAATATGAGAGATACGTTAAAAAATCACAAAACAATTGTTAAAACCGTTAAAAACTTTAAAGTGGTGAAAAAGCAGTCTAAGTATGTTTGAAAATATTGGATAAGTAACAAAAGTAGACAAGGTATGTTTAAAAAATAAGATAAATAGACCCTAAGAAAGTTTATGTTAGCTTAAAGGCACGAAATAAGCAAGCAAGATAAATAAAATACGTTAAAAAAGTTTAGGTTCAATAAAAAAAAAGCAGACGAATCATAATATATTGACTAAGGTTTTCAAGACTGGAGTTCATATTGTTACGTGGCATGCATAGCGACGTTTCAATTGCGCGGGCGAGTCGCCCATGGCGAGTTAGATTACCCGCACAACCGCCGAATCGTCTGGAGTGTGTTGCCGAACGTTCCCACCACTGTGTCCTTCCTCCTTTGAGGAAGGCTTCGAAGTATTTCGAAGCTGTTTCCAGAGATTTCCTCGCGCCTTATAAAAGGGGCGTAGGCAGGAGACCGCAGTCAGTGTGCTATACCCAGTCGTGTGGTGAACAGTGTGACGATAAGTTGTGGAGAATTTATTTATCAGTGAGTGGAAAGTTTTTCTAACTGAGATAACAATTAAGTCCCGCGCCGTAGAAAGCGGTTAAGGTAGGAAGCCTTGGCGCAGAGCTACGGGACTTGCGCTGGTTCGAGTCTCCATGGGGGAAGAAATTTTCTCATGGTATTTCGGCCAGTTTGGGACCGGTGCCCACCCAGCATCGTGAGGCAATTGGGTAGCTACAATAAGTAGCGGCTCCAGGTTGAGGAAGCAGCTATAACGGCTGGGGGACTCGACATGCTAACCACATGTCACCCCCACACTGGCTGTTGATCATCTACATCTGTGATTGACACATGTGGATGTGAAGGGCCAGCAGGCGGCTGGTAAAAGGGCAACCGCTGAAAAGTGGAAAGACCCTCAATCAATCAAAAAGATAACAATTAAAAGAAGATTATTTCGGGAATTATAATTGTGAATAGAAGTTAATTGATAATTCTTCTTCTTGTAAGCCCATGTTTTCCCTTAACGGAGATTTAGGCGCTCTCCTCCTACAGGGAAGAATTTGAATCATACTAATTTAGTTGCACTTGTTTTCGTATAGATGTCATTTGAGTGGTCCGTGGTCAGCGTTCCGCCTCATACTGATATCTAGGAAACCAAGGTAGTACTAGGACGGAAAAAATTCGGTAAATTTTGCTTAGAGGCCTTTTCATTCAGGCTTAAGGATCTTTTACGAGTCTGAAAAACTTCAGACTCGGGACCCACGACTTAAAGTCCCTCCCGGAGGACCTGCTCCTTGGATTTTTCCATCTTAAAAAAATCCATCGACCGGCCGGGTTTGAACCCGCGATTCTCGGGACCAGAGGCAAGGAGCATAACCACTAGTCCACCGCGGCCGATTTAATTGATAATTGAAGAGTTAAATAAAGTGTGTAGTGAATTTTTTTAATAAATGCATTGTACTTATTTACAGATAAATAACCTAAAAAAATCAAGGTTATCCCGGTACAATATTACGACCTTGTAGAAGATTTTCGGGCTGTTGGTCTTGGTCTTGAGGCTTGAAGTTCCCCGACGTTTCGCTAGAGTCTAAGTCCATCATCCTCAAGGGTTGACCAATGTGAGAGGATGCCGAATGTAGTCTCTGGCGAAATGTCGGGAAACTACGAAAATATTTTACAAGGTCATAAGACTAATCATATTTGGAAAGTAGAAGAAGTAAGAAAAGTAGGCGACGAATATTAAATACGAAATGTAAGAAAATCATGAGGGGTATGTTGGAAAACGTTGGATCATTAGACTCATCAAAAACAGACGAAGTTTGTTCTAAAACAGAATAAACAATGAAATCAGGTTATGTATATTCAAAAAGTTTAATACGTAAGAAAAATAAGCTAGGTACGTTCATAAAAGCAGCATCAATTACAAAAGTAGAAAATATAACCCAAGAAGAAAGATCAGTAAAAAAAAACAGAACAGGAAAACATAAGATAAATAATAAAAGTGGACGTGCTACATCAAACAACATAAATGGATGTAAGAAAAACAGGCAACACATTTCTAAAAACATGAAAAAAGACTGTACTGAGGCTTACAAGAGCAATTCAATATGGAAATACGAGCGTGGTATTCAGCGGAAAGCGAATAACGCATCAAACCTAGTTTACGATCTGTTAACCAACACCAACATGCCACACAAACTTCTGTTTTGTGGTCTCCTCTGCCACCTCAATTCAACAAAAGTTCTGTACTAGCAATCAGATTTGCCAGCAATTTGTAAACTACATTGCTTGCCTTCCACAGCAGGCCACAATCAATACGTCACAGCCTCTGCCTAAATGACAAAATGTTTTTTTATTGAGCAATTTACTTAGTTGAACAACTGATTAACTTTTTAATATGTTAAGCAATTAATTCCTGGAACATTTATTCGATTTGTAACTGATCCATTAACTGACTGAATGGCTGATCTGTTTACATTTATTCAATTATCAATTGATTGAACAGATGATTGACAAATTTAAATTATATTGATCAACTGATTGATTTATTAAATTATGTAACTAATAACTAGTTGATTTGTCGGTTGACAAAATAATTGATTGATTTAATTATTTATTGGTTTTTTGACAGATTGACAGATTTTTTATAAATTGATTAATCGGTTTAGTTATATATTATTTGTTTATAGACGTTTTAAAGTATTCTGTTAGTATCTTTACGTGTATCAAACAGATTGTTAAGTTAGTTAAGTGTTTTCTGAAGTAATTCACTGATTTAATATTGGATTTTATATAAATAATGGAATGGTTATTGGCAGTGAAATTGCAACCCAGCATTTGTCCTAAGGACTGAGAAAATTAGGAAACATCTTCAGTCAGGTTGATTGGAATCAGGATTTGAACCCTGAACCTTCCAAATATGAGTCTCAAACATTACTGCCCAAGCCAAAGTACTCGGTTTTATTTACATACTTAATAATTTATTAATTCCGTGACTTTACAAATTTTTGTAGATGGTTGATTGAATGTATCTATTGTCTAAATAAACGGCTTATTAATTAATTAATGTATTTATTTACGAAGCATAATTTATTGCGACATTAAAACGGTTGAAGGTTTGTTATTAAATTATATATAATCAACAATTGATAATTTATTTGATTGATTGTTTGCTTAATTTAGAATATATCCAATTATTTACTATTATTAATTTAATTATAATTGTACTATACAGTATCTTATTTTGTTTAATATTTGTTGAATAACTATATAATTGAATAATTAATTGATAGTTTGAAGGATTGATTGAGTAGTTGTATGAATAGTTGCTTGATTGAACGTATTATACTTGATTCAGAAACTTAGAACCAACAATACATTGATATGTTAATCAGTTGAGGGTATTATTGAGCGAATGTTACATAGATTCATTACGTGTTTCCTTCATAGCTAAGTTGATTTAGAAATACAACAATACAAAGCTGTGGCTTCTAAAAGAGAGAAACAAGCCGAGTCGAAATACTCACTTCTGAGCTGGGTACTGCACTAGCCTCTCCAGGGAATTCTCGTTGTAATCTTCAAGTCCCTCGTCTGAAAACACACAAACACAAATACATACTTTGAGCAGCCAATCTAAGTTCCTTTATCATCATCATCTGAGAAACTTACTTCACATTAAAAGTATTTTTAAATGATAAGTTTAAAACACGAGAATGATCTTAAAATATAAAATTACAATTTTAATATGTTAGATAATCATTATTTTATTCTTTGGATGCGCAATGCATACTACCGTGGAATTTCAATTGTTTCAAAATGGCAACATTTCTGTAGAATTTATTGAAGATTGAAAAGCAAAGCATTTGAAAAGCGGAGAGAAACAAATTGTTTTGAATATGTTCAAACAGTTTAGGGTACAATATCCCACATTAACAATTGCGGATACATGTGAATCAGCATAAAAGATAAATTATGTTAATAATGAAGTTGTACTGGTAAATAAAGGTTATCTATTAAGTACTGACATCATAGAAAAAGCGTAAAAATGTAATTAGGTAGACCCATATATAATGTTTGATAAAATTTTGACTGGAGAAGAGGTAGACCGAAACAGACATGGAAGAAAACTATCCTTGAAGAAATTGCAAAGGAGGGGAAAACCTGGAGAGAAGTGAAGTGGTTGGCTCTCTGTCAGAATAGGATCCGTTGGCGACGCTTTGTGGATACCCTATGGTCCTGATGGGAGATAAAGGAGATGATGGTATATAATTTCGTGTCATAAATAAATAAAAATTGGAGGAAGTTCCTAATTATTGGTACCATCTTATTTTATATTCAGTCTTATTTCTAGTAAAATAAGATGTTGCCTAAGAACAATGTTTCTATTGTACACAATAGAGTCATATGACTAGATCTAGGAATTTTAGGTGCAAAATTTTGGTAAAAAAGGTGCTTTAATTTAGCAGAAAAAGGTGCAGAAAAAGGTGCAAATTTCCCATGTGAATTATCATTAAAGAGTATCAATACCAATTACATCAAGTAACTCACGACACAAAATTCAGGCATGTTGTCATATATTAAAAAGTCTGAGTAAGACAAGTCCCAGAACATTATGTTTTTGAAATCACAAGTCCAGAAAACTGTTAAAGCAGATATTATTCAACAACTCAAATGTTTAGAACATATCTAAACAAGTTCAATATCTCAACTGTCTATCAGTGGTTTCGTCTAATGTAAAATATAGGCCTACTGGTTTTCGCCTTCTATTTGACTGATCCGTTTTAATTTTTCGTCATATAGAGTTTGAAAGTATGATTTTCATCTGGGACAGACTTCCCAGTATATGTCTCCAAATATGCTTTCAAAATAGGGTTGTTAAGTTTGGAAAGAGGAATACCACATGCCACAAATGTCTTTGCTGTATCATTAAAAAATTCTTTATTTATTAAACTTGAAGAAGGCAGTACCTCGCCAATAAACTGTTGTCACAATACACATTTACTGCTTTGTAGTTCCTTATTTTTCATGTTTTACATTACCTATATGCTGCGTAACATGATTGTGTTGGTGTTTTTCATTAATTGTTATTGAAATATCTCAAACAATGCACCTCATAACAGATCTGTCACTCTGAATTCCATGTGCACTAAACTATTTTACAAAATCATGTAGTTTAGAGTTCACATTCGGTTTTGGCATACTGTTTACTGGTCACTCAGGAAAATAGCAGACCGCACAAGTCACATATTATTTTGAACTGAAACATTTGTTTATGCACTCAACAATCTCCCTTGCTCAAACAATAGCTTTCGCGTAACTATGGTGCAAGAAGGTGTGAACTAATTTAAAAGGAATAGCCTAACGCGACTGCACTAAAGTGGAAGTAATGTGATGTGGACTGATATCACACATCGTTACCAACCCTTGAAAGCGTATTTGAAGAAATGTAAAAAAAAATACACATTATTTTGGTAATACAATGCTGCTAAGAGAAAAAAAAAAGGTTTAAAAAGTGCAAAATGTGCTTGCATTGATTAAAAGGTGAAAAAGGTGAAAAAAGTGCTAGCATTGAAAAAAGGTGCAAAACGGTGCAACTAAAAAACAAATTTAGGGGCATTTATTTAATGTTTTTCTTTGCAAGACAAGCTAATTTGAGCATTGTAGTAACAAAATAAAATTAAGGTGCAGCACCTAAAATTCCTAGCTCTACATATGACGGTTGAAAGAAGTACCACGCTTCTCCCAATAGATGAAATCGACGGAATAACCTAATATCTTATGCAAGTTTGTTTACAGTACAACTGGAACTTAGCTCTGAATTAATGTAGACAACGAGGATTTGTCTCCCAGTATTAAAATATTCACTGCACTATTATATAATTGGAACGCGAACAAAAATTTTGTTATTATGGATGCCGCTTTATAAAACAGTAAATATCTGAAAGAAAGTAATAATTTTCTGATAAGAAAAACTGCAGGTTAACTCTGCTTATGAAAATAAAATGTACCAGAAAATGTGAATTTTTTGTCTACCCCTGCATCATGAAGCGGCGTGTGATACAAGGATATTTATCCATTGTCGCAGTTGCGATTTGTAAAGAAATGGTTGAGTTTATTTGAAGCACTCACTTCAGCCTGAAGATTCTTTCAATTTACCGCCGTTTATATCTGCGCCAGACGTACACATAACACAAAACCAGTAGTAAGCTTCGATTTCCTATCTCGACTGAAATTTAGTGCTTCCAGTTAAACTCTTATTGGCAGTAAATTGAAAAGCGGGAGAAGTAATATATTGTTATTATCAGTGTTGCCAACCCACGCATCCACCCGAGGGATAACTTACAGATTACGACTTCTTTATTTCAGACATTCTTACTCCCTCCAGTTCCAAATAAGCACTAAAGAAATCTACGATATTAATTTTTAACAACGTAAAGTCTATAATTCCAATAACAATTTCAAATTATTTTAACAAAAACTTCTTTAATTATTTCCGAATTATGTTTACGCACAGATTGTAGCATAGTTGACAGTTTGTACTACTGTTAGATTCAAAAACACAATTTCATACCTCTTCCGAGATAAGTTACAGCTGTAATGTAAACAAATCAGATGTATGGCTGCATTTTCATTGGTCGAGTAACGATTTTACCTTTAAGCGTGTAAGAAAATGCCGTTCCCTCTCTAACACTGGAAATAGAGAAAATACAAAATAATAAATAAAAATATGTATTATCGAGCACATGTCTATATAAGTTATATGGGAGAATTCTAACATCCTAATAGATTAAATGAGAATTGTTATATTCTTACGCATGCGCAATGTAGAATACGTTGGAATTTCATTTGTTTAAAATGGCCGCTTCTGTATAATTATAAGATATTGCAGATGAAAGTTTGAATGTTTTCAAACAGTTTAGTGAACATTTCCTACATTAGTCACTGGGGATGTGGTGAAAATAACAACAGAATTTACAGGTAAGTCAGCATGAAGCATAAACTTTGCTCCTAATGGAATTGTAAATAAAGGCTAGCTACTAACGATATCATATAAAAAGCAAAAACGTCTAATTAGGTATGATCATATAGATGTTTTGCCATAAATAAATAAGAAAAAGGAATTCCCAATCATTGGCATCATCTTACCTTGTATTGAGTCTTATTTCCCGTAAATACGATGCTGTTTAAGAACAATGTTTTATCGATGACAGTTCCGTACACAATTCAGTCATATGGCGGGTAAAAGTAGCACTACGGTTCCCCAAATAGACATTATATTAAATGTATTTTTAAACAAGGCGAATATAATATGTAAGATCATGTGGTCAGACATGTTCGGAGACTATTTGGGCCTTAAAGCTATCGACATTTTGTCTTACAGGTGAGGAAAAACTCTTCCCAAGAAACCCGTCCGGTCCGGGGATAAAGCCCAGTATCCGCTTCGTCTGAGAAGATAATCTCATTAAACTAAAATTCCGTGGCGCGACAGACCTCTGACCACACTGAGACAACAAAAAATATTTTTTTTTTTTGTCTCAGAAAGAAAAATATGTGATTCTGATAGTATTTTTGTCTCCTGGATTCAAATATCATATCGGTTTTTCTCCATCACGCAAGATTCCGAGAGACAGGAATTTATAATTTCAAACAATTTAATATTTTCTACATTCGTAACTACACAATATTCGAACTTTCAGACACACTTAGAAAGTAAGAAATGACGATTTTCTGCTATATGTCGCCTGTGGAGCAGCCTTCTTGATGGTCCAACAATAATCGGCCTACTAGGATTCCATTTGCCTTGATATCTCTTTTCCATAGCTGAAATCTCCTGAGTTAGCTCATTTGGCTTTATTTTACAATGGACAAATGGACAAGAAAACATTCATTTAAAAAAATTATTATTTAAATCCATTAATTGAAATCGAAATGAAAAAAAAAACAGTGGGTGATGGACAAATTCCGAATACATATTTGAAAACACGATAAAAAAACTGCATTAAGTACAATTATTGGTACTCATGAGACAAAAATCATGTTGACCAGTGCCATTGGCCATACTAGTTGCCAGCTGGTCTCATATACACATGTCAAATCACAGTGAAGGACGATCATAGTCATTATAGGGCTGGTGTATCGTCAAGATGTCGGGTCTTCCCGCAGCTACAGCTGATTATCTCAACCTGGAGCAGTTACTTATTGTTTCTACCCAAGTTTCTCACGATGCGGCGTGGGCACCAATATCATACGGACCGAAATATTTATACTGTACCGAAATGGACATTTCGATACAGGAATTACGTCTTACTGCGCAAACTATGCGTCATCGCGTCTCCATCTCGAGTGTCATCTTTATGAACAGTGCCAAATGCTTTCCTATCTATCCCTTCCCTTCCTAGTGCGCACCCTGTGCTATCGTGCATTCCCCCCCTCTCCCTGTGAACTCTCATAAATAGCTGTGTGTTGTAACATTGAATCATCATCTACTTAGTCACCATTGGAGTCTGGACAGAGCAGCTCAGGAGAGCTGGTTTTGTTTGTTTAGTCCAGTAATCCAGGGTGGGGACGCTAGGACAGCATTTCCCCCAACCCGAGGCTGGACTAGAGTGAGTGATAATGTATGTATGTATGTATGTATGTATGTATGTTGATTTATATCATATTTTCTTTTTGTATAGATGATCTACTATGATTTCTTTTCTTTGTAAATTGAATATTTATTTATTTATCTTTATATTATATCTGACTATATTTTGACTCGCATTAAAAGCTTTAGTTGTGCTTTTTACTTACTCTATGCCTATTCATTCAGTAGTTAGCATAAGTCAGATATCAAAGTCAAATTCCAAAAGCTTGTTCAAGCGTGTGTTAGTTCCTTTATCCCAAAGCTTCCACGATTGTATTTTATAAGTCTGTAAACATTACATATTGGGAGAATTTAGTAAAGAAAGTTGAATTCCTCTTTACCTCTATGGGCCCGGGCAAAGATGTCACAATTTGAACAATCTATGCTTTCCAATCAAAATAGTGATCGACAATATAACCCTCAGTGGTTATACAGCTCAATACATTTAATAATTCAGCGTGTGTATGTTTTGTGCTCGCAAATTCGAAAATTAGTCGGTAGAGTGTTATGAAAATTTGTACATACAGGTTTTTCAGGTACGAAGAGTGTTTAGTAGCTGTCTTATTCTCTAAAACCGTTAGGTGTTACTTACTTACTTACTCACTGGCACTATCGAACCCGTAGGTTCATGGCCGCACGGACATAAGCTCTCCATACATCCCTATCCTGAGCTAATGCTTTCCAATCATTCCCTGTATAATCTACTTCCCTCAAATCATAGTTAATGTTGTTCTCCCACCTCATTCTTGGTCTACCAACTGGGCGTTTTCCTTCTGGCTTTCCTACAAGAAGTTTCCATGCACGTCTTTCATTCCCCATACGCGCAACATGTCCTGCCCATCGCAGTCTACGGGACTTAACTGTTCTTATTATATCTGGCTTCCTATAAAGACCATTAGTTCATTGTTATGTAGTCTTCTCCATTCACCTGTCTGTTCATCTCTCTTTGGTCCAAAAATTTTCCTAAGAACTTTATTCTCAAATACTCGTAATCTCCTTTCCTCCCTTAAAGTAACAGTCCATGTTTCGCACCCATATAATATAACTGGTAGAATAATAGTTTTATATATTTTCAGCTTAACGTTTTTTGAAAGGAGTTGGGACATCAAAAGTCTCTGCATTGCATAATAGCATGCATTTCCAGAATTGAGCCTATGTTTAATTTCTTTGTGCATCTCATTCCTATTTGTGATTATTGTTCCTAGGTATTTGAATTCAGCCAATTCCTCAAAATTTCCCTCATTTGTCATTAGCTGTCCATTTCCATTATATAATGTATTTCTACGTGTGACCATATATTTAGTTTTACTGATATTTACTTCCAGTCCTAATTTCTTAGTGTTACTCAATAGTGTGTGCGTGTTGGCCTTTAGTATCTCCTGGCTATCGGCCAGTAGTACTACATCATGTGTTAGATCGCAATTTTTTATGTTTCACAACGAAACTCAGTATATGCTATTACAATAATGCGAGGTAGATGTTATACAAAAATCAGCAAAATCTGGTTATTAAAAGTGGGGGTTTACTTGAAACCCGAAATTAAAAATTGACTCTAGCAGCCGCCATGTTTGGTTCGTCGCAAAATATACTATACAATTTGATTAACCCATCACTTTCTTTTAAGAATGAAAACACATATTACATTTATTTAGACGTAGCAGCGCACGCCGGTATTCTATAGTTTCATGATAAAATATTCTCCTCTATAGCGATTCGAAAAAAGCGCAACTTCCGTAGCTCTGCACCAAGGCATGAAGTCTAAAGCCACTCGGATACGGCGCGGGACAGATAATCCCACACTTAACCGATATTTAACCTTTCATTCTTTGTTATTTTTTAACAGGTATTTCATCTGCATGAAACCATTTTGATGAGATTTTGCTGTTACAAGTTCATCATTGCTCTCTCATCCGAATAATATGTTTCTGGTACTTGAATTATGGTGAAGAGTTGGACAGCCCTGACATGAAGAAGTGTTAGAATGTAGTAAGATGTCCGACAGGTGTGTAAGCCCTATGATCGATAAGGTATTAAGGTCAGAGAGTGCGCGGGTCACGTGTTTCAGTGTCGATATTCGCATTACACTACCGGGATAATCCTGTCTACAAATAAAAGTCTCAAGTACCCCGGCACTTGAATCATTGTTGATCTAAGAATACGTTCATCAACGTGTGGGTCGCGAAAACCAAGCTTTTTCTTCACTTCCTGGTTTAGGCAAGAGTTGCCTGTTCCGTCTTCACTAATATATCTAAGACCATCTCTTCCGAGGACGTCCGAAATCTCTTCTTCCTCTTGGAAAATAATGGAAGATTTTATTTGGTAATCTACTTTCTTCCATTCTTTCTACACGTTCTTTCTACTGTATCTTGTTGTTAAATATCTTTTCTTTTATGGAGTAGATCTGCAGTTCTTCACGGATATCCTGGTTTCTTATCTGGTCCATTCTAGTGCAGTCTTTTACTCTTGTTAAAAATTTCATCTCGGCTGCTTGGATTTTACTGAAAACCACGCTATCGCAGTAAATGTGCCTGGAGTTCACCCCCGGACACATTATAATAAATTTGTACCCTAACGTCTTCATTAATTATTGTTAGGTTTAATTTATTATTATTGTTATGATTATTATTATTATTGTTATTATTATTATTATTACTATTATTATTATTATTATTACTATTATTACTATTATTATTATTATTATTACTATTATTACTATTATTATTATTATTATTACTATTATTATTATTATTATTATTATTATTCCTATTACTATTATTATTATTATTATTATTACTATTATTACTATTATTATTATTATTACTATTATACTATTATTACTATTATTATTATTATTATTATTATTATTATTATTATTACTATTATTACTATTATTATTATTATTATTACTATTATTACTATTACTATTATTATTATTATTATTATTATTATTACTATTATATTATTATTATTATTATTATTATTATTATTATTATTATTATTATTATTATTATTATTATTATTTAGACAAAATAAGAAATACTGTCATAAGAGAAAAAATGAATATTGGTTAGTCAATAGTAGATTATATACGGTATAAGCAATTAAATTGGTATGGGCACGTACGACGAATGCAAGAAGAAAGATTACCCAGGAAAACATTGGAATTGTGTCCACTTGGAAGAAGGAGAAGAGGAAGACCTCGAAACTCGTGGATGCAGGAAATAAGAACTGGAATGAAAGCAAGAGGACTGGAGGACATCAATTGGATGGAGAGAGACGAGTGGAGAAGAAAAATAAAACTTTAGGCACAGAAAGATGTGTAAACATTAAAATTCAGTATATAAATGTTATTATTATTATTATTATTATTATTATTATTATTATTATTATTATTATTATTATTATTATTATTATTGATAGAACTGAATTGATTAGCAAATAATATCGTCGTTAATTTCCATACAGTGGGATAAGCATATTTGGAAAGACAAAGAAATATATATTGGTAATACATTGGTGGAATCTGTTGCAGTGTATGGAAGTGAGATACGGACAATCAATAAGTACTACAAGAATAGACTAATAGCTCTAGAAATGGATTATTTAAGCAGAAGTGCCAGAAAGTCAAAATTAGAACATGCCACAAATAAGGAAATTAGAAACATAATGGAAGCATAAGAAAGCATAACTGAAAGAATTGAGAAGGAATTAAAATGGTTAGGACTTGTTTTAAGAATGGAAGATGAGCGATGGCCGAAGTAACTAGCCTATATCAATGGCATCCGACCAGAAAGAAGAAAAGAGGGAGACCAAAGTTAACATGGAAGAAAGACATGAAGACAGTAATGCAAGCAAGAGAGCTAAGCATCGAAGATGCACATGATCGTAGGCTTTGGAGGTTTGGCACGAGAAGACGGCAGCAGCTGTAAAAACCCGAAGATAGATAGACTGATTATTATTATTAACTAACTCACTGGCACTATCGAAATCGTTGGTACACGGCCGCGTAGATATAAGCTGTCCACACATCCCTATCCTGAGGTAATATTTTCCAATCATCCCTGTATAATCTACTTCCCTCAAATCACACTTTATTCTTGGTCTACCAACTCGGCGTTTTCCCTCCAGTTTTCAAACAAGAAGTTTCCATGCCACTCTTTCATTGATCATTCGTGCTATATGTCCCGCCCATTGCAGTCTTCGAGACTTAAATATTATATCTGGGTCCCTATGAAGTAGCTCACTGTTATCTAGTCTTCTCCATTCGCCTGTACGACGTTAATTTTAATAATTTTTACTCAGGTATACACAAATACCGGCCGCGGTGGACTAGTGGTTATGCTCCTTGCCTCTGTCCCGAGGGTCGCGAGTTCAAACCCGGCCGGGGTTGATGGATTTTTTTAGGATGGAAAAATCCAAGGAGCAAGTCCTCCGGGAGGGACTTTAAGCCGTGGGTCCCGAGTCTGAAGATTTTCAGGCTCGTAAAAGATCCTTAAGCCTGAATGAAAAGGCATCTAAGCAAAATTTACTGAATTTTCCCGTCCTAGTACTACCTTGGTTTCCTAGATGTCAGTATAAGGCGGAACGCTGACCACGGGCCACTCAAATGACATCTGTACGTAAACAAGTGTAACAAAATTAGTAGGGTTCAAATTCTTCCCTGTAGGGGGAGAGCGCTTAAATCTCTGTTAAGGGAAACATGGGCTTACAAAATTACAAGAAGTTAAACAAATACGGTATTCTACACATTATGAGGTGAGGTGTTTGTATCTGACTAAAAAATATTATGATTATCATCGCTATCGTCATAATCATAATCACTATTATTATTATTATTATTATTATTATTATTATTATTATTATTATTATTATTATTATTATTATTATTATCGTCATTGTCAACATTAGCATCGTCATCGTCAATATCATTGTTATATCATTGTTATTACCATTATTTGGTTTGATTGGTTGTCTATATCCTTTCCAGAATGTGGTAAAGAAAGTTCCATTCTAAAATTATGCCAACATGTTTGTTACACGACTAACATTTAAAACTGGTCCGTTTTCAGTGATTTTCTTGATTGTTTGTCCTATAACTGTTGGTTCTTGTTGGACCGATGGGTGAACGTGGGAGTACCAGGGAGAAGATACTGGCCGTAACTGAATTTAATACCAAAACTTCTTTCAATGGTATATTAGACCAAAACAAACTGTTTTTAGCCTTTCAATTGGCAAATCAATAATTTCTCGAGTCCGTTATTTGAATGTGGCGGACCGTACTGAAAACAATATCAAACATACCTATTATTATTATTGGGTATACTGTGTAATTCGACACACATTTAAGTAATTTCTAGACGTTCGTTTTCTTTTATTTTATTAAAAATATTAAATAAAATAAACCGATTTATGTTTCTTATAGCAGGGGTCATCAATTGGCGGGCAGCAGTCCGGACTCTGACCCAGAGGCTTTAGTTTCCGGACCGGTTAAATATCGAATTAATACACATTTTTAAAACCGGTTAAATATCGAATAAAACCAGTTTACTGAATGTCATGTTATGGCAGTATTATTGTTGTCTCGGTTGGCTGTACTGCTTATGGTCTGAGATTTGAATGAAGATGAACGGGATTCCGTTTGAAACCTGGTATCGTTTAAACACGAAATTTGTGAGGTGGGATATTTAAGTTAAATATTACTCTGCCCATATGTTAAGTTTATCATAAACTTATTAATAATTATTAGAATAAAAAAACTGTGTACTACTGTGCTGTATCCTTTTAGCATTTACCATGTTTTGTTTTATTTGTGCAATTCATACCCGTAACGTAATTTAAATAATTTCCTTATAATATTATTTTATAATTATTTAATAAAAGCTTCATATGTTTAACCAACTGAGGTTCCGGACCTCGACTAAATTTGCTACTTTAAAATGGACCTCCATGAAAACTAATTGATGACTCCTGTCTTTTAGGCTTAGTTATATGGCCAAACGGTCTGAAACTAATTATTGAATAAGAAAATCAGATATTGTGTTATATTGTAAATATGCCTGTATTAAATTCCAAATCCCATCGCTAAAGTCAAATAAAAGAAACTCGCATAGCTTTCACGTGGATGAAAATATTCCACGCAATTTTCATAGACAAACTAGGGTATTTAAATGTTTCTAATCTTACATATAATTTTGATTACGGACGGTTATACGGTTGGTTCTTGCAATGAAATTAAGCCAAAACAACTTTAAGACCTCAAAGGACAGAAATTAATGTGCGGAGGAGTCACCCTTTCTCCAGGAAAAAAATTTGGAGACCCATTCCCGGGGCAACAAGGAACGGTCTATAGGAGCGGAAGAGGCAGCTCTCCATTTAGGGTTCATACAACTGGGGTTATGAGTCTAGCCTAAGATGGCAATCCCATCGTACATCTCACTCTGCAGAACGCCAGTAACGTACCCAGAGGAAATACTTCATTACTAAAAGTCTCATAGATAAGAGGAGACAGGAATATTGGTAGACCGAAAAAGAGATGGATTCAACTTTTTGAATGAGAATCTATGAGACCGGAACAGGCCACATTGGTTTAATCCGTGATTGTTGATGATAACTTTAAGACGAAACCCACCGGCCTAGTAGTGACAGCAAGTTAAGAAGTCAACTGAAATACTGTATAACCATTTGATTTTCTTTTAGCCCATTGCAATTATTTATCCTACGACTAATCGACTATGACCAGCCTCATGAGCTAGTGGTCAGAGTTTCTGACTACAGTTCATGAGGTCCCGGATTCAAATCCCGGTCAGACATATAATTTATCAATTAAATAAAAATACAACTTAGTTTTATTTGATTTTCATATTTATTAAGATATAATTCAGTGACAGCTGGTTCGGTACACTGTACCTTCTTCAGACATGTTAACAAATTATTAATTGTGTTATTATAGTACATATCAACTGATCTAAGCAACAATACAACAATAATTTATTTAATTTTTTTTAATTTAACAAAGGCGATTCATTGAATTTAATCATTGTTTCGATCCAAATTTTGAAATGTTAAATGTTTGTGATAAGGGTAAGAAGTTGGACCTTTTGGAGGCTGTAGAAATAAATTGAAATGTAGTAATAAACTGTTAAATTCTCAACTTTACTTGAATGAATCGCCTTTGTTAAATTTAAAAAATTTAATAAATTATTGTTGTATTGTTGCTTAGATCAGTTGATATGTACTATAATAACACAATTCATAATTTGTTAACATGTCTAAAGAAGGTACAGTGTGCCGAAACAGCTGTCACTGAATTATATCTTAATAAATATGAAAATCAAATAAAACTAAGTTTTATTTTTATTTAATTAGTAATAGTTGAGTTTCATCACGTAAACACCAAGTCAATTGATTATATAATTTTTCCCTTAAAGGAAATTATTCCTGTGGTTGCCCGTGGTGTGGAATCTAGGTTAATGGCTCTCTTAGGGCCAGTTTCACCAAGAGAGGTAACTGTATTACGCCAGTTTAAGCTATGCATTACACACGGAGAAAACTGGCGTAAAACAGTTGGTGAAACTGGCCCTTAGTGCTTCATTATCATTTATCACCCATCATATCATCGGGGTAAGAAACGGTTTGCAATTCCGCCAATCCCACAGGAGAAGGCCACAAATGTCATATAAAAGTCAACTTGATGGCGTTTGACAAAAAAAAAAATTAAAATTAAACAACTATTCTCTGATTGATTTACAGAAACTGATTTGCGGTTAACTAGCAGCTATTAAAACCGAAGTTAATCGTGTTCTTGGCTTTTCTAATGTACAAAATTATATACATTTTGTCATGTTTTACTGTAGAAACGAAATCCTATAATGAATTTCATTTTGCTAAAAGCTGGTGGAAGTTGGTAACTAGTTTCTAAGACCAATTACATGAACAAACTTAGCTGGTAAGCCTATTTAAGTCTCCGAGATGCAATTCAATCAATTTAAGCCTAACCCCAACTTTAAATTGAAGCTGGAAGCCATTATTCTAACAAAGATTGAAAATTGTTTTATCGGAGGTACCACAATTTCCTGTTAATCAACAGTTGGCATTCATTGCTCAATCTATGCTACAGCGTTCTTTTGTTGTAAGCCAGCCGGTACAAGCTTACCACAACATAATCTCTTCCAACCCATGTTTTCGATTATATATCTCCATAATATCCCTCAAGTGGAGGAAAAATCAATATCCTTGCAAAAAAGCTATTACCGGTATTTTTTATTTCATTCTTACTTATAGATGCTTTAACATTTAAGGTCAGATCAGACTAGGAACTTTAATATTATAGTGATACTGTGAAAAGAAAAATTAATGTCATGAGCCAGAGAGGTCTACGGTTCGATTCCTGGTTCAGATATTAATTTTCCTTTTCACATTTTTTTTTCTTAATACAGGCTTTCCACTTTACAGCAGTTTGCCCTTGATTCCTGCTTTCCAGAGACTCCTATCTTCCCATTGACCATTTTCCATACCCCTCTTCATCATGGCATCATATATTCCCTCATACCATGCTCTTCTACTTTTCCCCCTCTTCCTTCTGCCTGGTACCATCCAATCCACCACCTGTTTAGGCCACTGGTCTTCCGACATCCGTTGTACTGTAGAGCTCTTTTTGTTATCCTATCGATAAGAGTGTCTTGTGCATCCATTTCTTGTCTGATATATGCATTTCGAATATGTTGCAGCCTGGATATTCTCATACTTCTCCGTAATCCATCCATTTCACAATATCATTATAATATGATCCATTATTGGAACTGTTTTAAAAATAACAGTATTGGAAAATGTTAAATAGGAACTTTAGGTATTTCCAGTAAGTTAAAGGTACCGGTAATAGACACCGTACCAGTACCTCCAGAGATTTAACGTCAGAGAAAATGCAAGTTGTAATATTGTGGCATTGGTAAGCAAAGCGTTGAACGTATTATCATTGATTGTCCTTTGTTCTGGAACGAAAGATTCGAATTCTCGTCTCTACTAAATAACACCCGCCTGTTTAAGTGAACCACCCATTACGGAATTGCTTATGACAGAAAAGAACTTCAGACTTTTTAATGTTTTATAAATAAAATTCATAAAAAAACTTCAATTACAGATATAATTATATAATGACTCACAACTTTGTAACAAACTATAACCCTAATGTACCTTAGGTGAAATAGGGTTTATAAATTTCGTATATTAAATAATAATAATAATAATAATAATAATAATAATAATTATTATTATTATTATTATTATTATTATTATTATTATTATTATTATTATTATTATTAACAATCATCATCATGATCAACCGGTATCATGGCAGCTGCCGCTGTCTTCCGGAAACCTAACGCCATTTCTCTCTGTCCATTTATTGATCTTCCTCCAATTCTCTGATATTCATTGCTGTTTGTACCCCTTCTATCCAAGTTTTCTTCGGTCCTCCTCTCTTCCTCCTTTCTATTTGGAACCATTCCATAACAATTTTAAGCAATCTTTGCTCTGGCATTCTTTTGACATGGTCATACCACTACCACTGTAATATTTTCTTTTCTATAATGTCTATGATGTCCGGCTCCTCTTGCACATCTATAATTTCCCTTATTTCTTTATTTCGTATTCTATCCATCATTCTAGATTTTCCAGCTGATCTTCTTAAAACATCCATTTCTGTACTTAAAATTATGTTCGTTTCCCTGCTTTCAAAAAACGTTAACCTGAAAATATAAAAAACTATTATTCTACCAGTTATACTATTTAGATGCGAAACATGGACTCTTACTTTAAGGGAGAAGAAAATATTACGAATATTTGAGAATAAATTTCTTAGGGATATTTTTTGACCAAAGAGGGATGAACAGACAGGTAAATGGAGAAGACTACATAACTGTGAACTACATGGTCATTATAGGAAGCCAGATATAATAAGAACAGTTGAGTCTCCTAGACTGCGTTGGACAGGACATATGGGAAGAATGGGGAATGAAAGACGTGCATGGAAGCTTCTTGTAGGAAAACCAGAGGGAAAACGTCCAGTTGGTAGACCAAGAATGAGGTGGGCGAATAACATTAATTATGACTTGAGGGAAGTAGATTATACAGGGGATGATGGAAACATTAGCTCAGGATAGGGATGTATGGAGAGCTTATGTGCGTGCGGCCATGAACCTATGGGTTCGATAGTGCCAGAGAGTTAGTACAATTTTTTATGTAGAGCTTTCAGTGACGATTTCAAGTTTTACTTGAGAAACCAAGTAGTCGAGAACTCTAAAATGTTACCAATAACATCAATAACAGATTTAGAATATATCAAATAATTTATCTGTGGCAAATTTGTTTTATTTATCGATGAATGAAAATAAAACTGCAATTTTCTTAATTCTACTTCAGTCTTTAAGAGGATAGAGAGATACGAACTTAAGGCACAGTAAATATATGCAATATTGTCGGTGAACATACGAGTACATTGAGTATAAAATTAATTTTAGCGGAAATTCTCAGGGCAGAACATACTCGGAACACAAAATAGGAGAAGGATGCATGCAGATGAAATTAAATTGACTTTCACCACATGAACAGAACATGTTTAATGTTGTTATTGCGCGCACCTTTCTCTCAAATTCAATTTTGTTCCCTTTTGTTACGTGAATATTGTAGCATACATCATGCAGTGCGCCAATTTACTAGTACACTCGATTAAAAAATGCTAACTTATTTCTGCAAATGTGTGTACATATCGCAAAAGAATACATAAGAGTAGAGTATCGTGCATATTTTGAAAGTGTTATACGATGCGGAACTATTTTAAAATATGGAGGCTATAAATTCTATGATTCTGCTGTCACTTCTGTGCCCCTGTATAAATGATGCTGAAAACCACAAGGATAAAGAGAAGACATGGGAGGTTCGTATTGCCAATTTGATACGAGATTTGCACATCTCTCGGGAACATGCTTCACTTGATATTTAAGATTTCACGGGATTTTCTACTCAGCTCATATTGAACTTAAGTAATTTATATCACATATCTTATTAAGGGATGGATTTCTGTGACCTAAAAAAACTGTCCACATATGGAAAAATGTATTACGTAAATTGTGGACTATCAGGCAGATTGGGTTGGAGGAAACGCTAAAATATTCCTATAGAGTAGATGATAAAGTTATAAAATTTGTTATAGTTCCAGATATTTTCATTATCATAAGTAATGCCACGAGTGATTTCCAATTTATCTAGAGAATTTGGAAATCAAGAGTGGCATTTGTTAGGACTATTTAACGAATAAAATTAAGCTGTTTACTCACAAATCATTATTTAACTATAGTTATTTTAAAATATTTATATATTTAATGTAAACGGCGATGTTTGAAAAACAAATGAGAAACGATTGGTACGCTTCATCTGCTTCTTTTGTTTATCACTGCAACCAGATCATACTATTTATTGCCAAAGGAACGCAATATTGTAAGAATGCTCCTTAGTGGAGAAAAAATGAAACACATCAAACTGTATATTAATTCATTTCTGATGTCGTATGATGTAAATATGACAATTATATTTTTCTGGATTGTTACCTGGGAAATAATACATTTAAGAAAGTGCAAACAGTGGTTTCTTTTTTGGTGGTATAATCAATTGCTAGAAATGGTTTATATTAACTCCTGCAAGCGCTATGTGTTTACATCCATGCACTATATATGCAATCTGGTAGCCGTATTTCTTACAGAGTCAGTCACTGCAAAATAATGGTCAGACCTGTTCAGAATATTAAAAAGGAGGAGCTTTCTTTAATATGGTAAATTTAATATTGATAAATATTTAGTGAAACACGACTGTGATTGGTTGTAAAACAGAAATCATTGAAACGTGATTGGTCATTGACTCCCATTTGGGACATGAGTTAAATAGTCTCTATAAATGTATGCACATATCGCAAAATAATACATAAGAGTAGAGTATCGTGTATATTTTGAAAGTGTTATACGATGCGGAACTATTTTAAAATATGGAGGCTATAAATTCTATGATTCTCCTGTCATTTCTGTGCCCCTGTATAAATGATGCTGAAAACCACAAGGATAAAGAGAAGACATGGGAGGTTCGTATTGCCAATTTGATACGAGATTTGCACATCTCTCGGGAACATGCTTCACTTGATATTTAAGATTTCACGGGATTTTCTACTCAGCTCATATTGAACTTAAGGAATTTATATCACATATCTTATTAAGGGACGGATTTCTGTGACCTAAAAAGCATATGGAAAAATGTATTACGTAAAATCAATTTAAATGTTACTGAAATATAGAAATGTGTAAAATATTTAAATTCTGTTCCTTAAGAATCGAATTCCCTTTACATATTCTTTCTTTCTATTTACATAGAAATAGCGAATGAAAAGTTACATCAAAATTGACTGAACATACTAACAAAACTAACTCACTGGCACTATTGAACCCATAAGTTCATGGTCTCACAGACATAAGCTCTACATTAATTCCTATCCTGAGCTAATATTTTCTAATCATCTCCTGTATAATCTACTTCCCTCAAATCGTGGTTAATGTTATTCTCCCACCTCATTCTGACCTACTTACTACGCTTTCCTTCTGATTTTCGTACAAGGAGGTTCCAATCCCCTCTTCCGTTCCCCATTCGTAGCACAAGTGCCCATTGCAGTCTATGAGACTTAACTGCTCTTATTATATTTGGTTTCCCAAAAACATCATGTAGCTCATTGTTACGTCGTCTTCCCCATTCGCCTGTCTATTAATCTGTGTTTGGCCCAAAATTTTTCCTGAAAACTTTGTTCTCAAATACAAATGAGAGAAATTTTGAAGAAGTGGCTGGCATACGTAGGAACAATAATCACAAATAGGAATGAGATGCACAAAGAAATTAACATAGGCTCAATTCTGGAAACTCGTGTTATTATGCATTATAGCGACTCTTATCCAAATTTCTCTCAAAAAAACGTCATCATCATCTGCATTTATGGATTAGGTCTGTTGACCCGTTCCGACTTCAGCCCATCTCTTTCTAGGTCTGCCCACATCGCAGGTGACTTTAGGTTTGTATTTTGTTATTTGTTTTGGATATCTATCTTCATTCATTCTGTCTATGTGGTGCTTCCATTTTTGTCTATATGTATCTATTTTATCAGTTATTGAAAATATTTCAAGTTCCTGTCTTATTTCTGTGTTCTTGATTCTGTCTTCCTTAGTGCACCCTTTAACAGATCTCAAAAATTTCATTTCTGCCGCCGTTATCCTACATAGATCTTGTTTTTTATGTATCCAGGCTTCTGAACCATAGAGCAGTATCGGTACTGCCAACGTTTTATAAAATTTCAATTGGGTCTCTCTTGTTGTTTTGTTATTTAGTGATCGTTTTAATCGTACCACATATTCCCTGGAATTTTGCTATTTTATTAGTTATATCATTATCATAATTAATGAAATGTCACATCCTAGATAATTGAGATGGTTCACCTGTTCTATGATTTTGTTTCCTATTACTATTTTGGATCTGATTTGATTTTTCCCTTGGAATGCCATTACCTTAGTTTTTTCTATGGATATTTTGAGATTATATAATCCGGCTTTTCTTCGGCTGAAGTTTATGAGTAAGTTATTTTTTACTAGTAGAGGTTACCAGCCTCTTGCCAAACCCCTCTTCCTGGAGGTCAGGGAACTGGAATTTCGGAGTGTTCGTCTCCTAGAGAAGTTGCCTTCACTACGGCGTTGGGGACTTCTCTTCTCCCCACGTAACCCTGTGGACGAGGCCCTACCCAGGTACTACCCACTGGGCGAGTGGGACCTGGAGCTCACAAAAGGGCAGGGGCGCCTACTCCCTGGAGTGGACCTCTATCAAGGGTTCCACTCTGTTACCCTATACGTTAAACTGAATATATATAAAAGTTGTATGGAAGCGAAACATGGACTTTTACTTTAAGGGAGAAAAGGAGAGTACAAGTATTTCAGAATAAAGTACTGTACTTAGGAAAATGGTTTGAACCAAAGAAAGATTAACAGACAGGTGAATGGAGAATATTACTTAACAGTGAACTTCATAATCTTTACAGGAAACCAGATATAATAAGAACAGTTAAGGCACGTAGACTGCAATGGGCAGTGGCATGAATGGAGCATGAAATATATGCATGGAAACTTCTTGTAGAAAAACCAGAGGGAAAACGTCCAGTTGATAGACCAAGAATGAAATGGGAGAATAATATTAACAATGATTTGTGGAAAGTAGATTGTGCAGGGGATGATTTGAAAATATTAGCTCAGGATAGGGATGTATTGAGAGCTTATGCCCGCGCGGACATGAACCTACTGGTGCGATAGTGCCAGTGAGTTTAGTTACTACTGATTCATTTCAAGAGATTTGATAAGTTATGGAAAATCATATGATGAATTCTAATCCACAACGTTTCTTGAATAATGAAGAGAAAGCTAATTCAAACAGGCCTATATTCACAGATGCAGATTTCAGGAACTGAATTCGGAACCTTCCAAATTTGTCCATAAATTATTACAATCTAAGCCAAATGCTTAGTTTTTCGCGCTTCAATCCATATCACAGAACTGAAAACAGCGAACGTTTTCCTTGTGTCTAGTGAAGGTAGGAGCTACCCGATTTTTCTCTCACTTTACATGGCCTTATTAATACAGTGACAAAAACAAAATATGAAGCTAAATTCATTAAAATTACAACGAAGCTTTCAGCTGTTTAGAGTATAAATTAGAAAAGCTGAAACAAGTGTATAAAGCAATGGTACTCTCAAAGAGAACGTGTTTCTCTTGTTTTTTTACCCTCAGCTTCGTACATTCAGAGTATAAATTGACTACGAAGGCACTTCCCGTGAATTAAAGAACCAATTCTCTGCTAAATTCGCTCTGTAAAAGCAAAGATGTTAATGAAGAATGTAAAAAAAGAGCTGTTACTATGTCTTTCTCCATTCTAACGTTAATAACAGCTATAAAACAGGTTTTTGAAGTAGCTGCTAAATAGATGAAGATTTATTCACGCAATGAAAAGCCTTCTGTGTAATTGTGAAGTTTCGTAATCAGAATTTTCACGTCAAACGGATATCTGATAATTAAAGCCATCACAGAAAGGAAATTATGCAAGATATAAAAACGACAAATAATTCATAGAATCTCTACAAATAACACGAATATTTACAGAGTGATTCAGAAATATGGCTACACGTTTGATCGCATTTTGTGAAGAAAATATTATTATTAAAGGAAATATAATGTTATAATTGGAAAGGAAATCCTTCAAATTACAACAATAGAACAAAACAAAACACTTCTCACGTGCAGCTTTGCGGGTTGATTTTTGTGGGCTAGCGTCGAACGCCTCCACAATTATCTTCGTTGTTTCTGCATCCGTGCTAATGCGATGCCTTCCAGGAGGTTTGATTTTCTGCATCCTTCCCGTTTCCAGCAGTCGTTTTCTCCACTTCCCCACAGTCGACGGCTGCAATGCTACGTTAAACTCACGTCTTGCCCGTCTTGCAGCCTCACTATCATTAGCATACGTTATTGCCCATGCAGCAATTGTAATTTGCTGTTGCATATTCAACGCCATTTTGACTAATGACGTAAGTTCTACACTGTTTTGTTTTATTCCATTGTTGTAATTTGAATAATTGCCTTTACAACGGTAATTTCATATTTCCTGTAATGGTAATATTTTCATCACACAACGCGATCAAATGTATAGCCATATTTATGATTCACCCCATAGGTGAAGTTAATGAGCGGATATAATATTCGGGAAGACTCAAATTAAAACAAGAGGATGATCTGAAAAACTAAAACAATTTAGGCATATTAAGAAATCGTATTGGTAGGAAATGCATATGATTTTACAAAGCCAGTACTTACTTAACACAGGTACTTTCTTCCATATTCCTCTTCATCATGGAATCATATATTTCCTCATACCATGTTCTTCTGATTCCCCCCCCTCATCCTTGTGTCTGGTATCATCCAATCTAACACCCGTTTAGGCCACTGTTCTTCCTACATCCACTAACATGTATATACCACTGTAAAGCTCTCTTTGTTATCCTATCGGTAACAGTCTCTTGTGCATCCATTTCTTGTCTAATATATGTATTTCTAACGTGTTGGATATTATCATACTTCTTCATAATCCATCCATTTCTACCTCCAAGACTCTTTTCTGCATCCTTTCATTTAATACTAATAAAATGCATTGTTTAAAACCGTTGAGGTGGATATTCATAAAAAATGTTAAAATGTAACTTCTTAGGTAATAAAATAGGATCCCCTCCTCCTGCAGGATCAAAAAAAGATGTATTTAAATTTCGGTCTGTTAATAATATTGTAATTGTAATTAATAATATTAACTTTATTTTATTTTATCCTTTCATTTATTTTACAGCTCTCTGATCCATATGTAAGTATACGCCTACTTTCTATTAATGTCTGCATATTTTTTTCTTTTT
This sequence comes from Diploptera punctata, assembly GCA_030220185.1. Lineage (NCBI taxonomy): Eukaryota > Metazoa > Arthropoda > Insecta > Blattodea > Blaberidae > Diploptera > Diploptera punctata. The sequence continues at coordinate 4,303,130 of JASPKZ010004196.1, forward strand.
TTTTCTTTCTTGTAGGAAAACCAGAGGAAAAACGCCCAGTTGGTAGACTATTATAAACCCAACTGGATTTCTTAGGCTTAAAGGACCTTCGGGACTTGGAAAATCTGGTAGCGTTTATCTAGCCGAGCGTTAGTATGAGGATATACAGTTATACATGTGTTGAAATAAACAAAAGAAGTCTTATTTTAAAATATTTTATTACTAAGGTATAAATAAAAAGAATCCCTAAGTATTCTAGCCCTAAATAACTAATCTAAGCCTATATTAAAAACTACAGTACTTTCTGGTGTTTGAGAGAGTGGGAGTTGTGGAAGTTATAAATCTGCCCTAATCTACATGTTTAAAAATGTTATATCCCCTTTTGAAAATATAGTATTAAAACAGTCTACATTGTTTAGAATTCTACTATCCCTTGAAAAGCATGTATCAAAATAGTTAAGGTAATTGATTCTTTTTACAAAAAAGTCCCTGACACATATTAAGAAAAATGGTAGCTTACTCACCCATAACACCTCTGGTTGTCACACATCAACAGACCGAGACCCTCACTTCTCAAGTATTATATACTCAATTTGACCTCTAGTTACTCTAACTGTACTCACTAACATTCCAATGAACTAGGGATGTTTACAGTTAGCTTAAGCAAAACTTTGCTCTGAACTATATCATGTCTAAACTCTATTTCAATAGACTTTGCTTGAATAATTAAAATAATCTATAAAACAATTAAAATCTATATAAGAGACTATGTATTCATAACATAGACCAAGAATGAGGTGGGAGAATAACATTAACTATGATTTGAAGGAAGTAGATTATACAGGGAATGATTTGAAAAACATTAGCTTAGGATAGGGATGTATGGAGAGCTTATGTCCACGCGGCCATGAACCTACGGGTTCGATCGTGCCAATGAGTACCGTAAGTAACTAAGTGAGAGTAAGTATATATTTTTTTCTGGACAGATTCCTATTTCATTCAGGGATCTAGTTGCCTTCCTTGCACAATTTACTGTGTTAATGATATATTTTTCACAAGTACCAGATTTATCTATTATAGAACCAAGATACTTAAATTTGATATCTGATATTTGAATTTGGCAATTAAAAGCCATTAAAGAATTGAAAATTTTCAATATTTATAAATGCGCGTTGATATTTTCTTGAGTTTTTCCGCAAATTTGATTTTCAGTCATAGGACAAGATAAAAATTTGCACCACTTCTTCCAATTATTTACATGAAACTACGAATACGTTCTGTTTAAAATCCAATTTAAAAGTTATATTTTACCGAAGTCTAAATAATTTATTATTTATATCATCCGTTTTTTTACAAGTTGCGTTTTACATGGAAAATGTTTGTTAGAGACATGTGATATCCTTTTCCGTGTAAAAATCAAGAGAAACTCAGCTCAGGTTTTATAAAATTATGGCTGTTCCTGTTCTTTTATATGGATCTGAATCTTGGGTACTTACAAAAAAATATATCTCACACATTCAAGCCACTGAAATTAAATGTTTAAGATCCGTAAAAGGATGTACACGCATGGATATATTACATAATGAATCAATAAGAAATAGACTGGAAATATTTTCAATAGTCGATAAACTAGAAGAGCACAAATACCAATGGAAAGAACATTTAGACAGAATGGACAATACAAGATTACCCAAAAAGATCAACACCTATAAACCACATGGAAAAAGATATTTGGGACGGCCAAGAAAACGATGGACTTGAGACCGGAACAGGTCGCATTGACCTAATCCTGGAAAGGAAGAAGAAGAAGAAGAAGAAAATCAAATTTGTAAAAAATTTGGGTTACAACCTTATTCTGGGGTGACTATTCAATTATTTCTTAAGATAATCACACATTTATTAAAAATGTTATACAAAATTAATTTTAAATATAGCACAAAGTAATTAGACATAGACTAATTGCGGAAAAGCGTGCTATTATGAATTTCAGGGTCTCTTGACGTCCTAAATTCTCTCAGAAAACGTTAAACTGAAAATGTATAGAATTTTTATTCTTCCAGTTATATTATATGGATGCGAAACATGGACTCTTACTTTAAGAGAGGAAAAAAGATTACGAGTATTTGAGAATAAAGTTCTTAGGAAAATGTATGGACCCAAAAAAGATGAGCATTTAAGTGAATGGAGAATACTGCATAACGGTGATCTACATGATCTTTATATGAAACCAGATGTAATAAGAAGAGTTAAGTCTCATAGACTGCGATAGGCAGGACATGTAGCACGAATGGGGAATGAAAGAGTGGCATGGAAAATTTTTATAGGAAAACCAAAGGGAAAACACATTTTGGTTGACAGGTCCCTTGTTAGATTGGAACACAAGTGTATTTAGGACGAGAGAGAGAGAGAGTGCCGAACTTTACAGACCAGACAGAACAATAGCTATAATTTATAGAAATGTCGCAATAGCCATTGTGGCAAGGGACTATAAAAAACAACACATAAAAAGGAGAAAAGTTTGTATATTTCGTATTGCAAAACGCTATACGGATTTCAATGAACAGAATCTGTTTGTAAGAAGTCTTATATTCTCCGCTATTGTTTTTCTGGTCACAAAATGGTTCAATATATATCAATATACTGTTACCATGGCAACAACGTGTTACGTCTGTATCCGTCCACGTGTTTCTCGATTCACGTTCCTCGCAATCAAATCATATCATACCATCAACGCAGAATGAAATTTACCTATTTTCATATTCCTAGTAATACCTCATTTGCCTACTAGATGTCTCATTGTGTAGGCATGTCGACTGCCTACCATTCAAACAGCTGTAGGTAAATAACGTAACTAAATTAACGTGGTCTAGTAACTCCTAACAAAGGAGAGGATAAGGTCCAACATTGAGCAGTTACGGCATTATAGATGGATAGATGGATTTCCAAATTTGCTATCATAATTTTTTTTTTTTCGGAATCTGCCTATACTTTTTATGGTTTCTGGTAACCATGACGTAAAAATCGAAAAATCATATATATTTACATAGTTTATTATTCATATTTGCAGATAATTAATTTACAATATAAGGTCCACCGCTGTGGTCTCGAGGTAGCGTGCTGCCTTGTCACGCAGCGGGCCCGGCTTCGATCCCCGGTCGGGACAGTTTTTCTGGGTGAGGTTTTTATCGGGGTTTTTCCTCACCTGTAAGACAAATGTCAGGAAAATTTTAAGGCACAAACGGTCCCCGAAATCATATGGCCATCGCAATCATCGTAATTCATATTCATTTATTTTAAGCTTAAGATTAGAGACTCCCTGGCGCACCATTATCATCATCATCACCCATCATATAATCGGGGCAACGTAACCCCGCCATCCAGGCACCACAACCTCAGAAGTGGGTTACAAGTACGCTATGTCAAGAGAGAAACCAGGAATGTCGAAAGACAACCTGGGGCATTTGTAAAAAAAAAATACAATATAAAGACTTCTTCTCCCGCGCCGCAGCCGAGTGGTTAAGGCAGGAAGCCTTGGCGCAGAGCTACGGGACTTGCGCTGATTCGAGTCTCCATTGGGGAAGAAATTTTCTCATGGTATTTCGGCCTGTATGGAACCGGTGCCCTCCCTGCATCGTGAGGCATTTGGGTAGCTACAATAAGTAGCGGTTCCACGTTGAGAAAACCAACTATAATATGTGGGGGGACTCAACATGCTGACCACATGTCACCCCTACACGGGCTAGATGATCATCTACCTCTGTGATTGACACATGTGGATGTGAGGCCAGCAGCCAGATAGTAGGCTAAGGGCCTTCTAGGCCTGTCGCTCCATGGAATAAATAACGAAGATTTCTTACTTCAATTTTATTTTAAGAAGCTTCAAAAACTTTAAACAGATTGCGTCCACGATCTTCTTGTGTATACCAGATAGGTATTGCAAGTTATGCCTATGGTGTATATTCATGTATCTTGTGAAAATTCACTGAGCATTAATTTTAATCAAACATCAAATCATAATTAATGGTGAAACGTATCATAACAATGAAATCTGAACACTTTGGCATCTGAGGCAATGACGAAGCATTGGCCCAGCATTTGAATTCCGAACTACCAGAATACGATTCTAAAACGCTACAACCTAAGCCGATTTGTTCATGTAATGAAAATAATATTTTCGCGCGATAGTGCGTTTTGTCGTACTTACAGCAATGCCGACCATGATTGAAAGTTCAGCAAACCTTTTTCATTTCGGGGTTGCCAACCTAAATAACTACACTGTAATAAAATACTATACTGTAATAAAATAAGTATACTGTAGTATTACATATTACAAACACGCGTGTGGGAAGTAAAACCACTGCCCTTTATATATACTACATATAATGGATATACAAAAAATGTCCAAAAGGTAGTGTTAATATACATTTTAAATGAACTGAACTTTATTTGAAGCAATATAAAACAATAAATATGTACTTGCCGCCATGTTATCAGTAATTGGTCTCACGGCCTCCTGTAGTTTTAACTAATAAACATTGCCCACACTATTAACGATATCCAATTGTTTATAATGAACGCAAATATTTCCAACAAAGGTGTTATTATTTTAATATTATTTATTATTTTGAAAACACCATCGCGCAAAAAAATAATGTACAACGCACGTTTGTGAAGTGTTTTACAAAATATCGGAAATTAAAAACCTCGCTATCGCTCGGTTTTTAAACATTTCCTCACTTCTGTAAAAACCACTTCCCAACCTCGCATTGTAATATACTATGGTATACTTGTCCAGTGCTGTGGTCTCCAGGTAGCGTGCTGCCTTGTCACGCAGCGGGCCCGGGTTCGATCCCTGGTCGGGGCAGTTTTTCTGGGTGAGGTTTTTATCGGGGTTTTTCCTCACCTGTAAGACAAATGTCAGGAAAACTTTAAGGCCCAAACGGTCCCCGAAATCATATGGCCATCATCATCATCCTTATCATTATCATCATCATCAGCATCGTCCTTCACCGGCGTGGAAAGCAACGGGAAGCTACCACACCTACAATTCCCTAGTAAAGGTGCGAGCATAGCATGAAAGTGCTATGATTGCAGTGAAGGACCTGCCTTCGGGCAGAATAATGAAATTTATTTTTTGCGGAAACGATATGTTTAGGGAAAGAGTAATGTGGGATTTGGAGAAAAAACAAAAGACACGATAAGGATATGCTACACTTAGCGTCGCAAGAAAATTCTTGCAAGTTCTATAGAATTGCAGTGCGCATGCGCTAGTGCTCCATGTAATCCCAGAAAGATAAATGCAACTTACAGCAGTTGGCGGTATATGTATGTGAAATCAGTATGACCAACATTGACACAAAATTCCCAGAACTTGTCCAAAAATGTATCCATCCATCCATAGTAATTTTGCCCGAAGGCAGGTCCTTCACTGCAATTTTCATGCTATGCTTGCAGCTTTGCTAGGGAATTGTGTAGGTGTGGTAGCTTCCCGTTGCTTTCCACATCGGTGAAGGATGATGGTGATGCTGATAATGATAAGGATGATGAAGATGATGATGGCCATATGATTTCGGGGACCATTTGGGCCTTAAAGTTTTCCTGACATTTGTCTTATAGGTGAGGAAAAACCCCGATAAAAACCTCACCCAGAAAAACTGCCCCGACCGAGGATCGAACCCGGGCCCGCTGCGTGACAAGGCAGCACGCTACCTCGAGACCACAGCGGTGGACTAAAAATGTATAATTAACACGAAATGAACTAGTGGAAATATGATTTTACGTGGTAACCGTCCGATATTTTGAATTTTTCATAGAATAACAGATATGAAAAGGTAATTTATTTTACGTATCAAATCACATTTAAAAAGCAAGGAACCTAAAAGCTAACCAAACCTAAATAAATTACTCTAACACAAATCAATTACTCTAACGTAGGTGAAATCCAGGGAACGTGGAAGTGATATTGGCAACATCTGGAGTATTTTGGGTTGTCGATGGTGATAACATTGGAACAACATAGAAGAGGAGGGAAAATAGCAGAAAGTAGCAATGTAGGACGATAATGTCTTACGTAAATATATGAATATAAAAAAAAAGATCGTTGCAACGTTGGAAGATGTTTAAAACGTGTTTAAAAGTATTGCAAAATGTTTTAAACGTGTTTTTAAAAGTGTTTAGTGCATCAGTGGCATAAGCAATTAGATTGATATTTTTTTGCGACGTTAAGTATACAACACGCCACGATAAATCAACAAACATTGTTATATTCTACAATTTTGAGTGCTAGTTTCATATGTGAATTTAAAATAAAAAATGAGCGGAGAAGGCGATTTTCACGGTTCATCAGGAAAAATTTTAAAAGCATCCAGCATGTATATATTAATATACTTCCAGAAAAGTCAAGGAAAGTTTCTTTATGTCTTCTTCTTATCCCTTTCAAGTATTACGCCAAGGCTTGTTACGCTCCTATAGAAAATTTTCCCTCCAGCGTCTTCCGGGAAATTCTTGTATAAGACTTGAAAGCATAATAATAGTCCCTTCGATTGGTTGCTGGCCAAAGGAAGGCAAGACCAGTGATGGGGCTGCCATCTTATAGCCTCTGGTCAGGCTGTTCTGGAGAAGGAAAGAAAATAAAGGAAAGAAGAAATGGAAGAAAGGAAAGACTCCCTAGCCCTCGGATGCCCTAATAACGCCGGGGTCGAAAAAACAAGAGTTAACCAAGAGAGGTTAGATAGTAAAGCTAAAAGAGTCTGGTATAAGTAAGTGGAAGAAATACCAGATCGGTTAAAGATAAAAGTAAGGAGCAAAACACAAGTAAGTGAAAGCAATGTTTTGCTCAGCTTGGGCACCTTGTGGTCGCTATCCACATGTCCCCTAGATGGGGACCCCTGAGGATAGTTTCTTTATGTAGTTACACGAAATCATCATTAAAGTGTATTTTACGTTTTGTTGAATCTGTATTTTATATTTTGATAGCGTGTTTTTTGTTTTGTTAGAATATAAAGTATAGTTTTAGTTGCCTAGTAATTATGATTTTTTAAAATAGAAGATAATAGTATATTACGATGCAAGATTGGGAAGTGGTTTTTACAGAATCGAGGAAAATGTTTAAAAACCGAACGATAGCCAGGTTTTTAATTTCCGAGTTTCTGTAAAACACTTCATAAACATGCGTTGTACATTATTTTTTGCGCGATGTGGTTTTCAAAATAATAATAATAATAATAATAATAATAAAATAATAATAATAATAATAATAATAATAATAGTAAAATAACATCTTTGTTGGAAATATTTTCGTTCATTATAAATAATTTACTAATGTTAACAGTGTGGGCAATGTTCATTAGTTGAAACAACAAGAGGCCGTGGGACCAATTTAGTGACAAAATGGCGGCAAGTACGTATTTATTGTTTTATATTGTTTCAAATCAAGTTCAGTTCAATTAAAATCAGCAATTTGTTTCGTATAATGTATATTAACACTATATTTTGGATTTTTTTTTTTTTGTATATAGGCTACATCGTATGTAGTATACATTAGAGGACAGTGGTTCTACTTCCGACACGCGTGTTTTTAATGTCATATTACAGTATAGTTATTTAGGTTGGCAACTCCGAAATGTAGGAAGTTGAACTTTCAATCATGGTCGCCATTGCTGTAAGTACGATAAAACGCACTATCTCGCAAAAAATACATTTTTGTCAAATGTAACACAGTACGAATAAGTTTATACGAACTGTGCATGTCCAGTTACAATCTCTATGAAATAGAATTTACTGAAAATCAGTTTTTAATTAAGAGCATTGCTTACAATCTGCCCACTCACTGATTGTTAACTATGCAATAAGCAAACCGCGTGACGTCAAACATACCGATGTATACTGAATGGCTCTATTTTAATGTTTTCATGGTTGCTAAGAGACCACAGAATTAACAATCTCTTGTATGTATAATACTTGAAAACCTGTTGTCATTCCTTTAGGTTGTTTGTACATCACTTCATCTATAATTCGATTTTAATCCTTGTCTAACAATTACTTAGCCATCCACAAATCACACAATTCTCTATACAATGCACATAGACTAAACTTCAAAACAGGAGGCAGATCTCAAGCGGACACTGCTTGTTGGATTGACTGAGCGCCAAAACCTTTGCTACGGCACAAATCTTCTATACATATCCATCCATAGTAATTCTGTCCGAAGGCAGGTCCTTCACTGCAATCATAGCATTTTCATGCTATGCTTGCAGCTTTACTAGGGAATTGTGTAGGTGTGGTAGCTTCCCGTTGCCTTCCACACCGATGAAGGATGATGATGATAATAGTAAAGATGACAATGATAAGGATGATGGCCATATGATTTCGGGGACCGTTTGGGCCTTAAAGTTTTCCTGACATTTGTCTTACAGGTGAGGAAAACCCCCGATAAAAACCTCACCCAGAAAAACTGCCCCGACCGGGGATCGAACCCGGGCCTGCTGCGTGACAAGGCAGCACGCTACCTCGACACCACAGCGGAGGACTCTATACATATAATATATAAAAATGAATGTTTGTTTGTTCGTTGGTTTGTTTGTTTGTTCGTACTTTATGAGCGCCCATACGTTGGTCCGATTGTGATGGGGCTTTTTGAAAAATGTTCAGGAGATTCCCGGGATGAACATAGGCTATAAGAGAGTTGTGATACTTAATTCCTACACCCTTAAAAATCGCCCTTTGTAGTGGAAAACGTGAAAAAAGTAGCTCTTTGGATGCTTAAATGACTTACGCTGCCTAAACCATTACAAATACACAAAATTAATGTACACAGAATTAAATATCTCAAAAAGCTCTACAAAAGTCCGCGACAGCATATGTTTATCTCTTACGGATAACTCACAAAACCATTTTTGTATTTCATTGATGGCAAGAAGATCGAGACAAGTACGTAGATTCCTATACAAGCATGGCGGGTATTCTTTTACGGATAACTCACAATAATGAATTTTGTCTTTTAGCTCATTTATGCGAAGATCGACATAAGTAGATTCCCGGGCAACACCCCGTATTCAGCACGGGGAATCTTAAAATAATTACGATATACATATATAATTATTTTTCATCTTACTTATTCAACTAATCATAAGAAGTACATTAATTTTCCTCTTTGAACTCATTTATGCCAAGAAGATCGGGATGAGTAGATTCCCGGACAATGCCGGGTGAACAGCACGGGGTATCTAAAAATAATTACTTTTTAAATTTTTACCTCTACTTATTTAACTAAACATAAAACACATTTATTTTCGTTTTTCAGCTCATTTGTGTCAAGAAGATCGCGATAAGTAGATTCCCGGGCAACGCCGGGAATAACTAAAAAACATAAATTTATAACTGTTTTTACTTATTCAACTAAACATAAAAGCACATTAATTTTCATTTATTTAGGCGTAGCAGCGCACACCGGGTATTAGCTAGTAATTATATAAATACGAATCTATGTATACTAAATGTCAGATTAAGATTAATAATGCATTAACTGAGCCTATTGATACAAAAAATGGAGTACGACAAGGAGATTCTCTTGCATGTCTACTTTTTAATATTGCCCTTGAAAAAGTGGTAAGAGACGCAGGTCTTAATATAAGGGGAACCATCTTTCATAAATCTGTGCAAATTCTTGCATATGCCGACGATATAGATATAATAGGAAGAAGTCAATTAGCCATGAAGGATGCATTTATTAGCCTAGAGAAGGCAGCGAAAAGAATGAATCTTAAAATTAACCAGGCCAAGACAAAATATATGCCTGTGATTAAAGGTAAATGTGAAGCTTGCCCATCTAGTTTGGAAGTTGGCACATATAAATTTGAACTGGTTCATAGCTTTATTTATTTAGGATCTGAAGTAAATTGTAGAAATGACAATTCGGCTGAAATACATCTACGGATCATGGCTGCAAACAAATGCTTTTTTGGACTCAGGAAAATGTTTAGATCTCAGTTTATATCTAGAAAGACAAAAATACTCATGTATAAAGTTCTCCTTAGACCAGTGTTAACTTACGCATCAGAAACTTGGACCATGTTGAAATCTGATGAGGAATTATTAGGGCGTTTTGAAAGGAAGATATTGAGATCCATTTTTGGTGCCGTGAAAGAAAATAATGCATGGAGAAAGAGATACAATAATGAATTGTATAAATTGTACAATCAGCCAGATATTTTGAATTTTGTTAAACTTAATAGATTAGCATGGACTGGACACATTATTCGCATGGACAACAGAAGGATTACAAAAAGAATTTACAATGAACAACCACTATTGGCCAGAAAAGTTGGAAGACCTAAATTAAGATAGGAGGATGGTATAATTCAAGACATTAAAATTTTTAAAATAAAAAACTGGAAGAATGAATAGCAGAACAGGGAAGTCTGGCATAAGCTTCTGAAGGCGGCCAAGGCCCACATGGGGCTGTCGAGCCAATTATGATGATGTATGTGTATGTATGTATATATATATATATATATGTGTGTGTGTGTGGTGTGTGTGTGTGTGTGTGTGTGTGTGTGTGTTTGTCCTTTATGCATTACTAAACCATTCATCCGATTGTGATGGGACTTTTTGCAAAATGTTCAGGAGATTCTCGGAAAGGTTTTAGGTTATAAGAGAGTTGTAATACTCAATTCTGTCACCCTTAAAAATCACATTCTTAGTGAGAAACGCGTTTTTCGGAACTTTTTTTGGGCGCTTAAATGAATTACGCTGCCTAAACCATAACATATAGACCTACACCAAATTAATGCACAACACAATTGAATATCTAAAAAAATCTACAAAAACGTCCAGGATAGCGTATGTCTATCTTTTACGGATAACTCATAATAACCATTTTTATCTTTCAGCCCATTATGCCAAAAAGATCGGGATGACTAGATTCCCGGGCTAGCGTAGCAGCTCAAGGCGGATATTCTTTTACGGCTAACTCTCAATAAACATTTTTGTTTCCCTAAAAATAATTACGATATAAATTTATAATTATTTTATTTTACTTGCTCAACTAAATTGGAAACACTATCTTGAAAAAATGAGTTCAAATTGGATCCCCGAAGCTGTTTATAATTATATACCAAGAGGACGAAGATCTCTGGGCCGTCCTATGAACCGCTGGAGGGAAAATTTTCTATAGGATCATAACAGGCCTTGGCCTAATACTTGGAAGGAAGGAAGAAGAAGATTTTCATTTATTTAGGCGTAGCAGCGCACGCGGGGTATTAGCTAGTATCATATAAATAAAATCGATCTCTTAAGAAACCATGTTTGATATATAGTGAAATATGTAGTTCATAATAAAAGTTTTGGCAAATCCTGAACTAATGTATTATATTATTATTATTATTATTATTATTATTATTATTATTATTATTATTATTATTATTATTATTATTATTATTATTATTATTATTATTATTATTATTATTATATATTATTATTATTATTATTATTATTATTATTATTATTATTATTATTATTATTATTATTATTATTATTATTATTTAATGGTCAAAATTATTTCCGTGAATTGTACTCAAAACATACAATTTGTTAAACGAAAATTAGCATTACAAAAATTTTCTCTAAGAAGACAGTGAGAGTTAGAAGCCCAGTTAATTTTTGATGTAGTATGGATTTTTATTCAGAAGTTAACTCGCTCACCCTCGGAATATTAAATTTCCCCTTACAGCAACATGTAAAAATACAAATGAGGCAAAGTTAGATCTTCATTTGTTCAACTTGAAGAAGAGAGAAGAAAAACAGCACGCCATAGAATAACAAATGAAGGAAGATGTTGCATATCTTATGAAAATTAGCAATTTTCTACTTCTTTCTTATAAAAGTTTACTACAAGTCGATTTATATACTCAACACATTTTTAAATTATGTTTTTTACATTCGTAATTGTATTAGCTAGGAAAACCTATCAAAATTTACAGGCAGCATAATTTTTCAGGTGAAAATATGGGACACGAAGAAACTCATTTTCCCTATTTTTCTACGCTAGAGAGGTTATATATAAAAAGTATACATGCGGAAAGAAAGTGAAATTATGGACCTCGAAAAGTAAAGAAACATTAACATTTTCAGAGAAGAACCTTTTAGTTGGAAAATTAGAGATTTTTGACATAAATAAAGTTACAATCATAGCTATCGAGTTAAAGAAAATGTGTTACCGGTAAAATCAAACAAACGTTTATGATAAAAACACCAGTGTGCATACCACATCAATGCCGATGTACAACACTTTGCGCGTTTAAAATTTTCGAATAGATCATGTTTCATCATTAACATAAATTATTTTAAATTACGAGCGCAGTTTTGATTGGTTTAGACATAAACTTTTTTGTTACAGAGAAGTCTTTTTTCTTCTGCACATACACACTATTTGTCCACTTTCTATTTTTGAAGCAATTGGCCAATATTAAAACTAGGGCAAGCAAGCTGAGGAGTACCTCCAGGTCTTCAGCCATTATTGGCTGATTTTGTCCCACTCCTATGTATATATTCCTCTTCATGCATAAAATCTTTAACCTGTTTAATATAGGTTAAGGATAATGAGAACCACTAAATAATTGTGCGAGGTGTTCGCATGGAGTGTGAGATCGGGTTGCACTATTTTAGTGCGACTTGATATCACCATACTATGTGGATATATCCACAATTTATCATCCAGGTCTACAGATTCAAGGAGAAAACCATCTTGTCACCACTAGGCTAGGATTAAATGAACCACAATCCTATGTCGATAGCCACGAAGGAATTAACTGCCAAGATATACCAGTGGGTATCAGAATGCAGAGCCTTGGACGGTGCCAAGTCGCCGTCACTAAACAGTCAGTTTCTGGTTTTGACACTAAATTCAGATATCTGATTTGATATTCACTTTATCGTATCAGAACGACATGCATAATTCGAAAGGCACCTACAGAACTGTTTCGAGCATGATCTCTCCGAAATATGTCAAACCTAATAGTGGCATTTATAAGTATACTCACTATGAAAAATATTTCTGTCTTCAACATTTTTTTTTTATTTTACAGCTGCACATTTTGTATGGCTACATCATTATGATGTAATCTTTATTTATGAAGAAAACATGCACGTGTTTTCAAATCAATAAAATATCGCTCTCTGAAAAAAAAAACTTTTTTTTTCGTATTTCGACGTCAATAACTTCATGACATTTATAAATTTTATTTTAAACGTAATCCCATGTGTCCTTTGAAAGGACAAACTTTCATTATGTCCCCCTTGTCAACAAACCGTGAACTTTCCTTAAGAGAAAGTAAATCCGGGGTACCTTGTTCTGTATTGGTAGAAATGCTGGTCACAAAACCACGAGACCATGCATTTTTTAAATAAAATTTTCTTGCACCTAATGTTTCGAACTGCTATCTCAAGCGCCTAACCCATGATGACTTATGGCCTAGCCACATCGTCTACAAGTTCATGTTGCATAGAACAATAGCTCTTATGACCGTCTTACACAAGGAAAAAAGTGATCCCACAACAGACCCGGAGGCCCTTGGGGTAGTAGGAGGTTAAGGCTCTCACTTTTTCTAGACAATCGGCACTTTTATGTCAGCCGGGTTGTCAGCCCTGCTTGACGGCCGCCTTTACCCCAGAACAAGCGTCTGGTACTCATTTCCGTTAGAGGCTGAGTCGACCCCAGGGTCATAGTGCCGCCAGAGGGTTTGGGTCAGTTTAAAAATCCTGACCCCAACGGGACTTGAACCCTCGACCCTCCGGCTTGTAGCTCAGTACCTTAATCACTACGCTACGGCGTGCCCCCTCTTACACAAGGATTGTGATATATATAACCTATGAATGCGTGTATATATATATATAGGCTATATATCCATCCATAGTAAATTCTGCCCGAAGGCAGGCCTTTCACTGCAATCATAGCATTTTCATGCTATGCTTGCAGCTTTACTAGCGCATTGTAGGTGTGGTAGCTTCCCGTTGCTTTTCACATCAGTGAAGGATGATGATAATGATAAGGATGATGCCGATGGCCATATGATTTCGGGGACCGTTAGGACCTTAAAGTTTTCCTGACATTTGTCTTACAGGTGAGGAAAAACCCCGAAAAAAACCTCACCTAGAAAAACTGCCCCGACCGGGGTTCGAACCCGGGCCCGCTGCGTGACAAGGCAGCATGCTACCTCAAGACCACAGCGGTGGCCTCATATATATATATATATATATTCAAATTCAACAGCAATTATATTTTGCAATGTATGTCATCAAATCTTTAGAGGATAAAGAAGGCATACAATTCAATGGTATTAAAAACCTGTTAGTTTATGCAGACTATTTAACTCGTGCCACAAATGCTAGTCAATGATCAATCACGTTTCAATGAATGTTGTTTTACAACCAATGACAGTTGTGTTTCACCTCGCTCTTTATCGATTTCTCTTTATCAGCTCCTGCTCTTGTGATAAAGAAAGCTGCTCCTTTTTAATGTTCTGAACAGGTCAAAGAATTATTTTTCTTCAACAAATACATTGAATATAGCAAATAATGAAAATATTCCTTGATTTTACTGAGTTGTTTACTAAAAAAATAAATTAATAATCCGTAATGTTGATTATGATATATACTTAGTTTGATGTGTTTCATTATTTCTCCACTTGGGTGCACTCTTACAATATTGCGATCTTATTTGGCAATAAATAATATGATCAAGCAGCAGTGAATGAACATAACCTCACATTTCTGATTTGTTTTCAAACATCGCCGTTTACATTAAGTATATAAATATTTTAAAATAACTATAGTTAAACAATGATTTGTGAGTAAACAGCTTAATTTTATTCGTTAAATAGTCCTAACAAATGTCACTCTTGATTTCCAAATTCTCTAGATAAATTCACTCCTCACTTCGTGAGTCGTGAATTTATCGATAATTTGGAAATCACTTGTGGCATTACTTATGATGATGTAGCGTTACTAGATGATACTGAGAGCCAATATACACACTCTATTTAACACTAAAAATTGGGACTGGAAGTAAACAACAAAACCAAATATATGTTCACCCCTAGAAATATACTGTATTATAAAATGGATAGTTAATGACAAATGAGAGAAATTTTGAAGAAATAGCTGAATTCAAATACCTAGGAACAATAATTACAAACAGGGATGAGAGACACAAAGAAATTAAACATAGGCTAAATTCTGGAAATGTATAATGATATGCATTACAGGGACTCTTGTTGTCCCAAGTTATTAAAAAAATATTAAACTAAAAATATACAGAACTGTTATTCTCCCCGTTATATTATACGTATTCGAAACATGGACTCTTACTTTAAGGGAGGATAAAAGATTACAAGCATTTGAGAATAAAGTTCTTAGGGAAAAAATTGGACCGAAGAGAGGCCAACAGAAAGGTGAATGGAGAATCCCTATTAGGTTCGTCTTCCGGGCATATAGGCCATGGTCCAGTCGTTCTTCTACTCGACGTTTCGTCTACTGCTGCGGTAGACATCTCCTGAAGATGTCTACCGCAGCAGTAGACGAAACGTCGAGTAGAAGAACGACTGGACCATGGCCTATATGCCCGGAAGACGAACCTAATAGGGATCAAGACGCCGGCCGTGAAAGCCTACAGTTATACGTGAATGGAGAAGACTACATAACAGTGAGCTACATGGTCTTTATATGAAACCAGACATAATAAGAACAGTTAATTCTCATAGACTGCGATGGGCAGGACATATGGCATGAATGGGGATGAAAGAGGGGCATGGAAGCTTCTTGTAGGAAAATCAGAGAGACAGTGCCCAGTTGGTAGACCAAGAATGAGGTGGGAGAATACCATTTACTATGATTTGAGGAAAGTAGAATATATAGGGATGATTGGGAAACATTAGGGATGTGTGGAGACCTTATATCCGCAGGTCATGAACCTATCTTAGATATTGCCAGTGAATTAGTTAACGTATAAAATTTGAGCTTCCTAACAAATTTCCGGGGACACGCCGTAGCGTAGTGGTTAAGGCACTGCGCTACAAGCCGGAAGGTCGAGGGTTCGGGCCCCGTGGGGGTCAGGATTTTTAAACTGACCCAAACCCTCTGGCGGCACTATGGTCCTGGGGTCGACTCAGCCTCTAACGGAAATGAGTACCAGACGCTTGTTCTGGGGGTAAAGGCGGCCGTCACGCAGGGCTGACAACCCGGCTGGCATCAAGTGCCGATTATCTAGAAAAGTGGGAGCCTTAACCTCCTATTACCCCAAGGGCCTCCTGGCCTGTCGTGGGATCACTTGACTTTTAACAAATTTCCAAGTTAGTCTTACACAATTAGGGATTTTTAATTGAGACAGAGCATTTAGGCCTACCTTAAAATCATTGCCTGGATATTATAAAGAATAAAATATTGTCAAGTTTTCTTGAAATACAAATGTGAAACCTGTATTGATTACATGAAGGAGTTTCATCGACTTTCGCACACGTGGGCGATTCTAGTATTTCTCCATAATTACTTGTGCTGACCTTTAAGATATATTCAATATGCATATGGTTATGCAAAATGTCGTATACGTGGCTAATAATAGGTCTATTACAAACCTACTCTAAAGAGAGTTTATTCAGACGATACAGTTTTGGAAGGTCTATGGGTCGATCACTTGATTCTTTTTTTCCCCAAAATGCAACCTTTCTAATGTGATTGTAATTTTTTGCTGTCTTTGCAGTTGCAAGACTTGCGAGTGACTTCTTATTTAATAAAATCTACCTGCCCACGTAATTAATTGAATGTATAACGGTATAAACACGCCGTGAATATATTACGGTTAGATTCAACCCAGGAAGTTACTGTGTGTTTAGAATAAGGGAACTGGGTTGCCATTTTAACAGTATTTTCTTGAGAGAAACCTTATATAATAAAACTGAAGATTGCAACACAGCAGGTAGATAGTTGTAAGTTGTAGCCGTCCAAGCCACCTCCTCTTAAAAAAAAAAGTTACCACATGTCACTGAGCTCGTGCAGATCTGTACTATCCTGTGTGAAGGTGTCAACTCTCATATCTTATATAAAAATTACGTGTCACGTTGTTTGTCCGCGATGGAATCCTAAACTACTGAACCGATTTTAATAAAATTTTGCACACTGTGTGCAGTTTGATCCAACTTGAGACTTAGGGTAGTTTATAACTAAATTTAGTCGCATTATTTTTTTTATTGCAAATTTGTAATTATTTGTTATTATTAACAAAGAGTTATAATTATCTGTGAGTTCCATACGATTCTAACAGATAGCAGTGTGAAGTAATTGGTTTATTATTTAACAAAGAGAGATCAGATGGCTGTGCTTTTTGTTCCAACCGCGAATTTCAATTGAATTACAAATATTGATTATTTCATAATTTAAGTGTGTTCGGTGTTTATTTTATTTTCAATATTATTTCGTGTATAAGTATTAATTTTAAGTAATCTGGCTGAAAGACAGCAACTTAATTTAAATTTTTAACTTATACCTTAGCCACAGCAATGCGTGGCCGGGACTTCTAGTTTACTATAAAACTAGTTTGCATGCCGTGAAAGAAAAACTATGCTTTTAATTGTATAGTACATAGAGTTGGAGGAAGTACTGCTAACCTTGCCCCTCCATCCCTCCCTAAACAAACAAATACCGTTATTATGAGTTTGGCAACATCTACCTTCTGTACGTAGGGGGACACTGGCGTAGCCCATAAGGTCTGTAGTAACTTCCTGAGTTGAATTAGAGTGTAGAGAATATTAAATCTGATATCATATACTAGATAATTTTGTTTATTCAATGCCCCAGGTTGTCATTTAGACATTTCTGGTGTGCTCTCCTGGCATTGGCACAATTGTAACCCTCTTCTGACGTTGTGGCACTTGGAAGGCGGGGTACAATTGAATAGTTGCCCCGAAAAGAGATCCAACTCACAAACTACACATTGTTGGGAAAACGAAAAAAAAGTATAATGTTCATTCTGAGGCTATTACCTTTATTATATCTTATACTTTTTAATCTATCATCCTATTGGAATCATATACAACCAATTTGAATGCAAAATAACATGCCAATAACTAAATATTAACAATTTAATACAGAATTGACTGCATAAGTGATCTATCTCAATAGAGTGGAAAAATGATCTAACACACATGTAACAAAAAATGCTATAATAAGAAATAGAAAATACATCCATCCATCCATAGTAATTCTGCCCGAGGGCAGGTCTTTCACTGCAATCACAGCATTTTCATGTTATGCTTGCAGCTTTACTAGAAAATTGTAGGTGTGGTAGCTTTCTGTTGCTTTCCACACCGGTGAAGGATGATGATGATGATGATGATGATGATGATGGTAATTATAAGGATGATGATGATGGCCATATGATTTCGGGGACCGTTTGGGCCTTAAAGTTTTCCTGACATTTGTCTTACAGGTGAGGAAAAACCCCGATAAAAACCTCACCCAGAAAAACTGCCCCGACCGGGATCGAACCCGGGCCCGCTGCGTGACTAGGCAGCACGCTATCTCGAGACCACAGCGGTGAACTCCAGAAAATACATATTGAACACTAATTCTGTTAGAAATGTTTCTAACTTAATCAGTTTTCAGTATTTATTTTCCATTTAATGTTAATACGTTATATTATTTGTGTCTTTCTTATTTTCACTCATTTTTTCTAGGATTCTGATTAGAATTCACGTAATTGTGGTAGAATGAATTTGAACATGTGCAATAATTGTTTTTCTGCACTGTTTATTACTGACTTGACTAACTGCTTCCGCCATTTTGTTACATATAGAGCGAGTGAAACACGGCTGTCATTGGTTGTAAAACAAAATTCATTGAAACGTGATTGGTCATTGACTACCATTTGGGACATGAGTTAATAGTCTTAGTTATTAAATAGTGTCTATAATACAATTCTAACTGCTTACAGTCTTTAAGGATATACGGAGTATTTAGTTTTGGCAATATTAAATGGATATGAGTTTCAATTCTTATAAATTTAACAAAGTTTTTGTGTAAGCATACTTACGTAATAAAGAACTTTACTTGAAGTTTAGTTAGTGAGAAACAGTTGTATAAAACTGTATTTAATTATATCAAAGCTTTCAAGTCATAATTACAGACTAACTCTTGGAAAATCTAGTTGACGTTGGAAACAGTTGAAAGTTAAAGCATTGTTATTCCCGGGGCATGCGCAGAAGGACACGGAATTGAGTTACACGTATATCAGGTGTAAAACTCTGTAAACTCATGTCTTATTCAACAGCTGGAGTTTATTTTGCGAACCATTTAATTTAGAAATCGCCAACTGCACTCCAATCCATTTTACATAGCACCTCGACTAAGTTTGCTTTTCATTACTTCTACACATTACAGTACATCCATAAGGGAAAATTTCACTCTTATACCAATTCCGAGCTATGTTCCAGTTGTACTGTAAACAAACTTGCATAATGTATTACTTCGCCGACAGCGTCTGTTGGGGGAACCATGGTGCTACTTTCACCTGCCATATGACTGAATTGTGTACGGAACCCTCATCGATAGAAACATTATTCTTAGGAAATATAGTATTTTACGGGAAATAAGAATACAGGGTAATACGGTAAAAATAATTAGCAATTCCCTCCATTTCTTATTTATTTATGATAAAACTTATATACGGGTCTACTTAATCAGACGTTTACGCTTTTTACATGATGAAGATGGATACCCTTTATTTACAATTTCATTATGAGCAGAATTTATGCTCCATGCTGACTCACCTGTAAATTCTGCTGTTGTTTTCGCAACATCCTCAATTGCTAATGTAGTATATTCTTCACTGGACTGTTTGAAAGCATTCAAAATAATTTATTTATCTCTTCTTTCCAAATAATTCCCTTTGCAATGTCTTATAATTATATAAAAGCGACCATTTTGAAACAATTGAAATTCCAAAGTATTCTACATTGCGCATGCGAAAGAATAAAACAATGCTTATTTAATCAATTAAAATTGTATTTATTTTTAAAATTCTCCTATGTAACATATGTAGACATGTGCTAGATAATATAGTCTATATATTTTATTATTTTTATTTTATCTCTTTCGATTGTTAGAGCGGGAACTACATTTCCTTACACGCTCGAAAGCAAAATCGTAATTCGCCAAATGAAAAAGCAGTCATACATCCGTTTTGTTTACATTACAACTGGAGCTTAGCTCGGAAAAAGTATAAAACACACTTTGGATTTTAAAATGTTCTAGACTAAAAACAATTTTTTTTGCGCGATAGTGCGTTTTGTCGTACTTACCAGCAATGGTGACTATTACTGAAAGTTCAACTTCCTACATTTCAGGGTTGCCAACCTAAATAACTATACTGTAATATTGCATTTACACCCAGCTGCGGGAAGTAAATCCACTGCCCTCTATATATACTACGTACAACGTTTGTACAAAAAAATACCCAAAAGGTAGTGTTAATATACATTATACGAGACAAATCACTGCATTTTAAATGAATTGAACTTTATTTGAAACAATATAAAACAATAAATACTTGCGGCCATATTATCAATAATTTTTCTCAATAATTGTTTTATCAATAATTATTCAACTAAAACAACATTGCCCACAATATTAACGTTAGTCAATTGTTTATAATTAACGCAAATGTTTCCAACAAAGATGTTATTATTTTACGATTATTTATTATTTTCAAAACACCATCGCGCAAAAATAAAGTACAGCGTACGTTTGTAAAGTGTTTTACAGAATATGGGAAATTAAAAATCTCGCTATCGCTCGGTTTTTAAACATTTTCCTCGATTCTGTAAAAACCACTTCCCAACCTCGCATCGCAATGTACTATCAATCCAATAGGCTTAGCTTTAGTTATTAAAAACAAGATTGATTTTTTTTCATAATCGGATGACTTTCTAATTGCAAAAGGTACTCTAGGAAAAGGTAAGATAAGGATTATATTATTGCATTTATGAACATTTAGGAACATTTAAGGAAACAAAAATTAATAATTAGAAAGAATTTACCAAACTTTAAACCAAGAAAATCTACATGATGATTTTTATTAAGATCATGCATAAAAATATATGAGCACTTCAGAATACTTTCCTGATAATACCTAAATACCGAAAATTAAAAATAATGTAGAAGAAATGTAAATTTACATTATTTGCTTCTTCTTCTTCTTCGTCAGGCTCTACAACTTCTAGTGGAATGTCTTGGTCTTCTCAACTAGTTTACGCCATTTCTTCCTATCTTGTGCAGTAGATTTCAAATAAAAAATCCCCATCTCTCTTAAACCCTCAATTACATCATAGTCCTTTTTCTCTGCTGTGGTCGTCTTCTTTGTTTCTGTCCGGCTAAAAACTTCATTATTTGCTTCAAGTTATGATAAATTACCTTGACCCTTATCTTCTTCTTCTTCTTGTAAGCTCATGTTTCCCTTAACAGAGATTTAGGCACTCTCCTCCTACAGGGAACAATTTGAACCGTACTAATTTAGTTACACTTATTATCGTATAGATGTCATTTCAGTGGTACGTGGTCAGCGTTCCGCCTCATACTGACATCTAGGAAACCAAGGTAGTACTAGAACGGGAAAATTCGGTAAATTTTGCTTAGAGGCCTTTTCATTCAGGCTTAAGGAACTTTTACGAGCCTGAAATCTTCGGACTCGGGACCCACAGCTTAAAGTCCCTCCCGGAGGACTTGATCCTTGGATTTTCCGTCCTAAAATATCCATCGACCCCAACCGGGTTTGGACCCCGCGACCCTCGGGACCAGAGGCAAGGAGCATACCCACTAGACCACCGCGGCCGATTTGACCCTTAACTATGTAATCTTTATATATACAAATTCAACCTCCATATGTTTGTGCTCGCAAAACTAGAAAAGTAATCGGTCGACTGACTTGACAAGTTGATACGTTGCATACGAATATGTGCGTTTTTATAGTAAAATAAAATGACACAACGTTGCGTTCAAATACGCGCGTGTTGGAGTTCAAAACGACTTCAATTTCCAATGCGACTTGCGTTCCCTACGACTATCATTAAAACCCATGGGCAATCTCTGCAAGTGTGCGGTTTGAATTTAGAAAATACCTCATGTAAATTCGTTCAAATCTGGAAAATGGGCGAAGTTTTGTACGCACTGCAAAGCAATGAAATTTAATGGAGAAACCCCGGGAATGTGCTGCGCGAGCGGAATTAATGTATTTAAACCACTCAACAGACCTTTAAGAAGATTATTCTAACTTATTTAACTAAAATAAAAACACATATTAGCTAGTGTAATATATATATATATATATATATATATATATATATATATATATCCAATCGAAGGGACTATTATTATGCTTTCATGTCTTATACGAGAATTTCCCGGAAGGGAAAATATTCTATAGGATCGTAACAGGCCTTGCCTAATACTTGGAAGGAAGAAGAAGAAGAAGATATATATACATCATCATCATCATCATCATCCGATATCATGGCAGCTGCAGCCGTCTTCCGGAAACCAAACGCCATTCCTCTCTGTCCATTTCTTCCTCCAATCCTTCTCATATTCATAGCCGCTTATACCCCTTCTATCCAAGTTTTCTTAGGTCTACTTCTCTTCCTCCCTTCCATTGGTATCCATTCTATAACAATTTTAGGCAATCTTTGCTCTGGCATTCTTTTGATATGGCCATATGACTGTAATATTTTCTTTTTTATAATGTCTATGATGTCCGGCTCCTCTTCTACACCCATAATTTCCCTTATACAAATATTAAAAAACGCCACGGAGCGACAGGCCTAGAAGGCCCTTGGCATAACATTCGGCAGCTGGCCTCATATCCACATGTGCTAATCACAGAGATAGACGATCATCTAGCCAGTATAGGGATGACATATAGTTAGCATGTCGGGTCCCCAGCCGTTATAGCTGTTTTTTAACCTAGAGCAGCTACTTATTGTAGCTACGTAAATTCCTCAAGAAGCTGGGAGGACATCGGTCCCATACTAGCCAAAATTCCATGAAACATTTTATTCCCCAATGGGGACGCGACCAGCGCAACTCCCGTGCCTCTGCACCAAATCATCTTGCCTTAACCATTCGCCTACGGCGCTGGACATATATATATATATATATATATATATATCCATCCATAGTAATTCTGCCCGAGGTCAGGTCTTTCACTGCATTCGTAGCATTTTCATGCTATGCTTGCAGCTTTACTAGGGAATTGTAGGTGTAACAGTGGGTTTAAGGAGTGCATAGGAGTTTGGAGTCAATAAGATTTAAAGACAGTGATTCAGAGAATAGAGATGCATGGAGAAGTAAAATTTACAGTCAGTTGTAGGAAAATTACTGTATTGTAGAAAATGTTCTAATAAAACATGTTTTAATGATTATGCGTAAAAATTAAGATGCCAAGAATACAATTTTAAAATATCAAAGGAAAAAAACAAAACTAATGACATTTTGGGGAAGTGAACATATAAGATCAAAAATCATAATAGACAACAAACCTCTGGAGCAAGTAACAAATTTTAATTATTTGGATTGTAATTTTACTATAAACACAACAACTCAAAGAGACGTAAACATGAAACTGTCAAGATTTCAAATGATATGCGGAATTATACATAGAACATTAAAGAACAAAACAAGAAATTATACTAGATTGAAGTTTTATAAAACATTGGTAGTTCCGTGCATTACTTTATGGGAGTGAAACTTGGGTAATGACCAAACAATTACAAAGTAGAATACAAAGCGTAGAAATGAACTTCCTTAGAAGAACAAAAGGCTGCTCAAGAATGGATCGGATAAAGAATGAAGATATACGAACAGAGTTATATATATATATATATATATATATATATATATATATCCATTGAATGATAAAATCAAAGAATATAGAGAGAGAAATGGTTTACACTTGTGGAAAGAATGAATGTATCAAGATTACCAAGAGCAGCATTCAACTACAAGCTAAGAGGTTCAAGGAATGTAGGAAGGCCAGTGAAAAGATGGACAGAACAACTGTGAGGCAGAACAGGCAATTTGCCTAGCCCGTGAAGTGAAGAAGAAGAAGAAGATTGTTAAATTATAAACCGCACGGAAGGGGAAATGTTGGACGACCACACAGAAGATGGTCTGAACAATTTTAACAATCTAGCTTCCATGAAACCGGAACGAGCCAACAGGCTTAATCCCTAGATGATGATGATGACGATGAAGTTATTGAAGAAAGAAGACTGAAATGGTTTGGGCACTTAAATAGGATACCTAAGATAATGCTCGTATTAAATTTTGAAGCGGAGGGCAACAGAAAGAAGGGGGAACTAAAATAACAGTGGTAATCCCACTGTGCATAGGAGTTTGAAGTCGGTAAGATTTAAAGAGAGTGATTCAGAGAATAGAGAAGCATGGAGAAGTAAAATTTACAGTCAGTTGTAGGAAAATTACTGTATTGTAGAATATGTTCTAGTAAAACATGTTTTAATGATTATGCATAAAAATTAAGATGCCAAGAATACAATTTTAAAATACCAAAGGAAAAAAACAAAACTAATGGCATTTTGGGGAAGTGAACATATAAGATCAAAAATCATAATAGACAACAAACCTCTGGAACAAGTAACAAATTTTAATTATTTGGATTGTAATTTTACTATAAACACAACAACTCAAAGAGACGTAAATATGAAACTGTCAAGATTTCAAATGATATGCGGAATTATACATAGAACATTAAAGAACAAAACAAGAAATTATACTAGATTGAAGTTTTATAAAACATTGGTAGTTCCTGCATTACTTTATGGGAGTGAAACTTGGGTAATGACCAAACAATTACAAAGTAGAATACAAAGCGTAGAAAATGAACTTCCTTAGAAGAACAAAAGGCTGCTCAAGAATGGATCGGATAAAGAATGAAGATATACGAACAGAGTTAAATATATATATATATATATATATATATATATATATATATATATATATATCCATTGAATGATAAAATCAAAGAATATAGAGAGAAATGGTTTACACTTGTGGAAAGAATGAATGTAACAAGCAACATTTAGCTACAAGCCAAGAGGTTCAAGGAATGTAGGAAGGCCAGTGAAAAGATGGACAAAACAACTGTGAGACGAAACAGGCATTTTGCCTAGCTCGTGGAGTGAAGAAGAAGAATTATTTTTTTTATTTTGAATGTGTTTAATACAGTTTTTGAGCTGAAACTGAAGTTTTGATTATGGTGAATAATTTTGTAACGTAATAGTTGATGTTAAAATGTGTCATCTTCAAGATCTGGGCTGAGGCACGTATCTTTTTACATCGACAGGAACCTACCGGCGTTCATCGCAATTTCCTGTTACGTTAAATAAGGAGGGTGAGTAGCACTTCTATTTTCTTCTCCTTATGGCTTCTTCAACATGTAAGAAAGTCATTTAACTATAAAAATAAAGTAGAAGCGTTTCTTCTCATTACGTGGAAGTATAAGTCAATCTAAAGAAAGGAAACTGTACTACGAAATTTGCATTACAATTCAAACTTTATCGCAACTTTACAAACTTTCTCAATCCGTCACCCATCCCGGAAACTTACATAATCCATTAAGCCGCGATTAAACATAAATTTTACCTGTTTCAGTCACAATATTGCACTTACAAATAGATTTATCTTCAATGTTTTCATATGTTTAAATTTAATGATAAACCATCGTTGATGTTATGGATTAAAATATTAAAATTATATGTTACGGCAGTGAGGCCTGGACAATTCGCAGTGTAGATGAACAAAGACTAACTGCGGCAGAAATGATATTTATGAGATGTACTGCAGGTTACTCAAGAACAGACCATAAAAGGAATACTGAGATTCTCAAAGAATTACAAACAGAATCAGTCATGGAATATGTACAAAAACACAGAAACAACTGGAAATCTCACGTACGAAGAATAAGCAAAACAAGAATACCACGTCAAATGTTAAATTACCAGCCACAAGGCAAGAGATCTTTTGGCAGACCCTTCAAACGTTAGATTGAGACAGTAACAGACCACTTGGTCTATCACATAAAAGGAAGAAGATGAAGAAGAAGAAGAAATTATAAAATTCGTACCTTCTGTATCTGTCATCCTCAACTAAAACAAATTTCTGTTTCAGATTCGTAGAATGAAACATTTTATCATATGGATGTGAATCTTGGTCTTTGACGGAATTACAGAAGAATAAAATTATAACTTAATAAATTTAATTATATATGTGGAACAATCAAAAGGATATTTAAAAGCACAAGAAAATAAACAAAACTAAAATTTTATAAAGTAGTTGCAGTCCCCTTACTATTGTATGGTAGTGAATTTTGGGGTTTAACTAAAAGAGAAGAGAAGATCATAGAAGCAGCTGAAATGAGATTTCTGAGAAGTGTGGCTGGTTGCAAACTTCTAGATAAGAGAAGAAGTGAAGATATTAGAAATGAGCTAAATATCTTTAATCTCTTTGATAGAATAAAATAATCTAGAAAAAAATGGAAATAACATGTTCAAAGAATGGAAGTTGATCACATTCCCAAAATTATACTTAAATACAAACCAAAAGGACGCAGGACCGAAGAAGAGATGAATCCAACTTTTGAATGAGAATCTATGAGACCGGAAAAAAGCCACATGGGCTTAATTCGTGATTGTTGATGATGATGATAAAATTAGAACAGTTTAACTTGATTATCTTAGAAGAAGCTTTCAAAAAACAAGACAGGATAAAATAATAAATGAATTCCTTTGAAGAGAAATGAATATCACCACATCTGTTGTTAAGAGGATTGAAAATCAAACTCTTAATTGGTATGGCCATGTACAAAGAATGGAAAATGAACGATGGCCAAAAAGACATACCAATGGTCACCCCCCTGGAAGAAATAAACGTGGCAGACTAAGATTGAAATGGAAAACATATGTCAGAACTATAATGGATGATAGGAATTTGGAAGAAGGAGATTGGAATGATAGAAATAAATGGAAACTGAAGATGGCAAACCTATAAGTGGGGGAAAGCCGAAGAAGAAGAACGAAACTCATTTTATATTTGTCTTAATTAATTGGATCTTAGTTTTGATTAAAATTTTTTGTAATCTTCCGCACCGTGTACAACTGGACAAATGCTCCGTTTTTATTAATACGGTTCTGGAATCGTCTAATGCACCTCCATCTATAGTAATTGTAATTCCAATATATGTAGAAGCTTGTATTTTACACGCTTTATATTAGCTTGACCTCTATCTATCATCTATCTATCTATGTAACTGAATCTTTCAACGCGTTTTTCACCCACTTAAAATAATTGAATCGACTTGAAATTTTGTATATTTGTAATGGACCCGTGACAATACAATAATGTCATATTTATTTTTTAAAATTCTGGCCATAATCATCAGAAAATCAAAAAAAAGTGTCTTTGTATTTATGTAACGGAATCTTTGAACACGATTTTCACCCACTTAGAAACATAGGATAGACTTGAAACTTTGTATACTTGTAAAAGACCCGTGACAATACAATAATTTCATATTCATTATCTAAAATTCTGGCCAGAATCATCAGAAAATAAAAAAAGGTGTCTTTGTATTTATGTAACGGAATCTTTGAACACGATTTTCACCCACTTAGAGACATTGGATCGACTTGAAACTTTGTATACTTGTAAAGAACCCGTGACAATACAATAATTTCATATTTATTTTTTCCATGATCATTTATTTTTAGTGTTATATTTGTCCTAAGATTAATTCTTATTTATTTAATTTTTAGGACATTTATTTTAAGTCCTACATTTATTGCTTCATTGTTTAATCTTTCTGTCTTAGTTTCCACGAGCTTATTCCCCTAGAATAGTCTAAACGCCAAAGATTAGTAATAAATTCTCAATGGTTTTACACTGTTTATCCTAGAGGGCCGGTTTGGCGACGATCGTTTTGTACCAGCGTGAAAAAAACATCAATTCATAATTCAAGGTTCTCGTCAACCGCTGTGGTGTCGAGGTAGCGTGCTGCCTTGTCACGCAGCCCGGGTTCGATCCTCAATCGGGACAAGTTTCCTGGGTGACAAAATATGTAAAGAAACTCAAAGGCCCAAATGGTCCCCGAATATCATATGGTCATCATTAACATATTAATTAAGTTTAGAATTAAGACCTCTCCTGGAGAATCATTACTATCATCATCACCTATCAGCGTAACTCCGCCTTCCATGAGCCCCAATCTCAGAAGTGGGTTACAATAACGCCATGCTGGGAGAGAATACTAGAATGTCCATACGTGGTGGCATTGAATAATAATAATAATAATAATAATAATAATAATAATAATAATAATAATAATAATAATAATAATACGAGTAATCAAATTAATTTGATATAACAAAAGGATTAAGACAAGGATGCGGGATGTCACCAACATCGTTCAATATATACTTAGAAGATGTATTAATGAAATGGAATAAGTCATGTAGGGGAATGGGAATCAATATTAATGACCGTTTACTGCACAATTTATTATTCGCTGATGACCAGATTATAACAGGACAAGATGTAGAATATATGATTAGAAACTTGGTAGATGCATTTGAGGTAGGTGGCTTGAAGATAAATTATATGAAAACAGAATATATGGTAATCGGAGGAAATTCAGAAGACCTACAAATAAATAATATGATAATTAAACGTGTTGTAGAATTTAAATATCTTGGATCTATAATAGATAAATCTGGTACTTGTGAAAAATATATTATTAACAGAGTAAAGGCGATCAGATCCCTGAATGATCTTTTATGGAATAGGAATTTGACCAGAAAAACAAAAAATAGATTATACAGACAATAATAGAAAGTATACTTACATATGGATCAGAAAGCTGGACAATAAATGAAAGGATGCAGAAAAGAATCTTGGCGACAGAAATGGATGGGTTACGGAGAAGTATGAGAACATCCAGGCTACAACATATTCGAAATACATGTATCTGACAAGAAATGGATACACAAGAAACTGTTATCGAAAGGATAACAAATAGAGCTCTACGGTGGTATGGACATGTACAACGGATGTCGGAAGACCAGTGGCCTAAATATGTGTTAGATTGGATGGTACCAGGCAGAAGGGAAGAGCGAGAGAAGTAGAAGAATATGGTATGAGGGAATATATGAATATATGATGTCATGATGAAGAAGAGTATGGAAGAAGGACAATGGGAAGATAGGAATCTCTGGAAAGCAGCAATCAAGGGCAAACTGCTGTAAAGTGGAAAGCCTGTATTAAGTAAGTAAGTAAATAATAATAATAATAATTAAAGGTCTACAGTGAGGTGGTTCGGAGGCAATGGCATTCAGGAAATGGCCTGGCCGGATCTGAATCTCGACTTCATTCCAATCTAACACCTGTGGGAATGGATTAGAACGTTGACTTCGCTCCAGAACACAATGGCTCACGTCATCACCTCCTCTGGTTACATTTCTTCAATAAGAATGTGCTGCCATTACTTCTCAAACGTTCAAACACTTTGTGGAAGGTCATAATTAAGGCCGTCATAAAAAACGTTACAGTCTTGAATGTGTATCAAATGAAAATGCTAACTACGGGTTTTGGGAACTACATGGTCTTCATAGGAAGCCAGATATAATGAGAACAGTTAAGTCTCGTAGACTTCGATGGGCAGGACATGTGACACGAATGGGGAATGAAAGAGGTGCATGGAAGCTTCTTGTAGGAAAACCGGAGGGAAAACGCCCAGTTGGTAGACCAAGAATGAGGTGGGAGAATGACATTAACTATGATTTGAGGGAAGTAGATTTGGAAAACATTAGCTCAGGATAGGGATGTATGGAGAGCTTATGTCCGCGCGGCCATGAACCTCCGGGTTCGATAGTGCCAGGGAGTTAGTTAAACTACGGGTTCTGGTGAGTATCTGTACACTTTTAATCATATAGTAGGCCTATATATACTTATTGAATATATCATATTTATTAAATGTAATTTTTATTTTCTTTTTAATTTCTGATATATGATCAAGGCCACTGGATTTTCTTATACACGGATAATATAATTTAAAATAATTAATTCAAATGAATTGTTAGTGAATAATTATAATAATATATTATACTTCTAAGTCTCGTAGACTGCGATGGGCAGGACATGTGGCACGAATGGAGAATGAAAGAAGCGCATGGAAGCTTCTGGTAGGAAAACCAGAGGGAAAACGCCCAGTTGGTAGACCAAGAATGAGGTGGGAGAATAGCATTAACTATGATTTGAGGGAAGTAGATTATACAGGGAATAATTGGAAAACCTTAGCTCAGGATAGGGCTGTATGGAGAGCTTACGTCCGCGCGGACATGAACCTACGGGTTCGATAGTGCCAGTGAGTTAGTTATATTATACTTCGTTTATTAGCAACAGAGATGGATTACTGGAGAAGATCATCGCGGAAGTCCAGATTAGAAACGTTGTAATTAGGAAAATTATAAAAGTAGAAAGAAATGTATTACAGACAATTGAAAAGAGACGATTAAGATGGTATGGATATCTCAAAAGGATGACATCTGATAGAATTCCTAAGAAGATCTTGGAGTGGAAAATAAATGGTAGAAGGAAAAAGGGAAGACCTAAAGAAGGTTTTTGGTGAATAGTGTGAGAAGAATGAGTGAAATGGGACTTGCAGAAGAGGAAGTTTAGGACCGCTAAAACTGGAAAAGCTGAATGTGTTGAGGATGACGGAAAACCATTGCATTGTGCATAATTTACGAAATAAAACAAAAGTACTTCGTTTTGTTTAAGAAGCCATTTCTACGATTAAATCTTTTGAATAAAATCCTGCTAAAAAAGGTATTCCGCACAATACAAAATTAGAGATTATTAAACAAGATGAAGTTAGGGGTATACTGCTGTATACTATGATTAATGATTCATTGTTAAGTCTTCATTTTAGTTTATTTGATAAAATGTTTTAAAGAGGAATTCTATAATATGTTCCAAATCCAACCTTTCTTCAAATATATTTTACATTTAATCGCATTTCATGACTCCTCCATAATGTAATGTGAACTTAAACATTGAAATAAATAATTGACTAATTTCTATTTAACTCATGCCCCAAATGGGAGTCAATGACCAATCACGTTCCAGTGAATATTGTTTTACAACCACTCACAGTCGTGTTTCACCTCGCTATTTATCGAATTCTGTTTACTAAATTAAAAAGAATGCTCTTCCTTTTTAATATTCTGAACAGGTCAGACCCTTATTTTGCAGTGACTACTCTACAACAAATACGTTGAATATAACAAATAATGAACAAATTCCTTCGAATTACACATTTGATAATTGTGTGTTCAATAATTGTGTTTTTAAATAATGATTTTACTGAGTTGTTTCCTAAAAAATTAATTAACCTATAATGTTGCTTATAATATACAGTTTCATGTGTTTCATTTTTTTCACCACTAGGGCGCATTCTTACAATATTACGATCTTAGTGGGTTATCGCTGATTGAGGCCCTATTTAGCAATAAATAATAGCGTATAATTTTTATTTTCAAATATGATTTATCCATCATTGAGATGTACGAAATCAATAATAAAAACTTGGAAAAAGCCGTACTGGCTGTAATATATAATTCCCAAATATGTCTTCTTAATAAAGGAGCCGCCATTTGCAAGATAGAAGCATGGCTTCACAGCATTTGGTGGATGGGAATTACAATGTATATAGAGAAAGATTTGCGTTTAGATCGGTACTTGCTCAGGTAGCTCAGTTGGTAGAGCACTTGGTCTAGAGAACCAAGGGTCCCGGGTTCAAGTCCCGGTCTGAGCGTATAATTTTTCTCTTCAAATAAATAATGTGATCAAGTTGCAGTGAATAAACATAACCACACAATTCTGATTTGTTTTCTAACATTGCCGTTTACATTAAATATATATAATATTTTTAAATATTTTATTTTATTTATTTTTTTACAAATGCCCCAGGTTGTCTTTCGACATTCCTGATTTTCTCTCCTGGCATGGCGAACTTGTAACCGACTTCTGAGGTTGGGGCGCCTGAAAGGCGGGGTTGCGTTGCCCCAATGATATGATGAGTGGTGGTGGTGGTGATAGTGGTGCGCCAGGAGAGTCCCTAATCCTAAGCTTAATCTAAGATGAATATGAATGATGATGATTGCGATGGCCATATGATTTCGTGAACCGTTTGGGCCTTAAAGTTTTCCTGACATTTGTCTTACAGGTGAGGAAAAACACCGATAAAAACCTCACCCAGAAAACTGTCCCGACCGGGGATCGAACCCGGGCCCGCTGCGTGACAAAGCAGCACGCTACCCCGAGACCACAGCGGTGGACATATTTTAAAATATCAATAACTATAGGCCTATCTAAATAGTGATTTGTGAGTAAACAGCTTAATTTAATTCGTTAAATGGTCCTAACAAATGCCATTCTTGATTTCCCATTCCTCTAGATAAATTTACTTGTCACTTAGTGACTCGTGAATTTATCGATAATTTGTAAATTACTCGTGGCATTACTTATGACTATTTAACTCATGCCCCAAATGGGAGTCAATGACCAATCACATTTCAATGAATTTTTATTTACAACCAATCACAGTCGTGTTTCGCCTAAAATTTACCAACTAAAGTTTATCATAATAAAGAAAGCACCTCCTTTTTAACATTCTGAATAGGTCATAGCATTATATTTCAGTGACTGACCCTGCCAAAAATACGACTACCAGATTGTATATATAGTGCATGAATGTCAGCAGAAAGCGCATGCAATAGATAATATAAAAACATTTATAACAATTAATTATACCACAAAAAAAATAAAACACTTTTGCACTTTCTTAAACGAATTTTTTCCAGGAAATGACGTTACAGAAAAATACAATTGACATATTTACATCATAGAACATCACATTAATTAATACCTATAACGTTGGTTATAAATTTCTCCACTAGGGTGCATTCTTACAATATTGCGATTCTTTGGCAATAAATAATATTATGATCTGGTTGCAGCGATGAACAATGGAAGGAAATGAAGCGTACCAATCGTTTCTCATTTGTTTTCAAACATCGCCGTTTACATTAAATATATAAATATTTTAAAATAACTATAGTTAAATAATGATTTGTGGGTAAACAGCTTAATTTTATTCGTTAAATAGTCCTAACAAATGCCACTCTTGATTTCCAAATTATCGATAAATTGGAAATCACTCGTGGCATTACTTATGATAAATACCGAAGAAAGATTTTTTTGTGAAAAATGAACAAAATACAATAAACTGTTGTCGTCATACTCCATTCCGGAAAACGGGAAATTATATTCACGGAATTGTGGATTCAATTTATGTCAATCAATAAAATGTGCTGAAACAAATCGAGTAGAATATTCGATAATCCGTGTCGCTTCATTTGACGACAGAACGAGCTTCCTTTCCTTTTGTCACAGATTTATGAACACAATAATTCTTACCCAGAAAATTGGCTTGGGCAGTTCCATTTGAGAATCGTATTCCAGAGTTTCCGAGTTGAAACCCCTCTGTCGGCTAATGTGATTGATAATTTTATTGGTTTTTCTTTAGTTGATTGAAAGCGATTGCTGTATTCGAATTTCATCACCAGAAATAATTTTATCACAAATCACTATTTTCATAATGTTATTAATAGGGCAAGGCAATTAATGATTTTGCATCTTTTTCTTATGACGTTTGAAACATTGCTTGCATATATGAAAATGTACGGCATTAAAAAAGCGATTAACTAAAAGCAATTTGTTAGGGCATTTGTTTGCATTTTCTTAACTATTTTTGGGATGTCATTTTTTGGCAATTTTTAGGTCATTTTGAGCATTTTTACACTTTTCCGGAAGACTGTGACATTATTTGTATCTTATAATTCAGTATTTTTCTTTGTCAATACAATTTCTTGGAATTAAGTATTGTTTTGCTAACTACTACCCCTATTTTTCAAGGTATGTGTATAATGATCTTGCCCACTTATAGGAATTTTATTCAATTTCTTAGAGCGTATACTAGCTTCTACCCTTATTCTGATTGTTAACTGCAATTCAAAATTGCTGTAAAAGTGCACTGTGTAATTGAAATAGATTTTCTGCAATAAAAGGTACTGTAATATGTATTTTTAATACTTTTCTTTTAATATTTTGATGTTAAGTTAAATTTTATGTAATTCAGTAATCAAGTGAGTACTTAATCTAATAAATAGTATTTTTATTGTTAATTCTTAACTTTTTATTCGTAATTTTTTTAAATTTTATCGGTCATTTTTTGCATTTTTAGGTCATAAATTCATTTTTTATTTTGCATTTTTTTACCAATTTATAGGTCATTAAATGCCTTGCACTAGTTATTAAAATTAAATCAGCGATATTCTACAAAACAAACACAACAATATAAATTCGAAGCCTACTATAGTCTATCCGTAGAACCTGTAGAGAAGCTGTTCGAAATAAGCCTTCTACACAGAAGACGGGCAAACATGCACGGCCAATGAGGCCGCGGAAGGAAGTTCGGGAGGGATAACAGATCATTTGACATTACACATTTCGCTCTTGAGCTTCAAGCAAGAAAGATGTCTAATCGGAAAGCTTTTGCGAATTTGTCTACACATCACACGGACAGACTTTAGATACTACGGAAATACTTTATAACATGTAGGCCCAACGCGATATTTTTCCAATCATACACCATGCACATGCGCCAACAGACAGCGGGATGCAGCCAACATATACACGATATTAGAACTCGCACTGCCAACTAACCTAAAAGCTAACCTAATGAAATTTAAGTACTACCTGTGAAACACCTACATCATCATCATCATTATCATCATCTTCCAGGGAATAAGCCTGTTGGCTCGCTCCGGTTGCATGAAAGCTAGAATTGTTAAAATTGTTCAGACCATCTTCTGTGTGGGCGACCAACATTTCTCCTTCCGCGCGGTTTATAACTTAGCAATAATTTTGGAAATCTTCCTTCTGGCATCTACCAATATGTTCTTTCCAGTCGTTCCTATATTTTAATTCTTCGGTCTGTAAGTTTGAAAATATTTAGTTCCTTTCTTATATCTTCATTTCTTTTCTTATCCAGCAGAATATATCCTGATATATTTCTTAAAAATCGCATCTCAGCTGCTTCCAATCTTTGTTCTTGTCTTTTAGTGATCGTCCAACATTCTGATCCATACATCAATACAGGAACACCCATTACTTTATAAACTTTAATAAACTTTAATTTTTGTTTGTGAAACACCAACCTAAAGGCTAACCTAACGCAATTTAAGTAATCTAACCTATGATATGATATGCACGCTGATTTAATTTAACGTAACTTAATTAGTACAGAATCAATATTGGCTGCACTGTAACACAGAATATTCGTTAAATTAAAATGGCTGCCACGTCTTCTTGTAGTTCAATAACGTGAATATATATATTCAAATAATCGTTAGAAAACATCTAAAAATCATTGTAAATGGTGGAAAATAATTCGAAAAATGAAACCCTAAGAATATGATTTGACAGGAGTATATGAAGGAATTAAAAAAGTCAATGCCACATGTAAAGTTTAGCCGAAACTACGCGACACAGTTTGTAAATTTTAGCCGAAACTACTATCAGATTATAGACTCTATATGAACATGAACGTTTATATTAAATCGTCTGTAACTAAGAATTAACCGAGGGAGATGTTCAAAAGGTAGAGTTTGGGATTCGTATTTGGTAGATCCCAGGTTAAAATCCAGGTGCCGACCAATCTGACCGAGGTTTTTTTCTGATTTCCCTGAATCGCCACGGCAAATGCTAGGTTGGAATTTCATGACCAGGACTCATTCAATCAAATTCACCATTAGCTATTTAACTGGCAGCATAGAAACCTTAAGTTCATGTCCGCGCGGACATAAGCTCTCCACACATCTCTGTCCTGAGTTAATGTTTTCCAATCATCCCCTGCACAATCTACTTCTCTCAAATCATGGTTAATGTTATTATCCCATCTCATTATAGCCTACCAACTGGACGTTTTCTCTCTGGTTTTCCTACAAGAAGCTTCCATGCTCCTCTTTCATTCCCAATTCGTGCCACATGCCCTGCCCATCTCAGTCTACGGGTTTGAACCACGACCCTCGGGACCAGAGGCAAGAAGAAAAATCACTAGTCCACCGCGGTCTATATACCCTACATATATTACATAAAAATAATAACGATAATATATTTTTTCCCATGAGTAATAGGTCTATATAATTCATTAAACTATTTTTTAATGACCCAGGTTTGTCCTTTTTGGACATTTCTGGTGTCCTCTCCTAGCATTGGCATAATTGTAACCCACTTCTGAGGTTGGGACGCCTGGAAGCCGGGGTACATTGCCCCGATGATATGATGGGTGATGATGAAGATAGTGGTGCGCCAGGAGAGTCCTTAATCCTAAGCTTAATCTAAGATGAATATGAATTATGATGATTGTGATGGCCATATGATATTCGGGGACCGATTGGGCCTTAAAGTTTCGTGACATTTGTCTTACAGGTGAGGAAAAACCCCGATAAAAACCTCACACAGGAAACTGTCTCGACCGGGGATAGAACCCGGGCCCGCTGCGTGACAAGGCAGCACGCTACCTCGAAACTACAGCGGTGGACATTCATTAAAATATAAATTATTCGTTTCCAGTGAATAAGCCCTACTAAAAATTAATCACGTTATTTCAGATAAATTATTGTTTGACAATCTACACATTATACAATATAAAGTATTATAGTTTTGCTAATGGAACGTTTCTGGTTAATATAAAATAATTTATCAATATGAAGCTTTTAGTATCCTTGAATAATTTAATAAATTCAAATTTACTTTTCTATCAACACAGTAGCATTAATTAACTAGTATTCGCTTGTTTTTGAAAATTGAAATTAAATGTAAATAAAATGGCGCTCGCAAAACAAGTGAGAGCTAGCTTTATAAACATGCGAAGCTGGAGATTATTTAATGAACTCTTGAGTTTCAAACATAACCTCAAAAAAACATGGTTATTGTTCGTAAACAAATATAGCTTAAATACATTATTCAGAGATGTGAAAACAGTTGTTTTATGGTCGCAAAACCTTACGTGCACAACAATAATTTTTCATCGTGTTTTAATTGTGGGCATTTTTGTTTTCCTTAGAAACTTTGTTCCTGTAAGCATAACCTGATAGCACAATACTGTTTCTTTACGGGCTTCCCTTTCGCATTAATGACCTATTAATGTGTTTTTCTTGTATATTTGTTTAACGTATTTGCAGAATAAATTACAGAATGATTTCATAATTGGACGGCGTTATGCATCAACCGGTTATGCGCCATTATGTAAGTTTCGAAAAAAATACGTTTAAAGTTTAAGTCCATCTTCACTAATTATTGTAGCGCCAAACTAATAATGCTGGCATTGCAAGTTATTTTCCTTATTTGACAGTTATTCGTCATCAATCTAAGATCGGGATCATTATGCGCTTAGAGGCATGATGCAAAATTTAGATTAGCATTTATGAAGATGTTTTCATAGCCGTTTGTTGCAAAACATAAAATCTCTTATAGGACTGGTGGCGTTTGCATTTTTCTTTAATAATAAGGCTATATTTAAATATTTGGCGCTAAAAGTGTGCGTACACTTCATGAGACAGTTCAACAGATGACATCAAAATCTCATTTTTTAGAATGGGGCTTAGTCGGTTGATGCATAACATTGTCAAATTGCCGAATAGTAGTAGTAGTCGTCGTTCTTTAACAACACATGTTTTTCACGAAGACCGCCATACATGGATTCCACTACAGGATACTTACTTACTCACTGGCACTATCGAACCCGTAGGTTCATGGCCGCGCGGACATACGCTCTCCATACATCCCTATCCTGAGCTAATAATTTCCAATCATTCCCTGTATAATCTACTTCCCTCAAATCATAGTTAATGTTATTCTCCCACCTCATTCTTGGTCTACCAACTGGGCGTTTTCTCTCTGGCTTTCCTACAAGAAGCTTCCATGCAAGTCTTTCATTCCCCATATGTGCAACATGTCCTGCCCATCGCAGTCTACGAGACTTAACTGTTCTTATTATATCTGGCTTCCTATAAAGACCATGTAGTTCATTGTTATGTAGTCTTCTGCATTCACCTGTCTGTTCATCTCTCTTTGGTCCAAAAATTTTCCTAAGTACTTTATTCTCAAATACTTGTAATCTCCTTTCCTCCCTTAAAGTAAGAGTCCATGTTTCGCACCCATATAATATAACTGGTTCCACTACAGGATATGTACCCAAAAAGGGTTCCACCTCGCATCGTACCAGTGCCCTTGCAAGCTATGTGACCAAAAATATGAACAGATTATGATTGACTATACAGCAAGAAGAAAGCCTCTAAAATACTAAGCAGATGATAATAACTTTCAATATTTGTATTCTAATGTACACAGTGTATTTAATAAATCTTTATACTACACAGGCAATTAACATTGTAATGAAAAGTTGAAAGATCCTATACATTTCTTTCAGATATTTCTTATGTCTGACTTCAAAAACTTTCACGTCCCGCTAATTATATTGTTGTTTATCCCTCGTTCTTAGATATTAAATTTATCACTTCTCATCGAAATACAAATCTTATTTGAAGAGACTATTTAACTCATGCCACAAATGCTAGTCAATGACCAATCACGTTTCAATGAATTTTGTTTTACAACCAATGACAGTCGTGTTTCTCCTCGCTCTTTATCGATTTCTCTTTATCAGCTCCTGATTTTGTGATAAAGAAAGCTCCTCCTTTTTAATGTTCTGAACAGGACAGAACATTATTTTTCTCCAACAAATACATTGAATATAGCAAATAATGAACAGATTCCTTGATTTTACTGAGTTTACTAAAAAAATAAATGAATAACCCGTATTGTCGATTATGATATATAGTTTGATGTGTTTCATTATTCCACCACTTGGGTACATACTTACAATATTGCGATCTTATTTGGCAATAAATAATATGATCTAATTGCAGTGAATGAACATAACCTCACATTTCTGATTTGTTTTCAAACATCGCCGTTTACATTAAATACATACATATTTTAAAATAACTATAGTTAAACAATGATTTGTGAGTAAACAGCTTAATTTTATTCATTAAATAGTCCTAACAAATGCCACTCTTGATTTCCAAATTCTCTAGATAAATTGGAAATCACTCGTGGCATTACTTATGAAAAATACACGTCTGGATCGGGATTTTAACCGGAATACATAACTCCACATTTGGTAAATATTAAACATTATAATTATGTTTAGCTACTGATGTTGTATTATTCGCCAAATAGTCACTCCAAATCCAACGCGAGATTGAGTTTTTCCATTAGGCAATATCACTCGCGACTTTGTCGCTCGTTATTTTTTCGAAAAAATCCAACCTCTTGTTAGATTACTGTTGAATAGACAATTAAATTACAATCCTCCAAATTTTATTTCTGTGACAAAATATTAATATGTTTGTAACTTTTTTAAAAAATTTTAAAACCATCTATACTTAAGACACTGTAACTAAAATGAGATTCAACAATTAAATAAATTGATTTCAGTTGTTTTTATATTAACCCTTATTTCTTCTTATTATTTACTTGTAGGATTTTCATCCTGTTTATTTCCCAAATTATTCCTGTGAGGAAGACGTATTGGATGTGCATCCACAATGTTATTATTATTAAATTAACATATTATTGTTAATATTATTAAATGTTAGTCAATAATTGTTAAATTTATCTCCAGGTTTTCGTTAGAGCATCATCACAATACAGTATAGGCCTACTTGAACAACTTATCAGAGGGCCGATCAACTTGAGTGAGACTTTTTCGTGGTTTTTCTCAGTTTTCAAAGCAAATGCTGGGTTGTAATTTGATTACCGCATTCCAATACGTCATCAACCCTTAAACTGGCAATTTATCGCATAGGATAGATCAATTGGTTTAATTTGACATTTTAATAAAAGAGAAGAAATAAACGAAGGAGAAGAAATTATTCTTATTTAAATGTGTGTCGGATTACACCTAATAATAAGAGTTACGTATGATTTCGTTTTCGCCGCGGTCCGCTACATTTAAATATCTGACTCGAGAAATTAGCGTTTTTCCAATTTAAGGGCAATATATCCAATCAATTTGCAGGAAACGTGTGAATTCAAACAATAAAAAATTCTATGAATGAAAAAACACACAACAGACAGAAGCCTACACAATCTAGCCATACAGTGTATTAACATAACCCAAATATCCTAGACGCAAAATGAACAAAGGTGTTGAAAAAATACCAAGATATAATTAAAATAATAAAATGTATTATCTTAGAGTCATTGCAAATATGTTTTGTCCAATGTCACCAGGTTGTCTTTTATGACACTTCTGGGTTTCTCCCCTGACATTGGCGGAATTGTAATCCATTTCTTAGGTTGGGGCACCTGGATGGCGGAGTTACGTTACCTCGTATGATGGGTGATAAATGATAATGAAACGCCAGGGAGTCCTTAACCTAAATTCTAGATCATGTGCAATCACAGGAATAATTCCTTTTAAGGAAAAATTCCTATGGTCTGACCGGGAATAGAACCCGGGACCTCATAAACTGTAGTCAGAAAGATGGTGACACCCGAGAAAAATAACGCAAAATAATATAGGCCTACTTATGAAAATAATGCTATAATACAATTAAGTAATATTACTTTAAAATATGTAATGAAATTTAAATTCAATACTTAAGCGCTAACTGAAATAAGACATAGGCCTATAATCTACTTAAAATATATTTTCGTAATTTTCTAGGGAATTCGATGAGTAATGGCAACACTGCTGTAAATCAACGAACCTAGTGGCGAACATTGTAATATTGTAGTATATTTTTGAGAAGTCTTTGTTATATAAATCTGTAATATTGAAAGCCTCGAAATAGTAATATCGTGTGAATATATTCACTATTTCTCACATTTAGTACAGTAATACCGCCCTAAAAAAGGTATTCAATAGAATTTTTAGAAGGTGGAAGTACTCGAACACCATTCAAATGCACCAGACATGAGCCCTTGTGACTATAACTTATTCTCAAATATCTACGAGGCATTCGATTTCAATCAAGAGTTGATATCCAGAAAGCTCTA
Organism: Diploptera punctata; assembly: GCA_030220185.1. Lineage (NCBI taxonomy): Eukaryota > Metazoa > Arthropoda > Insecta > Blattodea > Blaberidae > Diploptera > Diploptera punctata. The sequence goes on from JASPKZ010004196.1 coordinate 4,344,410, forward strand.
GATCGATCAGTGAAAAATATATCCAGAAATGGTGTTGCAGATGGAGTTCGTCTTCCTAGGATGAAAACGTATAGATGACCTAAATAAAATGTTATTTGTTATTGTGGTGTTACCGTTACTTATTGAATGCCCTAGTATTCATTATTTCCTATTTTTGATGTACACATGACGGTTAAAGGTTGATAAGATATTTGAGAAATAAGACCACAAGGGAAACTCAATTAAATGTTTAAAAAACAGTAGCCGTTCCAACGTTAACATACTGGTCTGAGACTTGGCCTTTAACGATAGTAAGTAAGTAAGTAAGGCCCGGAGGCCCTTGGGGTAGTAGGAGGTTAAGGCTCCCACTTTTTCTAGACAATCGGCACTTTATGTCAGCCGGGTTGTCAGCCCTGCGTGACGGCCGCCTTTATCCCCAGAACAAGCGTCTGGTACTCATTTCCGTTAGAGGCTGAGTCGACCCCAGGGCCATAGTGCCGCCAGAGGGTTTGGGTCAGTTTAAAAATCCTGACCCCAACGCGACTTGAACCCTCGACCCTCCGGCTTGTAGCTCAGTGCCTTAACCACTACGCTACGGCGTGCCCCCCGCCTTTTAACGATCTCTGATAAAAATAAAATTGAGACAATAGAAATGAGATTTCTCAGATCAGTTGCAGATGTATCTCTAAGAGATAAAAAGAGAAGTCAAGATATCAGAGATGAATTACAAATATATATAATATAAACGAGAGAATACACAGAAATAAACGTAATTGGTTTGAACATATACAAAGAATGCCAAATAATCGTTTATCAAAACAGCTGTTTCATTATAGGCTTCTAAGCCGAAGAAATGTAGGAAGACCAAAACGTCGTTGGAAAACAACCTGCATCTGCAGCATATAGTGCACCGGGGAGCGGAACGGGCCAACAGGCCATACCTTGAAGATGATGATGATAAAACCAACTATAACTGCTGGGGATCTGATATTCTGATCTCATTTTACTCCTATACTGGTTGGATAAACGTCCACCTCTGTATATGTAATCGGCTGATAGGTCGAATCTTAATATACCTTTCTCGCCATGGAGTTTAGTTTATTATGGTTACAAGAAACAAAAGAAAAGAGAAGAAAATTTTAGCTATATATATTTGTGTAGACAATGAACTCTTGTTATCAGAAACATCTGAAGAACAGTTGGCATTAGAAGAGAGAACAAAAGGAGCAGGAAATGTATACATTCTCGTGACATGGAGAATCCATTTCCTGCATCCACTTCAATTTGTATCATCAATTGTTATGTTATCGATGTTACCAACAGTTTCAATAGTACCAAACTATCTACAGTATATCAAACTTTATAACTAGTTTCATATCAATACAAAGCACCGTATATCATCCTACTATCTGGATAATTCCAACATACTTCTTCTTCTATTGTTGTTGTTGTTATTTTTTTTAATTGCGGATGAGCCCATGTAGGACTACGCAAAGCATTTAGAGGCGTTTCCTTTGAGCCCAAATTTCTTTCATTCTTTTGCTATGAGCTTGTTTTCTCTCATCTGTCCAAGTTGTTCCAGTTTTTTTCTTCGGCTTGTCCTCTTGGTCAACTTGCCACTTATTCACCTTAATTCTAAATATATCTCTGTTTGGGATATCTTCTTTAGTAATTCCTGCCAATTTTAAGTCCTTTTTGACTTCATCAATCCACTTCATAGTATCCACTGGAGCTTTACTTCTGTTTTCGTAGAATTCCATTATCTGTTTTGTAAGCCTATTTGAGTTCATTCATTTAATATGGCCATAAAATTTTAACCTTCGTTTTCTAATATCACTATGAATGTCTGTATATATTTTTATTTCCTTTTTACTTCTGAGTCTAAATGTTTCATCTATGACTTGTGGACCTAAAACTTTTCTTATAATTTTGCACTCTTTTTTCACTATATTTTCGATATCTTTTTTTCTGTTCAAAATTAATGTTCCTGCTCCATAGAGGCACTCTGGTTTAATTACAGTGTTATAATGTCGTAATTTTGTATGTAAAGATATGCATTTTTTATTATAAGTGTTGTGAGTAAGCCGAAATGCTGTTTCCATTTTTTGGCATCTACATTTATTGGCTTTGGTTTCAATTCCATTTTCCTGAATTATTTCACCAAGATATTTAAATTGTGAAACTCGTTTAATATTTGCATATCTGGTTTCCAGGTATTTTGGTGCTTGTTTATTGCATGAAATATATTCCGTTTTTTCAAAAGAAATCTGCAGACCAATTTTCTCTGCAATGCCATTTAATAATTCAATCTGTTTTTGTACTGTTACAACGTCACGGGTTAAGATTACTAGATCATCAGCATATGCTAGGCAATCAATCTTCAATTTTCCTCTTCCTAATATGATTGGTTGATTACATTTAAAAATTGTTTTCTGTTTACGCCATTCTTGTATTACTTTATCAAGAACACAATTGAAGTGTAGTGGAGAAAGTCCATCTCCTTGTCTTACTCCGGTCTTAATTTCAAAGGATTCAGAAATTTCCCCCATTAATTTAACTTTAGTCCTTGTATCCGTATTATTATTATTATTATTATTATTATTATTATTATTATTATTATTATTATTATTTTGATCTTTATAAGAAAACAGATATAATAAGAGCAGTTAAGACTCGTAGACTGCGATGGACAGGGCATGTGGCATGAATGAGGAATGAAAGAAGTGGATAGTGGCTTCTTGTAGGAAAACCAGACGGAAAACGCTCAGTTGGTAGACCAAGAATGAGGTAGGAAAATAGCATTAATCAAGGGCAGATGAACGAAATGAAATGTATGGGATGAGTATCGAGAAAATGGTGGAATAGAAATTGTGGCAAGGAAAACGGGAGAACCCCGAGAAAAACCTGCCCAAGCTCCGTTTCGTCCACCACGAAACCCGCTTGGAGTGACCGATACTCGATCTCGGAACCCCAGCGGTGAGAGGTGAGCGTCTAACCGCTTGCACCACGGAGCGCCACAATGTTAAATAATATGAGACAAAAATATTTTTAGAGAAACTAAAATTTATATAAGTAAATCTATATTCAAACTCCATCATTGCCGGTCCCAAGTCCGGACGAGAAAGGAGGAGGGGGAGGAGTAACACCTCGTTAAAAAAATCTAGGTTCAGCTGACCCGCTGATAGTCCCTAGCCAGGGTTATGGTGAAGACCCCAACAGCGGATTCAGCAGAGTAGGAGACCTACGGTATGGTGCAGACGGCGGATGAGGCAATAAAGGGTGGATCAGACTCTTAGCTGCAGTGAAAACAACTGATCTATGGTGGACTCCAGAAAAACTCTCTGGTTCTCCAGGTTGGGGGTTGATGCTATGGGCCAGGTCCTCATACATTGTAAAAAACTTAATTCTAAAAACAATATATATATATATATATATATATATATATATCATCATCATCATCATCATCATAGTACATTCACGAATTTAGGCCATTTGTTGACCTGTTTCGGCCTCAAGAGAAACACCATCCCGAAGTCTTTTGAATGGACGTCCTGGTCTTCTTCTCCTTTAGGTTGATATCTTAACATTTGTTGGGTATCCTGTGATCTTCCATTCGATGAACATGCCGCATCCATCTTGACTTATAATCAGAAATTCTGCTTTCTAAAGGTTCCATGTGTAATTCTTCTAAGATGTCTTTATTTATTTTTTTATGATCTAGTAGTGTGTATCTTGTAGTCCTCCGAAGTTATATATAACAGAAGCAGACACGCAAGACCGGGAAGGGTGGAAAAAAAAATTGTATATTTTGGTTCAGGATATCTGTATATATAACAGAAACAATCCTGAAATAATAAAAAATCTATATTAAAAGTACAATAACTTATGAAGAGGAAACATGTAAATTAATTCTGAATTTAAAATTAAAATTAACTCTGGGAATGGATTACTTGCGACATACAGATAGATTTTAAGAAATCTTCTTCTTCATCCAACCTAGTCTTAGGCCTATAGGTCTGTTTACGATCTCACTCAAGAATTTTATATCCAGCGTTTCCTTGGACGGCCCAGAGATCTCTTCCCTGTTGGACAATAACAAAGCATGGCCTTGGAAACTTTATCTGAACTCATTCGTCGCAAATGAATCATCCAGTTGTTCTGGTATCTATGTATGTATTCAATGACCGGTTCTAAACGTAGTTCCTTCAAGACATCATTGCGTTTGTGATCCCACTTGGTATATCCTGCTGTATATCTCATGAATCTCATTTCAATAGAAGTTATCCTGCTCTCCTCTCCTTTCCTTAAAGTCCATGCCTCACTGCCGTAGGAAAGTGCAGGTCTTGATAAGGTTTTGTATAACCGTAGTCTGGTATCTCCCTGGAGTGGCGAAGGTTTCATTACTGAATTTATTATTCCCATGGTTTTATTAAAATTAATAATTTTATTTGCTATAATAATAATAATAATAATAATAATAGCTTTATTTTACCTGGCAGAGTTAAGGCCTTAAGGCCTTGTCTACCACTCAACCAGCTTGTCTACTTCATCCAAATATGTTAATGTACATCCAAGGTATGTAAAAGAATTTACTCTTTCCAGTATTTTTGAATATATACCGATTTTGCTACGTACAGCGTATTTTCCTTGACTATTTAACTCATGCCCCAAATGGGAGTCAATGACCAATCACGTTTCAATGATTTTTGTTTTACAACCAATCACAGTCGTGTTTCACGAAATATTTATCAGTGTTATAATTACCATATTAAACAAAGCTCCTCCTTTTTAATATTCTGAACAGGTCTGACCGTTATTTTGCAGTGACTGAGCCTAAAAGAAATACGGCTACCAGATTGTATATATAGTGCATACATGTCAACATTTGTAGCAATTGATTATACCACCAAAAAAAGAAACCATTGTTTGCACTTTCTTAAATGTATTTTTTCCCAGGTAATAATCCAGAAAAATATAATTGTCATATTTACATCATACGACATCACAAATGAATTAATATACAGTTTGATGTTTCATTTTTTCTCCACTAGAGAGCATTCTTACAATATTGCGTTCCTTTGGCAATAAATAGTATGATCTGGTTGCAGTGATAAACAAAAGAAGCAGATGAAGCGCACCTATCGTTTCTCATTTGTTTTCAAACATCGCCGTTTACATTAAATATATAAATATTTTAAAATAACTATAGTTAAATAATGATTTGTGAGTAAACAGCATAATTTTATTCGTTAAATAGTCCTAACAAATGCCATACTTATGAAAAGCCATTACTTTTGTTTTCTCTGTATTGATTTTCATGTTACATTTGATGACTATTTTGATAAAATTATATACTGAATATTGTAATTCATCCTCTGAGGGTGTCACTAATGCTACTGTACATCATCTGCGAAAATTAACGTATCTAATTTCATATTGCTATTCAATTGTATGTGTCCATGACGTTGTTCTCTCCATCCTAAGAAATTATAAGAGATTTTAAGAAATACAAAAAATATACATGAAGTGAATATAGAGAATGTACTTGATTACGATAAATATAGACAATTGGAATTGTATGGACATGCAAAACGATGAAGAATGAAAGCATGCCAACGAAGATTTTTTAGAAGGCATGCCACCGGGAAAGAGACGAAGAGGTCTACTTGAACACACATAGCTGCGGGAACTGAAGAAGACAATGGAAGAAAAATATATACAATAATAATAATAGTAATGATGATAATGCTTTATTTTAGCTGGCAGAGTTAAGGCCATAAGGCCTTCTCTTCCCCTCAACTAGCGAATAGAATTACACAAAAATTACATAGTTATTACAATTTTAAGATATTATTAAAATACAGACTAAACAAAATACCGTCCACCGCTGTGGTCTCGAGGTAGCGTACTGCCTTGTCACGCAGCGGGCCCGGGTTCGATCCCCGGTCGGGGCAGTTTTTCTGGGTGAGGTTTTTATCGGGGGTTTTCCTAACCTGTAGGACAAATGTCAGGAAAACTTTAAGACCCAAACAGTCCCCGAAATCATATAGCCATCGTCATCATCCTTATCATTATAATCTTCATCATCCTTAACCGGTGTGGAAAGCAACGGGAAGCTACCACACCTACAATTCCCTAGTAAAGCTGCAAGCATAGCATGAAAATGCTATGATTGCAGTGAAAGACCTGCCCTCGTTCAGAATTACTGTGGATGGATGGAGACAAAATACAATGATGATGTGATCTAATACCTAGCTAATACTAACAAAAACATAGAACATAATAAAATTAAAATTATATAAAATAAAGTAAGTAGCTTCCTAGATGATTTATAGAATGCTCTATATAGTTGTTATGCAGTTAATGTTTTCATTGTGTCGAACTTAAGATATCAGTTAATTTGGATTTAAATAATGATAGCGATTGACAGTCCCTGACATGACTGGGAAGCGAGTTCCATGCTCTAGCCATAGATATTGTGTAAAATTCAGAGTATGGACATGTCCTGTGCTATGGTATCAAAAGTAAAGAAGAGTCTTGTGATCTTGTTCCTAAATTGTGATGAGCCGATAAATTTTGAAAACGTGTTGTTAAATAACTTCGTAAATGTGTGTGCAGAATTTGGAATAGTAAGGTATGTGAATGTAAAGTTTTTCTGTCATTTAGGCGTAGCCATGATAAGGCCTGAAATGGAGGAGACACGTGGTCATAACGACAAAGATTGAATATAAATCGAATGCATGCATTATGAGCACGCTGGAGTGTGTCAGATAGATCAGTTGTCAGATTAGAGAATTGAAAAGACAGAGAAAGTTGGAGGAAAAGAATAAATCAGAATTTTTCACCAAAATATATTTTTTTTACATTCGTAAACCTATTCATTCTTCTTCTTCTTCTTCTTCTACTACTACTTTTTCTTTTCTTTCTTCTTCTTCTTCACTCTACGGGTTAGGCAAACTGCCTATTCCGTCTCACAGTTATTCTGTCCATCTCAACACTGGCCTTCCTACATTCCTTGAACCTCTTGGCTTGTAATTAAATGCTGGTTTTCGTAATCATTCTTTCCACATGTCTAAACCATTTATCTCTTCATTCTTTGATTGTATCATTCAATGGATATATATTAACTCTGTTCTTAGTTCTTATATTTTCACTCTTTATCCGATTCCAATCTTGTGCAGCCTTTTGTTCATCCAAGGAAATTAATTTATACGCTTTATATATTCTACTTTGTAATTTTTTGGTCATTACACAAGTTTCGCTCCCATAAAGTAATGCAGGAACTGCCAATGTTTTATAAATCTTCAATCTAATATCTCTTCTTGATTTGATCTTAATGTTTTATGTATAGTTTCACATATTATTTGAAATTTCGACATTATTATTATTATTATTATTATTATTATTATTATTATTATCATCATTATCATTATTATTATTATCATAGTTATTGTTTATTATCATTATTGTTATTATTATCGTTATTGTTATTATTATCATCATTATTGTTATTATTATCATTATTGTTATTATTATTATTATTATTATTATTATTATTATTATTATTATTATTATTATTATTATTATAAGTGAATTAGCGATGAGCAGCAGGAATGTACAATGCACGCGGAAAGCATGTAGTCGTGTAGTCTGCACGCACAATGAGCTGGGATGGGCTACATGACACAATCGATCTTATGGTCGCCATGGTAACTATTCCCTTTGCAGAAACTTTCCTTGTTAGCCTTTTCCGATTACTTTTTCCGCAAAACATATTGTAACTTAGATCTTAACTTTTTTCAGTCAAAAAAATAAATGTATATATATATTAGATACAACTTACCTCATTAGAGGATTGCCTCAAGGACAAAGTGATACAGACAATTAATTTTTGGAATTGATGAAATATATTTTGTAAATACATTTTAAAAAATTCAAATTGTAGGTCTAATTGAAGTATACATACTAGAAAGTAGAAATTTTGTAAATATGGTTTCTTAAAATTGAAATTGATCCTCTAATGGCAGCGATTGCAATTTTAGAAAGATACACCCTGTCCAAATCTAAGGAACTACATGCATGAAGAAATTAACATAGGCTCAATTCTGGAAATTTATGCTATTAATGATATCAGTGAATTAAATCTTTGTGGAAATATATCATTTGCGGATGATACTAGTATCTTTTATCCAGGAGATAATGTTAATATCATTATTGAGAATTTATTGCATAATATAAACATCCTTAAACAATGGTTTCATCTTAATAAATTATCAATAGATACTTCAAAAACTTTTTACATCTTATTTAAAAAATTACATCAAAATATAATACTAAATCAGGATACAATTATTAATAATAAAGTAATAAATAATGTAAATTCGGTTAAATTTTTAGGCTTAATTTTAGATAAGGATTTAAATTAGAAATCTCATGTTTAAGATTTATGTTAACGGACATCACCTGTTATAGGTGTTCTTCATAAACTTACCAATTGTTTATATTAGAAGTAAAATATTTACAAATATGGGTCGCACGGGCAGTAAGCCGTATGTGCTGTTGACAGTCCGTTACAATAAAGTAATAATTGCTACTAGTGTGACGAAAAATAAACAACAAAAAAAAGCAATAACATTACAATTACATAAAGAAAACGCAACAATATTACAATTAAATAATAACACAATAGCATTATACACTAAAAAAACAATAACATTACAATTACATAAAGAAAACACAGTAATATTACAATTAAATAATAACACAATAGCATTATACATTAATTAATTTATATATAATTATTAAGAATTAATGTTATTGCATTTTGATAACATATATTTATTCATGAATGAGTGTTGTTCTTATTTTCCGCGTTCTGTCCGGAAATTTACCCAAGTTTATCCAATTTTCTGGATTTACCAATAACTCGTAGCATGCCAATCTTTCTCGATTTGAATTTAGAAATCTTTCCGGTAATAACTGACGTCTCCAATATTCTAAATCATTACATTGTCCTAATACATGTATCTCATCTTCAAATTTCCCGCACATTGGAGATATTCGCATATCGTGATCGTCACTATTTTTTTTAAATTTCCATGCCCCTAGCCTAAACCAAGCAAGCCCTGATCTCTCTTTAAATCCTACGTTGAGTATATACGATTCTTTTCCCCAGACGTGTTTTAGGTCTCTTTGTAAACACAGTGAGCGTTTTCCTGTACATTCGGCGAAAGTATCTTGTTGGTTTATATATTAGAAGTATATATTACTCTTTAATACATTCTCATCTCAGTTACATGATACCTATATGGGGAAATACTTTTGATTACATAACTCACACTCTCCAAGTTTTACAGAATATAGCTATCAGAAGGCCCTACTATATGACGTACATCTCCGTACATCTTACAATTGCATTTATACTTTTTTCAAATATTTTACTATTAAAGGAATTTAAAAAATATATGATTTGTATATATATCTTTAAAATTATTAAAAATCTATCTCAACATAACATGCCCTAATTTTTAATAAATACATAACTATTATACTAGAGGTTGTACTTTATTACACAAAGATAATCGTTTCTCAACAAAATATGGTATAAAAGGGATTCGTTATGCATTAATAAACCATTACAATAACTTACCTATTGAATATCAACATTTCACGAATGTTAAACATTTTTCTAATTGTATTAAAAATATTTTTCTCATTGCTTTCTTGGTTAATTTTGTTAATTTGATTATTATTATTATTATTATTATTATTATTATCCTGTTTAAATATTGCATGTTATGTATGTATGTATGTATGTATGTATGTATGTATATATATTATGCATTTAAAGTAGTTTGTTTTACTTAAACTTATGCCTGATTTTGTTTTCTTGTTTCTATTGTTAATTGTTTCATAGCCATTATGTTTTTGTATATCGCCCCTTAATATGAGTAATCTTGCTCTTTGGGGTATTTGAAGAAATAAATAAGTAAATAAAAATTATGCATTACAGGGACTCTTTTCGCACCAACTCCTTTCAAAAATCGTTAAACTAAAAATATATAAAAGTGTTATTCTACCATTTATATTATGTGGATGTGAAACATGGACTCTTAATTCAAGGGAGGAATGGAGAATGCTAGTATTTGAGAGTAAAGTTCTTAGAAACATGTTTGGACCAAACAGAGATGAACAGACAAGTGAATGGAGAAGACTACATAACAGTGAGCTACATGGTCTTTATAGGAATTCAGATGTAATAAGAACAGTTAAATCTCGTAGACTACGATGAGCAGGGCATGTAGCACGAATGGAGAATGAAAGAGGTGCATGGAAGCTTCTGGTAGGAAAATCAGAGGGAAAACGCCTAGTCGGTAGACCAAGAATGAGGTGGGAGAATAACATTGACCATAATTTGAGGGAAGTGGATTATACACAGGATGATTGGAAAACATTAGCTCAGGATAGGGATGTATGCAGAACTTATTCCGCACGACCATGAACCTAAGGGCTCGATAGCAATGTGATCCCACTACAGGCCTCAGGAGGCCCTTGGGGAAGTAGGAGGTTAGGTTCCCACTTTTCTGAACAATCGGCTTTATGTCAACCGGGTTGTCAGTCCTGTGCCAGAACAAGTGTCTGGTACTCATTTCCGTTAGAGGCTGAGTCGACCCCAGGGCCTAGTGCCGCCAGAAGGTTGACCCACCGGCCAGTGAGTTAGTTAATAGTTATATTCGGGGAACCAAACACATAAATTTTATTTTTAAATGTTGCCTTATTCTTTTAAGAGAATTGGAATTGTTTTGATAATGAATGAAGGAAGAATCAAGCATCTGCTGACTTCTGATACATTTCCCTCAGCCTAACTTTTACCAAAATATTTTTACTATCAACTTTGTTGTTCTGTTATTTCGCATTACCACTAATGTATTAGAAATAAAAAGCTAACTGGCACTATCAAATCCGTAGGTTCAAGGCAGCGCGTACATAAATTCTCCATACATCCCTATCCAGAGTTTTTTTCAATTATCCCTGTATAATCAACGTCCCTCAAATCATGGTTAATGTTATTCTCCAACCTCATTCTTGGCACATAACATAATTAAATAATTTAAAGATTATTATTTAAATTTAAACATTAAAAAACTTGTAGGCTACCTATTCTCATCAGACGATAATTCTAAGACATGATGATAAGTTACAAATTTCTAGCTAACATTAACGAAACTGATCAGTTTAAATTAAGTATTAGATCTACAAAGTTACAAATCCGTTACACCGTGTCCCATTCAAATCTCCCAATTTGAATTAATCATAACTCTCAAAGTATGCGGAATTATGAAATGAGGTTGGTATTAAAAGAAAGAGAAACTCAAATAATTTTTGTTTTCATTGTTGCAGTCAATTCATCTGTCGCATGTTGTACAATAATAACATAAAACCACGTTCGCCAGACATCACTCCACTGGACTCCTTCCTCTGGGAGTATGTAAAAGACTGTGTGTTCGCGACTCCAGAACCTTTAAGATTTACGAACCCGTATCCTTGACACAATTGCAACAGTACTAATGGATAGGTTGGACAGAACGTGGCACGAAATCGAATACAGACTTGATATTGTTCATGCTACTAACGGTGCACATATAGAGGTATTTTAGTGTGTGGCAATAAAAATTCTTTGAACTTCTGTTTTGTTTAATACCGGCCTCATTTCATAATTCCGCATACTTTGTTAGTTACGATTAATTAAAATGCGGAAAGTTTGAATTGGACACCCTGTATAATTCAATAGTGAGAGTGTCACATATAGAGCTGAGGTGTGGAAATGAAACAAAAACTTAGAACAAAAACTTACGTCGATGGAAATGGATTTCTTGAGCAGAGCAGCAAGATGTTCAAAATCAGAAAAAATAAGAAATGTCATACGAGAAAAATGAATATTAGATATTCAATAGTACATTATATAAGATATAATCAATTAAATTGGTATGAGCACGTACGACGAATGCAAGAAGAAAGGTTACCCAGGAAAACATTGGAATGGTGTCCACCAGGAAGAAGAAGGAAATTCCTTTCCTTCGAAACTCGTGGATGTAAGAAATAAGAGCTGGAATGAGAACAAGAGGACTGGAGGGCGTGGAGTGAATGGATAGAGACTAGTGGAGAGGAAAAATAAAACTTTAGGCACAGAAAAATTATAAACATTAGAAATCTGTATATAAAAAAATTAGCTCTACCAACACAATCACCACAAAATTACTGCAATTTGTATATATAATAGCCTACTAGCTAATGCCCAGATTGTGTTGCTACGCCTAAATAAATGAAATATTAATGGTTAATTAAATCGTATGGTATACGCTGAGACGAACCAAACATGGCGGTTGCTAGCCAGTTTTTAATTTCGGATTTCAAGTAAACCTCCACTTCTAATTGTAGCAATTCGCTCATTTTTTGATAATATCTACCTCTGTTTATTTTAATAGTGCATACTGAGTTTCGTTGTAAAACATCGAAAAATGTGACCGCTAGAGCGATTTTTAAATGTTCACTTCAGGCGAACTCCTGTACCTAATGGTTTTAGAGGGTCCAACTGTGAAACTAAACCATCGAGGGGCCCAATCAGACACCACAAAAAAATTCACCAAAATCGATCCAGTCGTTTAGGAGGAGTAGAATGACAACCACACATACAGAAGAATTATATACAGTAGTGAAACTTGGGTCCTAAAAGAAACAATAAAACGGAAATTAATATTTTTTTTAAGAAAAATTTTAAAGAAGAATATTTGGATCAAATAGAGGATCGGATAACTGTTGGCGAATCAAAACAAATAACGAACTAAATAAATTAATAAAAAATCAGAACATAGTAAACCATATAAGATCTCTGAGAATTGGTTGGCTTGGACATTTGATAAGGATGGCTGATCAGAGACTGGTCAAAAAACTCTACAAATGGAAACCTATAGGAGACAGAGCTGTTGGAAGACCGAAGGTCAGATGGGAGGATGACACAATGAATGATCTAAAGAAAATGAAAGTGGCCTATTTGAATATGGCAAGAGACAGATTGGCATGGAGGAGGATTGTTGAGAAGGCCAAAACTTTCACTTTTGAAGTTGTCGCGCCTTAGGATGATGATGACGATGTTATAAAAATATCGGCGAATTTGTTTTATATTTTCAGTCTTCTTCTTCTTCTTCTTCTTCTTCACGGTTTAGGCTTACTTTCTAGCCTGTTCCGGCTCCAAATTGCTGCTCTTTCCATCTTGTCCTTGGTTTTCCCAAACTTCTTTTTCCTCGTGGTGAATAGTTGTAGCTATGCTGCTTTTGGTATTCTATTCTGTCATCTTTGCCAAGTGTTCTTTCCAGAAAGGAAGAAGCTGCACAGACAACGTATTCACTTTAAAACAAATAATAGAGAAGCGAAGAGAATTCAACTTAGAGACGCACATCCTCTTTACAGATTATAAGAAGGCCTTTGATAAAGTGTCTAGACCAAAATTATGGAACATATTAAGAGAAAAAGGAATTCCACTACACTTGATAGCAGTAATTAAGAAAATGTAAGAAAATGTATATTTTCAGTAATAAATTAAACTAAAGAGTTAGAAAATTACTAAATTATGTAACGATGTGTTCAATGTTGAATTCTAAGAACGCAGATTAGGTTGTGGGGGCTGAAATAGGTTATGAAACTATTGCTAACTTTTTTTCACAGTGTACAGAGCAATATGCAGGAATATGACGATGAAAAATAATAAAAGTTGATCAATGTTTTTAAATGTCAATCTATCCAACTGTGACAACAAAAAGTGAATGTTTGGTAATTTGCATGACTATGAATAGCATTCTACAAGGAAATTAAAACTGCTAATGGATATAAAATGACTCACCCTCTCATAAATTGAAAATCGACATTAGTCAACGCCTAGCAACTCCATTTATAAATGTTCCTATTCAACTTCTCTTCTCGCTTCAAACAACAAGATAACTTTCCATCCCGCAGATGAGAAACTAGTAATGACCGTTTATACACAGCAGAGATATTAACTAATCCACCGCACGACAACTGTGAAGAGCCACGGTCGAGTGAAGTGGTTCTTGTTTATGGATATTAAATTACAATATAGATAGTTACGTCCACCGCTGTGGTCTCGGGGTAGCGTGCTTCCTTGTCATGCAGCGGGCCCGGGTTCGATCCCCGGTCGGGACAGTTTTTCTGGGTGAGGTTTTTATCGGGGTTTTTCCTCACCTGTAAGACAAATGTCAGGAAAATTTGAAGGTCCAAACGGTCCCCGAAATCATATGGTCATCGCAATCATCATCATTCATATTCATCTTAGGTTAAGTTTAGGATTAGGGACTCTCCTGGCACCCATTATCATCACTCATCATATCATCGGGGCAACGTAACCCCGCCTTCCAGGCGCCCCAACCTCAGAAGTGGGTTACAAGTACGCCATGCCAGGAGAGAAACCAGGAATGTCGAAAGATAAACCTGGGGCATTTGAAAAAATATATAGATAGTTATAATTGTTAACTAACTCACTGGTCCTATAACAGGGTGCTCTCAAATTCCCCTTAAAAACTTCTAGGACTTGTAGACGGGACTCAGTTGATAATATTTAGAATTGGAAACCATGTCCATGCTAAAGCCGTTTGAAAACATGTTTTTAACGCGACCACTTTTATACATCCATCCATAGTAATTCTGCCCGAGGGCAGGTCCTTCACTGCAATCATAGCATTTTCGTTCTATGCTTGCAGCTTTACTAGGGAATTGTAGGTGTGGTAGCTTCTCATTGCTTTCCACACCGGTAAAGGATGATGATGATGATGATGATGATGATGATGATGATGATAAGGATAATGATGGTGATGATGGCCATATGATTTAGGGGACCGTTTGGGCCTTAAAGTTTTCCTGACATTTGTATTACAGGTGAGGAAAAACCCCGATAAAAACCTCACCCAGAAAAACTGCCCCGACCGCGGATCAAACCCGGGCCCGCTGTGTGACAAGGCAGCACGCTACCTCGAGACCACAGCGGTGGACACCACTTTTATATGTAATTTATTATGAGGCGTGACAAAGTACATCACTTGTTTTACAATTCAACTCATTAATAACCAAAGAAACACAATGGAAACTGAATCATGAGTTGCATTAATAATCCCGGATGCACCCTCCACAATCAATTTTCGCAGTTTTCAAAATTTCGAAAAATGTTGACATTTTTTGGGAAAAAAAAATACCAAGTCTTGGAATACGATAGGGAAATTTTCGATTTAGACGAATCGCGAATTTATTACTTGTTGAGACACGTGACGTACGATCAGGTAATGCTATTTTTCAAACGGCTGTAGCACGGAAACGGTAAGTTTCCGGACATGGTTTCGAATTCAAAATATGATCAACTCAGTCCCCTATACAAGTCCTAGAAGTTTGTAAGGGGAATTTTAGGGCATATCTTCCATTCATCAGGATAAACACACATTACATCAGAATGCAACAATCACAGTTAACTCTAATATTAAATACTAAATGAAGATTTGATCAATAAGATAATATATATTATATTACTATCTACAATACAACCAGTTAATGATAGTTAAGATTAAGACTAAAACTAATAATAAAATTTATTCAAGCAAGATAAATTAAATTGTTGCTAGACTGTCCCTGTCTAATATATATAAAAATAAAGAAAAATAATGTGATATAGAAAAGTAATTTTACGATTATACAATATTTAAACAAATGAAAATATTTGTTATAATTCGTCTGGCTTAACTTTGGGACAAATTTATACAAAGAGAAATTTATGCCCACCTCTCTCACTCGCACCAGTGTTGTCTGTGTTTCTTCACCAAATGTTAATAGGGGCAACGGAGATGAAACTTTTCAATGCGAAAGATCCTCCCAATAATAACACATGGCCACATCTTGCAGAAGCTAATCTGAACACACCGGAAAAAGTGAAAGCTACTTACATAAAAAGAGCAATAAGGGTATCAAGAACGACAAGAAGCCGTCTAGTGTACTTATTGGCAAGGGAGAATTTCCTTATCGAGGACTTGAAAACAGCATACCTACTACCAACCACGGAACCTTATGAACATGTGCTACAAAGTCTACGCAGGAAAAGAGAGGAAGTATGGCCGGAATTCTTCAGCACCGGAGCGATGATAGACAGGAACTGGACAGAAGCAAATTTCCAGATACGACACGTCATCACAAGACTAAGCGTATATGGATTCCACCACCTAATGTGTAAAGACCCGAAGATGTCATGCATATGCGAAGTATGTGAACAGAAATGCGAAAGATATCACATCGAAAAATGGACACAAAGAACAAAAACAATTTGTGATTACGCAAGACAAAGTTAAAGTGTTAGTGATTGTTGTGTTATCATCTTTGCACATTTGTGCGCAATCCACTTATATAATAATAGGGGCAAGGGGGAAGACGAAAACTGACAATAGGGTGAGTTCTTTCTTTTGTACCAGGGCAAAAGCGGTCAAATATCTACCCTTATATTTCCATCTCTCTCTTTACCAAGTTAAGCCAGATATACAATAATCTTAATAATATTTTCATAAATAATTTAATTTATTAATTGTTGAAAGAATGATATCCGTAGGTGTATAAGTTAGTTATTAAATAATTATTTAATTTGTTTTTGAACCATGTTATAGTTTGACAGTCTCTAACATAGGGTGGAAGGGAATTCTATGTTTTGGCAAGTGAGACTGTAAAAGATAATGAATAATACACAGTGTGATGAGGAGAGATATAAAGTTCAATGTGCTGATGGAATCGAGTGTCAAGATTATGTGTGTCGGATAGTCTCATGATGCGGCGTGATAAATAATTAGAATCTAAAAAATTAGGATGGAAATAATTCGTTGATATCGGGCCGTGTAGGGACCTACTTACGGAACGTAAAGGAAAGTCAACTACTAAGATGCTTATAATTAAAAAAACTGTTCATTTCAAACCCAGCTTTGAGTCATTACACGACCTGTGGTGTTAAATAGCATCGTTGAATGAAGTATACTATTTCTACGGAGTTTAATGTACAGAGTAATTCAGAAAATATGGCTATACGTTTGATCGCATTTTGTGACGAAAATATTATCATTAAAGGAAATATGATGTTATCATTGGAAAGGAAATCCTTCAAATTATAACAATAGAACAAAACAAAACAAATCACTGCTCACGTATAGCTTGGCAGGTTGATTTTTTGGGCTAGCGTCGAACGCCTCCACAATTATCTTCGTTGTTTCTGCATCCGTGCTAATGCGAGGCCTTCCAGGAGGTTTGATTTTCTGCATCCTTCCCGTTTCCATCAGTCGTTTTCTCCACTTCCCCACAGTCGACGGCTGCAATGCTACGTTAAACTCACGTCTTGCCCATCTTGCGGCCTCACGATCATTAGCATACGTTATTGCCCATGCAGCAATTGTAATTTGCTGTTGCATATTCAACGCCATTTTGACTAATGACGTAAGTTCTACATTGTTTTGTTTTATTCCATTGTTGTAATTTGAATAATTGCCTTTCCAACGGTAATTTCATATTTCCTGTAATGGTAATATTTTCATCACTCAACGCGATGAAACGTATAGCCATATTTATGATTCACCCCATATTAACAAAGGCACTGGACTTGTGTTGGTTCGAGTCCACTTGGGAGAAGAAATTTTCTCATGAAATTTCTCCTAGTATGGGACCAATGCCAACCCAGCATTATGAGGAATTTGGGTAGCTACAATCAGTACGGCTCCAGGTTAAGAAAAACAATTATAACGACTGGGGGATTCGACATGCTAACCACACATCACCCCAATACCGGCTAGATAATCGTCCATCTCTGTGATTAATACATGTGGATGTGAGGTCAGCAGCCGGATTCTAGTCCTAGGGTCTTCTTGGTTTGTCCTACCATGGAGTTTGTTTGTTTTAGTGCAATTGTATGCCCTGATTTGCAGTTTTATTATTCGTTAAAGCATACAAAAATAAAAAGATAGAAATTTGTTTCAAATATTTCAGCTTCAAAAGTTGAAATGTGTAAATACCGCAGAAATAAAATGAACAAATCTCAGAGATAAAAACATTAATAATAGTTCTAAAAATTTAAGTTCCAGTGAGCTGTTTTAGAAAAGTTGAACTTTCGTAAGTCTTTTTTACGCTGTGATAGAAAATGATAGTTACTAATGTTATTAGCCAAATAAATCCGCCTACATAAAGTTTTGTGAGAGTTGAACTGCTACGAAGCGCAAATTAAGCCACAGGAGACCAGTATGAGAGAATGCAAGACTGGCATCAAGCCTATAGTGACTTAACAGTTTCGTTTTCGCTTATAAAATCTAATATATTAGATTTTTAATATATTTTACCATCAAACGCCTGGGGCGCTCTATATAAATTAATATATTTGATAATAAACAGATATTGATAAAAGTAAAGTCTCTAAGAAGAAAACGTAAAAACCATAAAAAGCACCCCACGCTTTTGATGGTAAAATTATTATTTTTTTGTAGGTAACTCTAGTTTTATTCTAGATGTGTTGGAGATAATTTTTTTTTTGTTGACCACTTTAATTGTATCCCAACCGCGTTGCAAATTGAAATTATTTTTCATTTTTTAGTTCGGTTTTCCAATAAAGCGTGCTGTTTTAGTTTTTTCATCATCATCATCATAGTACATTCACGAATTTAGGCCATTTGTTGACCTGTTTCGGCCTCAAGAGAAACACCATCCAGAAGTCTTTTGAGTGGACGTCCTGGTCTTCTTCTTCCTGCAGGTTGATATCTTAACATTAGTTTGGGTATTCTGTGATCTTCCATTCGATGAACATGTTGTACCCATCTTGACTTATAATCAGAAATTTTGTTTTCTAAAGATTCCATGTGTAATTCTTCTAAGATGTCTTCATTTTTTTTTTGTGATCTAGTAGTGTGTATCCTGCAGTCCTCCGAAGATATCTCATTTCAGCAGATCTAAGTCTCTGTATATCTTTCTGTTTCAACGTCCATACTTCGCTACCATACAAAAGAGTTGGAAGAGCCAGTGTTTTATACACTTTCAGTCTTGAATGCTTTTGGACTAACTGTGGCTTGAAGATAGAATTTATTAACCCTAAAATTCTTAAAAATTTAGATATTTTTGCATTTACATCCTTTTCTTCTTCATATGAGATATTGCATCCTAGATATGTAAAATTATTCACCTGCTCCAAAATTTTATTGTCCAGTACAATTTTACTTCTGACAGGATCTACACCTTGAAATGCCATAATTTTTGTTTTTTCTGTAGATATCTTTAATCCATATTCTTCTGTAATTTTGTTAAGTTCATACAGACCTTTCTGTAGATTATCTTCGGAATTTGCTATTATTATTTGGTCATCTGCAAACAATAGGGTGTTTAATTTTCTATTTTCTGATATTCTTAGAAAAGGGGTAATGACGTGTGTATAACCTCTCCTACCCAATTCTCATCCTCACCTTCTCGTGGTACAACCCGTTTTCACAAACGAGGCTCTGAGGACCGAGTCACGGCGGTATAACCGTTCCATCAGGTACTGAGTAAATGCGGTATCCTAATGTCTGTCCAGAGACTAAAAGGTAGCAGCCCTACCACTGGACTACTTAGCGTCGGGCCAGTAACCTGTCCTAAGGAACTTCAAAACTACTTTCAAGTCTCAACACGAAAAAATCCAGAAGGAATTGAAATTTTAGTTTTTTTAAACTATTATTTATTTTTTATTTTTTAGTTTAATGATTGTCATAAACCGGCCTACGAAAATGCAATTGCTTACGATATTTTTAGTGTCTAGGCACGAATATAATATTATTTTTTAAATTATTATTAGCCAAATTTTGGAATTCCTTAGATTTGGACAGGGTGTATCTTTCTAAAATTGCCATCGCTGCCATTAGAGGATCAATTTCAATTTTAAGAAACCATATTTACAAAATTTCTACTTTATAGTATGTATACTTCAATTAGGCCTACAATTTGAATTTTTTTAAATGTATTTACAAAATGCATTTCATCAATTCCAAAAATTAATTGTCTGTATCACTTTGTCCTTGAGGCAATCCTCTAATGAGGAAAGTTGTATATAATAATCCTAACATTATTATAATATGTTTGAATATTTTAATATAGGTAGATAGTTACAATTAATCGTAACCATCTCATATTTTTTGGATAAATTACAATGTGGTAAGTTTACAAAATTGTCATTAATATTTTACACAATAAGCTAAAAATGTAAATATCTTTAAATTCGATACTATTGTAATAAGAGCTAAAAGTAGTACTCTTCTACAAAAAAATCCTCCGGGCCGGATTTGAACCAGCGACCTGTGGATTACTGAAATTATATACGATTACTGAAATGATATACTACTACAGTCCACCGCTCTCCAACTGAGCTAGAGGACATAATATTAATTTCTTACAACGATGGACTAAAAAGCCGATAAGTCCGCAACCCATTATACCGGTCTTTATTTTTTTTTTGTGTCCTGATGGTCCTGGCCAGGATCTTAGAAACCAATTATGAAATTATTGCATTGTCATTGGTCCTTTACAAGTATACAATTTTCAAGTCGATCCAATAATTTTAAGTGAGTGAAAATCGTGTTGAAAGATTCCGTTACATAGATATACAGATATAGGTCAAGCTAAAGGAAAATGGAGAGGAAAAATCTTAGGCATAACTCTGAAGGACAGAATCTCGAATACAACACTTCAAGCGATATCCTTAACAACTGATCCCGCACAACAAGCCATCAGGAAAAAATGGAAGTGGGGAGGCCACGTCGCAAGAATACAGGACGACAGGTGGACAATAAAAACAACCATGTGGGACCCGTACACAGGCAAGAGACAGCGCGGAAGACCAAGACGACGATGGGCTGACATCTTCAAAGAACGAGCAGGGGCGCAATGGTCCAGAGTCGCCAGATGCAGGAAAAGCTGGAGAACGATGGAGAGACAACTGTGTATTAACTAATCACAGAACAGACAGTGTATACAAACCAAGTGCTACATCCAAGTCAACTTCTCACCACGGAGTAGCTCACCGGGTGACACTCTCAAATAGAGCTTAACCCCTGTACAGGGAGGCCTTTGCCCTAAAGGGACATATCAGGCTTTATTTATTTATTTTATTTATTAATATAACTCGTATAAAAAGCACAGTATTTCCAGCGTCCCCTCCCAGTCAAATAACACAATCAAACAACATAGTAAGAGAAAAAAAGAGAATCGACAGCACATTCCTAGCATTTTTCCGCGTGAAGATTTAACTTGAGCAAATAATAATAGACAAGTTATTATATGGATTATGAGGGTAGGTAAATTTTGCTTAGAGGCCTCTTTTTTCAGGTTTAAGTTTCTTTTACCGAGCCTGAAAATCTTCAGAATCGGGACTCACGGCTTAAAAATCCTCCCGGATGACTTATTCATTGGATTTTTGTATTCTAAAAATCCATTGACCCCGACCAAATTTGAACCCACGACTCTCGGACAAGAAATATGGAACATAAAATTATACCACGGCGGCTGATCAAAGCTAATCCTTTATGATCAAATACAAGATACTTAAAATACTGTATTTAAAAATAGGCTTATGTACACGTGACCAGCGCTCTGGTGTAGAGATGACTTCTTTGCATCTAACGCAGCGGACCCAGGTTTGATTTACAGTTGGGTTAAATTTCTTGGTTGAAGTATGCACAGTTTTTCTAAAATTTAATATAGAATTCAGGAAAATCCGACCACAATTTCTCATCTCATTATTATGATATTAACAAGGGAACTGACAACCATTACATGCCGAAATCTACCTTGAAATTTCTCCCACAAATGCGTTGTGATGTTGTAAGTCTGTGTCCAAAAAAATGCGTTTTCAGTTGGAAGTTAATAAAAACCAGCGCCAAATCTCTCATTTAAACTATAGCGATGTAATCAGGCTCGTGGATTGGTAGATTGGATAACCCTCACTATCTGACGTTCGGGCCGCATCCCGCTTCTCTCCACACTGCTCTTACTCGTGCAGAGAGTCTATCTGTCCCGCACATGGGTTACCATTGGTAGGTTCTAGCTTCGATTTCTGTGCCTTGTAGTTAAAAACGGCAGATAAGTTATTGGACACGGCCTTGGTACATCACAACGCTTCTTTGGGATAAATTTGAAGGTACGTTTCGGCATGCAATGGCTAACAATTCCCTTGTAAGCAAATAAATCTGTCACAACAATAGACCAGATCATTGTAGTTCCATCTGAAACCGCGAGTTAGCGTCTGTGAAAGGAGAATTCTAATACATAACCGAAAGACAGAATATGGTGTTTCCGAAAAGTTAAGAAACTATGTGCCATAATATTCGGAAGTAAGAATGGTGAACAACTCCCATTGAATTAAGGTATCTGTTCATTACAACGTAAGTCGCGATACTGAAAATGCACTCAGATCAGTCTCAAAGTATCTCTATGTTGAAAAAATAAAAACGTCGAATTGAATAGACTTGACACAACACCACCCATAGACACAGTCCGGATATGGTCACTGTAATTAAATCGATTACAAATAAATGAAAGAGGTACTAATTTTCATATTTTCTTTTAATACAGTACACACTAAACAAAGAGTGAAACAATCATTTTATACTCCTCTCAGTACATAATACAAATACATATAATCTACAGTTCGTAAAGTGATGTGAAAACTGAAAATCTACCACACTGTCATTCCGACTGTCTAGTAAGATAATGGAATTTATTGCCTTTTTTTCAGAAGAAAGAAAATACATATGCATTTACATTGCGCACGGGCCTGCTTGGCCGTACGTGCATTATTTTTCCATGAATAAAAAAATAAAACTAATCATAATATAAACATATACCTACAAATACACATGTATCAAAAACAATAATAGGCTACATATAAGTAAAATCTATGTCTACACTACATCACAATAATACATATCTACACTCATCCATGAAAAGACCATGTGTACAAATAAATAAAAAAAAGTCTCATTTTGTACATTAATATTAAAAAAAATTGCTAGAAAACAAATTAGAAAAAAACACACACACATACACCCTGACTGACTGACTGACTGATAAGTGGCAATGACTAGCATTGCCCAGTGTGCCGCTTTTTGGGAACCATTTGAGGTCCCTTGGCGGCCAAACACCAATGTGTCTATTCAATAAGGGTTTAGTTCCTTAGCCCTTGCTTGTCTCGCGGCTTATGTGTTCAGCCGGAATAACCGTAGCAGGTATGGATCGGTATGGATGATATGAGGATGGTCCCTCACCAGAGGAGACACATACACCTACACACCCCCACACATATACACACGCGCACGCTCATACCCCCTCCCCCCGTCCCTACAGACATCAAATGCACTATCAGACTATTCAACTTATCAGACCTATTTATTATATAATATAATTAAAGATCGAAAACAAAGACCATATTGAAAGGTGGGAGCCTTAACATTCTACTACCCCAAGATCTGATGCAGGATCAGTTTACAACTAAATTGAGTGTATGTATGGATGTATGAGCCTCCCAAGGCCTATAATGACATCACTTTACTACTAAATTAAGTGTATATATAGATGTATGTGGTCCCGCGCCATAGCCGAGTGGTTATGGCAGGAAGCCTTGGCGCAGAGCTGGTTCGAATCCCCATGGGGGAAGAAATTTTCTCATGGAATTTCGGCCAGTATGGGACCGGTGCCAACTCAGCATCGTGAGCCATTTGTGTAGCTACAATAAATAGCGACTCCTAGATGAGAAAAACAGCTATAACGGCTGGGGGACTGACATGCTGACCACATGTCACCCCCACACGGGTTCGATGATCGTCTACCTCTGTGATTAATACATGTAGATGTGAGATGGGCTGGTAGGCCAAGGGCCTTCTAGGCCTGTCGCGCTTGGAGTTCTTTTTATAGATGTATGTGTTGTATGAGGGATTGTGATAAAGAGATAGGGCAAGATTATGTTGTTCACATCGTTATTTTCCAACAGAGGGATCGCTACTTAAAGGTGTAGTTATTTGAACGAGACTCCAGTGGTCTAAATAGTTCGGCTAGAAGAGAGCGTATCAAAATTTAATAATCCTGAATGACAATTCTCATGCGCAGTTTGTCGCTTCTCCTCTAACCACAAGGCGCCAATCACTAGAATCATGACTACGAAATCGCACATTGTTACCTCCACAACATATTATGCAGCGTGGAGGAGTTTAAAATCAATGCAAGTATTTACAGCATAATATAGCTGTTATCTTATGGCCGGAAATACAATAATTGTAAATATATCAAATTCGACCCGCGATGGACTAGTGGTTATGCCTCTGGTCCCGAGGGTCGCGGGTTCAAACCCGGCCGGGGTCGATGAATTTTTAGGATGGAAAAATCCAAGGAACAAGCTCTCTGGGAGAGACTTTAAGCCGTGGGTCCCGAGTCTGAAGATTTCCATTTTCGTTCAATATCCTTAAGCCTGAATAAAAATGCCTCTAAGCAAAATTTACCGAATTTTCCCGTCCTAATACTACCTAGGTTTGGCGGAACGCTGATCACGGGCCACTCCAATGACATCTATACAAAAATTAGCGTAACTAAATTAGTATGGTTCAATTTCTTTCCAGTAGGGGGAGGGCGACTAAATCTCGTTGAGGGAAACAAGGGCTTACAAAAAAAAATGAAATAAACAAAATCGAGATTTTTTAAAATTTGAAATTTAAAATATTGAAATATGTCACACTGAGAAATTAATTTAAGCTCTGGTAACAACTAATCTGTTCATACTGGACGTTTTAATGCATATTTTACTTCAAAATATTGGGATGGATTGAGTATGAGAAAAAGGGACCGAAAATTACAAGAATGGATGGAGAAAAATAAGGAGGAGGTACTTGGATATAAACCAATAAGATATTTTCACTGATTGTACGGGGAAACGTTCACTGTGCTAACAAAGAAACCTAAAACAATTTTAGGGGAAAATAATTATGTACATTAGGGCTCGCTTGCTTTAGGTTGGGAGCATGAAAATTTCTAAAAAATTACTGACGATCACGATGTGCGATTATGTCCAATGTGCGAAAGCTTTGAAGACAAAATACATATAGGCCTATTAGGAAAATACAACCATACAATGTACAAGACTTGATAGAATAAGAAATGAGGATATAAGAGAAGAATTGAAAGTACAGCCTTTATTGGATAAGGTCACGAATTACAGACAGAAATGGATTGATCATATGGATGGAATGAGTAAGGAGAGATATCCATTGTTAGCACGAAATTATCAAGCACGAGGAAGACGTGATGTTGGAAGACCTAGAAGACGTTGGGCTGATGCATTATGAAGTCGGAACGAGCAATTGCCTAATCCCTGGAGTGATGATGATGATGATGATGATGACAACCATCTAGAATATTTGAAGCGTCAGTTGTTGCGGACAATTTTTAAATTCAAATCGTGATATTTAGGTATCCTATGAGCTAATGGTAAACCAATAAAATTATATGAACATATAGGTAAAGTTGTGGACAAGACGCGGAAAAATAAGAACAACCATTCGTGAATAAATAAATATGTAAGCAAAGTGTAATATTATCAACACCTAATAACTATACCTAGCGTAATTAATGTACACCGTGTCCCATTCAAACCTCCCACATTGTAATTAATCATAACTCTCAAAGTATGTGGAACTATGAAATGAGGTTGATATTAAAAGAAAGATAAATTCAAATAAATTTTGTTTTCATTGTTGCAGTTACTTCATCTGTCGCATGTTGGACAATAATGGCATAAAACAAAATGGCGACTCATCAGCAACGAGCACAACTATTTTCTGGTATGCAGAGACAAAGTCAATACTTACAGTGCAAAGAAATTACCTGATGGGAAAAACCATTAAGGCATGGCTTGAGAAGTTTCTGGCGAATGAAAGCGTTAAAAAAGAATCAGGAGGTGCTCGTACACGTTTTTCAGAAGAAAATATTGAAGAAATTAGAGCAGGATTTCAGGAAGTCAATAAAAATAAATTCGCCAAGCTTCCCTACAGTTCAATGTGCCGAGATCAGCTGTGCATTGAGTGCTTCATAAGCGGCTTCGTTTGTACCCCTACAAGGTGCAAATTGTTCAACAAATAAAGCCAGATGACAGGCCACGACGACAGGCATTCGCTATTGAAATGCTAGATCGTATTGACAAGGACCCTCAATTTCTTGGAAACTCTTGTTTTCTGACGAGGCAATGTTCCATGTATCAGGATCTGTTAATCGGCACAATGTGAGGATCTGGGGTACGCAAAATCCACACGTCTACCGTGAACACGTCCGAGATGGCCCAAAAGTAAACGTTTAGTGCGGCCTGATGAAGAACAGGATTATATGTCCTTTTTTTTCTTCCGTGAGAAATCAATAACTGGCCCGGTATACCAAGACATGTTGGAACAGTTCTTGTACCCCAAGTAGCTGATCTGCAACCCCAAGTAATCTTTCAGCAAGATAGAGCCCTACCACACTGGAGCCTGGATTTTCGGAATTCACTCAAAGAATCCTTCCCAGATAGGTGGATTGGACGCGACGGACCAATTTGCTGGCCACTACGTTGGCCAGACATCACTCCCGTTGGCCAGACATCACTCCACTGGACTTCTTCCTCTGGGGTTATGTAAAGACCGTGTGTTTGCGACTCCAGTACAACATCTTCATGATTTACGAACCCGTATCCTTGACACAATAGCAACAGTACCAATGGACGTGGCACGAAATCGAATACAGGCTTGATATTGTTCGTGCTACTAATGGTGCACATATAGAGGTGTTTTAGTGTGTGGCAATGAAAATTCTTTGAGTTTCTGTTTCGTTTAATACCGGCCTCATTTTATAATTCCGCATACTTTGTAGTTATGATTAATTAAAATGTGGAAGATTTGAATGGGACACCCTGTATATATATATATATTTTTTTTTTACTACGGATTGTCAACGGTACGTACGTCTTGCTGCCCGTGCGATTCATATTTGTAAATAAATTGTATGCATCGTACTTTTAATTTAATAAAGTT
Organism: Diploptera punctata; assembly: GCA_030220185.1. NCBI lineage: Eukaryota > Metazoa > Arthropoda > Insecta > Blattodea > Blaberidae > Diploptera > Diploptera punctata. The sequence continues at coordinate 4,371,523 of JASPKZ010004196.1, forward strand.
CTATTACAGGATATTTTATTATTTTTACCATATTTATAGGCAATAGATATTCTCACGATTTTATGGCACATAAACCAGCATCCTATGTATGTGTTAATGAGATTTTATTAAATAAATCAACAATTACTGGAAAGAATAGGAAAATGTTTCCAGCCCCAGCGGGTATTGATCTCGGATCTCTATCGGAAAGCAAGCATGAAAAGTAATTACATTTTCTGCGGTCTTGGGGTTGAAACCACCATGTTGTTAGTAATTAAAATTTGTTCTCATTTTGAAAAACAAGCAGCCAACGTTAAACTGAGAACACAATACCTTTGAGAACTTTTTTGTTTTCTTGACGTTGAGAAAACTTTAATTTCTTGGACTTGAGTAGTTGTTCGTCTCCAAGATTCAATTAAATGAAATTAAAGCTTCTTCACACAAACAATTGTTGTGTGGCTATGAATAAACAACTCGGTTGAAATTAGTCATTGGAATAGGCTTTCAATTATCTTTCATTTCCCCTCCACAAGTCCTTGCAAGTAATTAGTTTTCCTTCCTATGTTAGCAGCAGTGGAAATGACTTTCGCTTCCTGACACAACTATCATTTGTTTCGCTGCTTGTCGTCTGCAGATTGTCTTCTGTCCTCAAGCACCAACGCTACAAAAATATAAATTCATCAATTTCACTTTTCCTTTTCTTTACTTAAAGGGTTCGTTCCAATAAACGTACTATGGTCGTTAAATGAAATTGATTCAATAAAGAATATTCTAAAACCCATTAATTAAATAAAAATAAAACTTGGTTTTATTTGATTTTATTTGAAATTTTACATGTCTGTGATAAGGGTAAGAAGTTGGACCTTTTGGAGGCTGTAGAAATAAATAAATAAATTGAAAAGTAGTAATAAACTGAAATTCTCAACTTGATTTGAATGAATCGCCTTTGTTAAATTAAAAAAAGAAAATTATTGTTGTATTGTTGCTTCGATCAGTTGATATGTACTATAATAACACAATTCATAATTTATTAACATGTCTGAAAAAGGTACAGTGTACCGAAACAGCTTTCACTTAATTATATCTTAATAAATATGAAAATCAAATAAAACTAATTTTTATTTAATTAATAGATATAGATTTTCTTGAAATAAACACCAATTCAATTGATGATTCTACAATTTATTACAGATAGACGAAAACATTGAAAGGGTCATACAGAAAGAATGGAAGACAACCGACTTGCAAAAAGAGCTAAAGAAGATAGACCAATGGACGAGAGAAGAACAAGAGGATGACCAGCCAAGAGATGGATATACAGTGAATGCACATCCAATACGTCTTTCTCCAAGGAGTGATTTTGGAAATAAACAGGATGAAAATCCTACAAATTATGATTAAGAAGAAGAAGAAGAAGAAGAAGAAGAAAGAATATTCTAGTATACTAATTCCGAGCTATATTCTAATGTAACATGTTTGTCCTGGTGAGTGGAAGAGAAAGTCGCATGGCCTTAACTCCACCAGGCTAAATAAATAATAAAACAAAAATAAGATACAAAAATATACAATTCCACAAACTCCGATATTTTACCTACTATGGTGAGGTACAGTGACAAGCTTAGTAAAATTATTAGGGTATCTACCAAAATATCACCGGTATAACGTTTCTGTCAAACACTACCCTACAGGAAAAATTGTATTACTAATCGAAAAACGGGATGAATTAAATTCAGTGTGAAAGTTTTTTGCCAAACTTTCCCCTATAGGAAAAATGGTATTACTAGTAAAAAACGGGAAGAATTAAAGTTAATGGCAAACCTTGTAGCCTGAACACAAGTCATAAGAAAAATATTCTATCATTAAGAGATTGCCGTGAAATCTTTGTGTGTTTCGTAGAAGAATTTGTCGAAAGATTGCATACCCCAGGGAGTCCGCAGTTATTGGATTTTTGATGGCTACATCTGTTGAACTTTATTCCATCTAATACTTCAGTTTCAACAGTCTTTTCATTTCTCATAATCTAATTCATTTTTTATGGGAGGCCAAGAAAATAAGGAATTCAACACAAATCTCCTCTATTTCTCTCTTGTTTTCCTTCTTCTCCTCCTCCTCCAAGTACAATCCTATCACAAATCTTAAACACTGTTCTACGAGTCATTTAATGAAAATTCAATCAGCCTAGCTTTGCTCTCTAAAAACAATATTAATATATTCTGCCATTAGTAGTTTGCATAGATATATTCTATGATTGTTACCTTTTGCTTCCGATTTATTTCTGATTTACAACAATACCAAATCAAACACAGTATCTTAAACTGTGGGAAACTTCTTCAGAAGATTGGTTTCCCGCAAAATAGAGTTTTAATTGTCGTTGAAAAATAACAGCTGACGAAATTCTGATAGACTCTTAGGGCGGAATTCATTAAACCATCTTTTCGCAAAGAGCGACTCTTTCCCCCTCTCTATGACGTGAGAGAGTATACTCTCTGCATCATAGAGAGGGGAAAAGAGTCGCTCTTTGCGTAAAGATTGGTTTCTGAATACCGGCCTACAATCAGATTCAACCCAGGAAGTTACTATGTGTTTAGAATAGGGAACTGGCTTGCCATTTTAACAGTATTTTCTTCAGAGAAATCCTTATATAAAACTGAATATTGCAACACAGCAGGTACATAGTTGAAAGTTGTAGCCTCCAAGCCACCCCCTCTTAAAAAAAACAGTTACTACTTGTTACTGAACTCGTGCAGATCTGTATTATACTGTGTGAAAGTGTCGACACTCATATTTACTATAAAACTAGTTTGCATGCCGTAAAAAAAGCTATGTTTTTTAATGTATTGTACATAGTGTTGGAGAAAATACTGCTAACCTTGCCCCTCCTAACATCCCTAAACAAACAAATACCGTTATTATGAGTTTGACAACATCTACCTTCTGTACTTAGGGGGACACTGGCATAGTCCATAAGATCTGTAGTAACTTCCTGGGTTGAATTAGAGTGTAAAGTTAGTTAAAATTCTCAGACCCTTTCACTACCCCGGAAGTAGCCAACAAGTACAGCTAGAAGCTCAGAAGAAGGCGAGCGGGCATGAAGAGAGGGAGGCTGTTATCGCTGTGAATCCCCGGTGCACGCAGTTCTACGCATTGAACTGTATTAATCATTCACAAACCTTGTGCTCTCTTCTCGCACAGTCATGTCATGAATCCATGTATTGCGGTTACTGCTTTTGTTTCATTTTCTTTACAGTGTTTGTAAAGATTGTGTTTCTTTCGACAAGAAACGCGATTAATATTTTCAAAATATGTAGTATTAAGATGCCTGCGATAGAAATGTCATGACTCTAGTATTATGTCACGCATTCCTTACATTCGTCATCTCCTCAGCTCTTAGCTGTAATTTAAGTTGACTAACTACATACCGCAACAAATTATTGATCAACTATTAGGCTGCTGGCTTCATATCCATATGTGTCAATTAGAGAGAAGAACTATCTTCCAGCCAACAACATTTCCAGTCCTATAGCCACTATAGTTGGTTTTCTCAACTGGAAACACTACTTATCGTTCTGATCCAAATACGTCAAGATTCTAGATGTATGCTGGTGCACTTACACTGACAGAAATTCCATGAAACAATCTTTCCCAATAGGGACTCGAATCTACACTGTTCCTGAAGCTTTTCGCCAAAGGAAAAAGATTACTGCACCGTCCATGAAGGCAATCAACGAAACTTTTGTATATTTTAGGTCTGACAATGCCATCTGCACACAGCTTTCCGAATGTTAAACAGAATATCACATTTACTGAAATTTCCATACATATCCTATTATATATCATCATCATCATCATGAACAAATTCGTTTTAGGCCATGTGGCCTGTACGGTAAACCTAGCGAAGATGGTCTTGATCTTTCCACCGATGTTTTGGTCTTCCTTGGTCCCTATGTCCAGTTGGGGTATATTGGAATGCCAATTTTGGAAGTCTATTTCTTGTCATTCTTCTCCTATTATATATATTACATATAAATAATGAATCTTGTTGAGTCGATCCTAGTAGACTAGAGATTACTATGCTCATCTTGGTTTCAAGGATTGCGGGTTTAAACCCGGCTGGAGCGATGTATTTTTCAGAGAATAAAAATCCCGAGCATGGGTTTCTTCGGGAGGGAACTAAAACCGTGGATCCTGGATCGTATATTTACGAACATAAAAAACCTGAGACCTCAAAAAAGAGGTTTATGAATGGGAATTAAAGAGATGTTTGGAAGCCTCTTGCAGGAAAACCAGAGGAAAAAATCCTAATTGGTAGACCAAGAACGATGTGGGAGAATAACATTAACCATGATTTGAGGGAATTATATTAAAACAGCTCAGGATAGGGATGTGTGAAGAGCTTATGTCCGCGCGGCCATGAATCTGCGGGTTTGATAGTGCCAGTGATTTAGTTAGTGTTTTCCAAATGTGTTAAAGAAAACACTTAAGTAAATAGATACAAACCATTTTTAAAAACTGGTATTATTAAATAAGTTTCACTACTGCATTTTAAGAGTTAAAACTATATTAACCCATTCGCCTCAAAAGACGAGGTAGACTCGCCTGCATTTAACTGGCCTTCAACTCAGAAGACGAGGTACACTCGCTTAACTCTGCTGTTATACTTTTTGCAATATGTTATACATCCCTTGGCAGGGTAATATTTTGTTAACATTTATGAATAGTAGAGGAATGTGTTTTGGCCTTCACTTTTATTGTGATCTCAAGTACCGATATATTTTGTTTGTTTTGAATGTCTGAAAATATACAATACATAAGTATAATTTACGGTAACTTAAATCAGGTTTCCGGGGGAAATGCATTGGGTGTTTAACCGTGAAGCGAATAGATCAATAGTTCAAATTAACTACTGTATTTAAAAACTAGTGCCCAAACTTAGTCAAAGAGGACTACACTTGGTAAAATAAATAACACTGGTCAACATGATTTTTGTCTCATGAGTACCAATAGTTGTACTTAATGCAGTTTTTTATCGTGTTTTCAAATATGTATTCGGAATTTCTCCATCACCCACAGTTTTTTTTATTTCAATTTCAATTAGTGAATTTAAATAATTATTTTTTTAATAAACCTAGATTTCTTCCCGAAAAATCTTGGCGCAGTGAGCGATAAGCACGGGAGCACTTTCTTCAGGAGATTTCAGCTATGGAAAAGAGGTATCAAGGCAAATGGAATCCTAATATGCTGGCCGATTATTGCTGGACCATCAAGAGGGATGCTCCACAGGCGAAATATAGTAAAAAATCGCATTTCTTACTTTCTAGGTGAGTCCGAATGTTCGAACATTGTGTAGTTACGAAATTTAGAAAATATTAAAGTGTTTGAAATTATAAATTCCTGTTTCTCGGAAACCTTGCGTAATGGAGAAAACCGATATCAGATTTGAATTCAGGAGAAAAAATACTATCAGAATCACATATTTTTCTTTCTGAGACAAAAAAAAAAGGTTCTTTTTTGTTGCTCAGTGTAATTTGTTGTATCAACTTTTATAAGATTCATGATGTGTTCCGTTGAGGTATTATTCAAAATTAAAATATAAAGTTAAATAATTAATTAAGTTGAGCAGACGGACCTTTCAGGTGAATATTCCATAATTTTATATTTTAATTTGTTGCAGTTTAAACCACCGTTAAAGGTACTTTTTTTACCTTCAAATTTACTTCCAAACCAGTTTTGAAGACAGCTTTTCATGTAAATTTGTTTCGCTAAGAATCTACTCAAGCGGGAGATACGTACTATGTCAAGTTGAGGGAACAAGATGAGAACTAGAAATGTTGAGTTAAGCCTCTTACTGGACGGAACTGGGGAATTTACTTTCCTTTTCCGACGTCAACACAATTTGGTTTCCCTTCGTTGCATCTCTCTGTGTGTGTTACACTCCAGGGCAAACTGCCTAGCTTAGTTTTCATCTCATCTTTAAACATAAGCCTAATTTTGTACAGTGTTCCAATTACGTCCAAAAAAAAAAAAAAGGATGTAATTTCTTCTTATTCTGCGGCTTTCCTCCGCTTATAGGTTTGCCGTCTTCAGCTTCCATTTATTTCTATCATTCCAATCTCCTTCTTCCAAATTCTTATCATCCATTATAGTTCTGATGTAAGTTTTCCATTTCCATCTTGGTCTGCCACGTTTATTTCTTCCAGGGGATGATCATTGGTATATATTTTTTGGCCATTTTTCATTTTCCATTCTTTGTACATGGCCATACCATTTAAGAGTTTGATTTTCAATCCTCTTAACAACAGATGTGGTGACATTCATTTTTCTCCAAAGGAATTCATTTCTTATTTTATCCTGTCTTGTTTTTTGAAGGCTTCTTCTAAGATAATCAAATGCAACTGTTCTTATTCTATTCTTTTGTAATTGCGTCAAAGACCAAGTTTCACTTCCACATAACAAAATATGCTCTTATACTGTAAAGGATGTAATTTATCATGTAATTTTATAACACAGGATTATTCACTCTCAGCATCATCATCTTTCACGGATTAGGTATTTGCCTGTTCCATCTCACATCTGTTTTCTTGGTCTTCCTACCGATTTTCGTCCTACAGGATTATACATCAATGCCATTTTTGGTATCCTATCCTCTGTCATTCTTTGCAGATGCTCTATCCGATTGTTCCTGTGCTCTTCTATTTGTTGAAGAAGTGGTGTACTTTTAGTCCCTCACTAATATTCTCATTTTTAATACATTCTTCTCTTGTACAACCTTTCACCGCGCATAGGAAGCTCATTTCCGCTGCCTGAATTTTATTTTTTATTTTATTTTATTTTTCCCCCCCTTCAGGATCCAGGCCTCACTTTCATACATCGTCACTGGTAGTGCCATTGTTAAATTTTGGCTGCGTATCCTTTCGAACTTTGTTCCTCAGTGTCCGTTTGATTGTTCCACAAATATGTTAACATTTCTGCATTTTTCTATTTATACCTTGGTCTTCCTTCGTAAGTTACATCGCAGTCCAAATACTGGAAATGTGAAACCTGTCCCAACACTTTATCGATTATTCATTCTCATTACATATAATATCAAAATTAGAGAATCCTTGCGTTCGATTAGTTTTCATTATCCGTCATTATCATCATATTTCCGAACACTTCAATAATCTCTCTTGGCTCCGCCTTAGTGACAGACGTAAATTTCACTCTCTCTCTCTCTCTCTCTCTCTCTCTCTCTCTCTCTCTCTCTCTCTCTCACACACACACACACACACACATACTTATTTTTAAGCATCTAATTCTTGCACTCCTAATTATCTGGCGTCCAGATTTGAGGAGTTATCTTCTTACCATAATACTGATACTAGGTCACAAGATAACAGTCTGCTAACAATCTCTCTCCGTAGCACTTCCTCTTATACTTCTTTCACAGTAGTCTCTGCCCGCTCCTGGAATTCCCTCTCTCAAGATATCAGGGGTTGCCGCACAGTTGACACTTTTAAGTCATGCTTGTACAATTACTTCTTGTTAAATAATTATTTTTTCACGAGAACTAAATTTATTCCATGTCATTAATATTATTTCTTTCTCATTTCTCTTTTTTGTACATTTTACATTTCATCCGTTAAATCTAGATTAAATCAAAATATACTGTAAATAATAATTATATTGTAGATATACCATGTAATATTTTTATTCATTGCAATTTAGATGTATTTTGTATTTTTTTTTAATCTGGTTGAGTAAACGGATAACGAGTGATTGCTAGCACAATGTTGGCCAGTGATAACACATGTTTCCGTTAGAGTCAATTGCCAACTATTTACTCATATATAAGGGGATTCTATCCCAGGAGTCTATATGCATTATTGAGCAAGTTAGGGTGAGAAAATCGGAGAGTTAATACACCATATTAGTTTAGTATTCAGTTGTTTGTATTGCGGGTTTTTGTGATAAGTTGGCTACATATCTGAGTAATGACTAATACACTTTTACATTGTAAATATGGTGATTTTAGATTAATTTGATCTCAACGTGTCACTTTATTTTAAGGCATTTCTCACATTTTTTGGGAAAAAATCAACATATACATTACACTCAGTTAATTATTCACTTACTGCAACAATAAATTGCTTTTTTTTGCGTAGGTGGTACGGTAGCATAGAATCCCCAAGAATTCTAATTAAATATTGAATTGAAGATTATTAATAAAACACTAGGGTCACTTTACATTTCTTATGCCTATTTAACTCATGTCCCAAATGGGAATCAATGACCAATCACATTTCAATGATTTTTTATATACAACGAATCACAGTCGTTTTTCACTTCGATTTTATCAGTTTAATTTTATCGGTTTGAAATCAAGCTCCTCTTTTTTAACATTCTGAATAGGTCATAGCATTATTTTGGAATGACTCCATGTAGCTACCAGATTGTGTTTATACATATATATATATATATATATATAAAATTTTGGTGTCACGTTGTTTGTCCGCGATGGAATCCTAAACTACTGAACCGATTTTAATAAAATTTTGCACACTGTGTGCAGTTTTATCCAACTTGAGACTTAGGGTAGTTTATAACTAAATTTATAGTCGCATTATTTTTTTATTGCAAATTATTTATTTATTATTTAACAAAGAGTTATAATTATCTGTGAGTTCCATACTATTCTAACAGATGGCGGTGTAATTATCTGTGAGTTCCATACGATTCTAACAAGATGGCGGTGTAAGATAATTTGTTAAGGTATTTGTTTATTATTGTTATATTATTATAACAAAGAGAGATCCAGATGGCTGTGCTTTTGTGTTGCAACCGTGAATTTCAATTGAATTACAAATATTCATTATTTCATAATTTAAGTGTGTTCAGTGTTTATTATATTTTCAATATTATTAATTTCGTGTGTAAGTATTAGTTTTAAGTAATCTGGCTGAAAGACAGCAACTTAATTTAAATTTTTAACGTATACCTTAGACACAGCAACGCGTGGCCGGGACTTCTAGTATATAAATATATATATATAGTGCACGAATGTTGATATATAGTGCTTGCGGCAGACAATATAAAAATATTTGATTATACCACAAAAAAAAGAAACCACTGTTTGCACTTTCCTAAACGAATTATTTCCCTGGAAATAACATTGCAGAAAAATATAATTGACATATTTACATCATAGGACATCAGGAATTAATTGATACCTATAATGTTGGTTATAAATTTCTCCATTAGGGTGCATTCTTACAATATTGCGATCCTTTGGTAATAAATAATATGATCTGGTTGCAGTGATGAACAAATTAAGCGTAACAATCGTTTCTCATTGTTTTCAAACAACGCCGTTTACATTAAATATATAAATATTTTAAAAATAACTATAATTAAATAATGATTTGTGAGTAAACAGCTTAATTTTATTCGTTATATAGTCCTAACAAATGCCACTCTTGATTTCCAAATTCTCTAGATAAATTGGAAATCACTCGTGGCATTACTTATGATAAAATGCAAGTAGAGAATGATCAAAATATCAATCAAATGTGGAAAATCATGCAGTAAATGTTATTTAGGAACAAAGCTAGACAGAATATGATATGCTAATTCCCATGTACATGGCGATGTATGATGCATGACGGAAAGTAAAATGGAGAATATCCATTGTTATACAGAGTTGCTGACAACGTCTTCATACTAGGGATTATGAGATCAGCTTAGCAGAGGGTATTCTCAATTATTAACACAAGCATAACAGATAAGCTGCAAACACTGCCGCCTGGATACTAATTTCATAATGTCTTGTTTCTGCATGCAGTTCAGTCTGACAAGATATCTACAGGTGGTGGACGAAGTAATATCACCCTATTATTTTTAACTTTTATAAGAATAATCACTACGAGGATTAATTTAAGATACATTAAAATGTTTCATACCTTTCCTCATATCCAGTCTTCTAAGTGGATCGCGATTTCAAACCCTTGGCGCCTTCATGTTCAGTACTTTTTTGTTGACTGATGTTATGTCGATCGGAAGAACTACTTCTTCTTCTTCCCTCTGTTCCGATAAACCTCTGGATCCAGCCAGAATCCGCGAGAATTTCGAAGTTCGTAAGTTTTTCTTTCTTGTTTTTTTAATGTGGATTTTTCCCCCAAACAGTGAGTTATTTTTGTTTTTCTATTTGTTTAATTAGACTGGCTTTTGATTCAATTAGATGTTTTTCGGACCAAGCATGAGCAGCTACTGCTGACTTTTCCACTTCACCATTTTTGGCATTTGTGAGATGTTCTTTCACCCTTGCTTTCAAATTTATTTTTGTTTTTCCTATGTAAATTTTGTCACAATCCCTGCATTTGATCTGATAAATTCCTGATTTGTTTTCTTCTTCTTTTTTTCATTTTATTGGTTTTAATTATCCTATTTAGGCTGTATTTATTCTTCGGTGCCAATCTTACATTAAACTCTTTAAAAATGTTTTGAAACGTGTGGTGTTTCAATGGATGGTAAGTGAATTTCTTGAATTTTATTTTTTGTTCTGTTTGTTTTATAAATGTACTTTCATTAATTAATTTTTGTCTTTTAGATTTATTTATTTCCTTGTGTACCCTATGAAATTACTTATAAAACAGGTGACATTTTGGGTTTAGACACTTGTAAATAAAAGTGTAAAGTGCCAAAAATGCAAACATTAAATGCGTTCAAAAAGTTGAAGACTAAAGCGTATTTTATGTATTCATTCATTCATTTATTCACTTAATCATTATATTAAGTTATGTTTGAATGCGAATCGTGGACTCTAAAGGGAGAAGAAAAGATTACTAGTATTTGAGAATAAAGTTGTTAGGAAAAATTTTGGAACAATGAGTAACGAACAAACAGGCGAATAGAGAAGACTACTGTGTTCAACGGTGAACTGCATTATCTTCATGGGAAATCAGATATAATAAGAACAATTACGTCTCGTAGACAGCAATGTGCATGACATGTGGCACGAATGAGAAATAAAAGTGGGGCATGGAGGCTTCTTATAGGAAAACCTAAGCATCTAGTAGGTAGGCCATGAATGAGGTAGGAGAAAAACAACCACGATCTGAAGCAAGTATATTATATAAGGGATGGTTGGAAGACATTAGCTCAGGATTTGACAAAAATTGTATTATGAACTCTATCTTTTACTATATATCCATCCACCCGACGGCAGGTCTTGCACTGCAATCATAGCATTTTCATGCTATGCTTTGCAGCTTTACTAGGGAATTATAGGTGTGGTAGCATTCCGTTGCTTTCCACACCGGTGAAGGATGATGATGATGATGATGATGATGATGGCCGGATGATTTTCGGGGACCGTTGGGCGCTAAGCTTCCTGGCATTTGTCTTACAGGTGAGGAAAAAACCCGAAAAAACTCACCCAGGACCCTGTTCCGACCGGGAATCGAACCCGGGCCCGCTGCGTGACAAGGCAGTACACTACCTCGAGACCACAGCGGTGGACTATATATATATATATATATATCAAACATGGTTTTTAAAGGATCCATTTTATTTATATCATATTTGACGGATCAATTTCTATTACGGTTGATAACTAAAACTGAGTCTTGAGAATGATCTCACATAAGGAGATCGAAACGTCGACGCTTCGATGAATAAAAATAAATGTAACTTTGAGTGGGATAACGAATTTACTATCAATTCAACTAAACTACTCCCAGGGAACAACATCAAGGAATACTTAAAATCTGAATATTATCTTCTCACCTAGGCTAGGTATTCATAATGTCTTGTCCATGAGGAGTCCACAATAAAAATAAGAGTATTTCTACTGTTACTCATACGAGTTACTTGACCTGAAAGTTCCATTTCCCAACTTCAAAATCCTGAAAATATTAGAGCAGTGAGTTAATATATTTATCACATTTCTCGTTCTGACAATCACCACATTCTGGACTCGGTTAACCATAGCAAATCTGAAAAGACTGGAAATGGTCAAAATTGCCTACCTCCGGAGAGTACTTAGGGTTTCAAGGTCAACGAGCTCCCGACTCATATACCATCTAACCAAGACTGACTTCTTCATCAGAGAAATAGTGTTACAATATAACCTGCCACATACCCCAGCCTACGAAGCACACATAAGAGAGAGAGAAGAAAAAGCAGAGGATATAGACCGCGGATTCTTCCTGACCCCAGCGATGAACACCGAAGAATGGAAGGAACCAAACTTCTCCCTAAGACACGTGTTCACGAGGACCGCCACACATGGATTCCACTACAGAGTATGTACCATAAAAGGGTTCCAACTCGCATCGAACCAGGGCCTCTGCAAGCTATGCGACCAAAAATGTCAACAATACCACCTTATTGACTGCATAGCAAGAAGTAAGCCTTTAAAATTCTATGCTGATGACAATAACGTCCAGTAATTGTAATATAATGTACACAGTGTGTTTAATAAATCTTTATATTTCTAATTCTGATGCTCTCTCTTTTCTGCAATTGCCAATCTTTTAGGGGAAATTAGATTATTAAATAGAATAGTAGGTTGGAGTTTTCTTCTTATGTTAATATTAGTTTTTTTATTATTTTTTAGAGCAGCTTGCACATTATATATATTTTCTTATAGACAACATGGGCAGATTTACTCTGGTCTTTATTCTTGTTCTTTAGGATACACCCGTGAATATTTATTATTGTTTTTACATTGATTCCCTTTAAATCGTTTCAGCTTTAATACATTCTTCAACTCTTGTTACGGCGGGGGTTTATTCATTAGTTCGATTTAGTCCTTCTTTTGGGGCGGAATTGAACACTTTTCTTTTAATTATTTCTGGTTTAACAATATTTATGGCTGGTCTTGGTGCAAATTTTGAGTATGACTTAAAGAAAATTATTGCTCTTTCTACTTTCTCTTATAGTACCGAATATCTGTCTTAGGATTTGTTTTTTTATTATGTTTTTCCATAATTAAGTTACCATGTCCCTTTATCCACAGTGTGGATATATAGGTAAGAATATATATATATATATATATATATATATATATATATATATATATATATATATATAGGTAAGATTTTCGTTCACATATTTTAATCATTGCTGTAGATTCTTACAAGTGAATTGTCAACCATTGCATGCCGAAATCTACATTGAAATGTCTCCCAAAAAAAGCCTTATGAAGTACCAAGGCCGTGTCCAAAAAATCATCTGACTTTTTAACTGCAAGACACAGAAATCGAAGCCAGAACCCAGTAATGACAATCCACTATAAGGAGAAAATGGAGATTCTGCTCGAGTAAGAGCGAAGTTGAATGAGGCAGGACGTGGCGCGGACGGCAGATAGTGAAGGTTTATCCAATCTACCAATTCAGGGATTGCATTACATCCTGTCGTTTAAATAAGAGATTTGGCGCCTGGATTTTAGAGCCTTGCAGTTAAAAACGGCAGATAATTTTTTGACACGACCTTGGTATATTACGACACTTCTCTGGGAGAAATTTCAAGATATGTTCGGCATACAATAGTTGACAATTCCCTTAATTTTTGTAAATATTAAAATAAGTACTTCATATATCAGTCGTCCTAAATTAAACTGCATTATCATCATCATCATCATCATGAAGAAATTCGTTTTAGGCCATGTGGCCTGTACGGTAAACCTAGCGAAGATGGTCTTGATCTTTTGCACCGATGTTTTGGTCTTCCTTGGTCCCTATGTCCAGTTGGGGTATATTGGAATGCCAATTTTGGAAGTCTATTTCTTGCCATTCTCCTGAGATGACTTTTCCATTCTTGTTGGTATCTTTGTATTTTCATCATCAGTGTGATCATTCCAGTCTTTGCTTAAGTTTCTTCGAGTAGTAGGAAGTCCCCTGGGTTGGTTACCAGCCATCCACAGAGCAAGATTAGTGGTAGGGCTGCTACCTTATAGCCTCTAGTCAGGCATTCAAAATATGGAATTTCCTCCATATTTGATGGAACAGTTATACCGCCGTGACTCGGTCCCCATTACCTCATTAGTTAAAAGCAGGGTGTACCACGTGCAGGTGAGGTTAAGAATTAGGTAGGAGAAGTTATAGAATGCACATCACTATCTCTTACACCCCTATAATGTATTACTGTTTTAAAAAATCGTTAATTAGTTAGAACTAATTTAATTGAGGACGACTGATATTTCAGGTAGTTATTTTAATATTTTAAAAAATGTTACTACATAACCTCAATTGTACCGTATTAAACATCTACAGTGCTATAGATAAAATTCAACGGACGCTTCCTTATCTTCACAGGATCAAAAAGTCACCATCTCCCCTACTGCCCCGAAAGTCCACCACAGACAGCAATACATCTTCTGACAGAATGTTCACCGGCCTCCTGTTCTAACAACACAAACACCACCTCAGATACTACAGCTCAACATCAACTCCGTCACAGTGACGAACTTCATCAGCAACATCTTCCGCTCACTTCAAGAATAAACTCTTGAACAATCTAACTGCAGCAAGACAAAATGCAAATGTATGTAAATAACTGTAAATATCCCGTGATATGCCCATGGTAAAACATGGGTTGAAATTATAATGTAATAAAATATTTAAAAAATCTAACTGGCTCCAACATATAGAAAGAATAACACCCAATATATTCTCACAAATGTTGCTTCACTACCAACCCAAAGGAAGGACATTTCTGGTGTTCTCTCCTGGCATTGCATTGGCGTAATTGTAACCCACTTCTGAGGCTGGGGCGCCTGGAAGGCGGGGTTACGTTGCCCCGATGATATGATGGGCGATGATGATGATAGTGGTGCGCCAGGAGAGTCCCTAATCCTAAGCTTAATCTAAGATACATATGAATGATGATGATTGCGATGACCATATGATGTTCAGGAAACGTTTGTTGATATTTGTCTTACATCTGATGTACTACTATTGGCCGATAGCGTGGAGATACTAAAGGATAACACGCACACACTATTGAGTAACACTAACAAATTAGGACTGCAAGTAGATTTCAATAAAACTAAATATATTGTCACACGTAGAAATACATTATATAATGGAAATGGACAGATAATGACAAATGAGGGAAATTTCGAGGAAGTGGCCGAATTCAAATACCTAGGAACAATAATCACAAATAGGAATGAGATGCACAAAGAAATTAAACATAGGCTCAATTCTGGAAATGCGTGCTATTATGCATTACAGAGACTATTGACTTCCCAACTCCTTCCAAAAAACGTTAAACTGAAAATATATGAAACTATTATTCTACCAGTTATATTATATGGGTGAGAAACATGGACTCTTACTTTAAGGGAGGAAAGGAGATTACGAGTATTTGAGAATAAAGTACTTAGGAAAATTTTTGGACCAAACAGAGATGAACAGACAGGTGAATGGAGAAAACTACATAACAATTAACTACATGGTCTTTAAAGGAAGCCAGATATAATAAGAACAGATAAGTCTCGTAGACTGCGGTGGGTAGGACATGTTGCATGCATGGGGAATGAAAGCCTTGCATGGAAGCTTCTTGTAGGAATGATGGGAGAGCATTAGCTCAGGATAGGGATGTATGGAGAGCTTATGTCCGCGCGGCCATGAACCTACAGGTTCGATAGTACCAGTGAGGAAGGAAGCAAGGAAGCACTGTGTTATAGATAAAATTCAACATTGAAGATCTAACTTGCTCCAACATATAGAAAAAATAACACCCAATATATTCCCACAAATTTTGTTTCACTACCAACCCAAAGGAAGGACATTTCTGGTGTTCTCTCCTGGCATTGCATTGGCGTAATTGTAACCCACGTCTGAGGTTGGAGCGCCTGGAAGGCGGGGTTACGTTTCCCCGATGATATGATGGGTGATGATGACGATAGTGGTGCGCCAGGAGAGTCCCTAATCCTAAGCTTAATCTAAGATGAATATGAATGATGATGATTGCGATGGCCATATGATTTCGGGGTCCGTTTGTTGATATTTGTCTTACAGGTGAGGAGAAACCCTGATAAAAACCTCACCCAGGAACTGTCCCGACCGGGGATCGAACCCGGGCCCGCTGCGAGACAAGGCAGCACGCTACCTCGAGACCACAGCGGTGGACAGAGAGAAGAAATGTTGGACGCCTCATAACTAGATGGAGGGATACAGTCGCTGAATGTGGAAACAGGTCTATCACCTAACTCCATGACATTAGAAGAAGAAACCTCTATATTGTGATTACAATAAATTTTAGAAGTATTGACAATTCCCTTATTAGACAAAACCCGAAAAGACAGGAAACCGTGAATTGTACTCAACTCAATCTACAGGCACCCGTAGGTTCATGGCTGCGCGAACATAAGGTCTCCATGCATCCCTATGCTGAACCAATGTTTTCCAATCATCCCCTGTATGATCTACTTCCCTCAAATCATAGTTAATGTTATTTTCCCATCTCATTCTTGGTCTACCAACTGGGTGTTTTCCTTCTGGTTTTCCTACAAGAAGCTTCCATGCACGTCTTTCATTCCACATTCGTGCCACATGCCTGTCCACCGCAGTCTACAAGGCTTAACTGTACTTATTATATCTGCCTTTCTATAAAGACCATGTAGCTCACTGTTATGCAGTCTTCTCCATCCACCTGTCTATTCATCTCTCTTTGGTCCAAAAATTTTCCTAAGAACTTCATTCTTAAATACTCGTAATCTCCTTTCCTCCCTTAAAGTAACAGGTCATGTTAAGCATCCACATAATATATCTGGTAGAATAATAGTTTATATATTTCAGTTTAACGCTTTTTGAAAGGAGTTGGGAAGTCTAGAGTCTCTGTAATGCATAATAGCACGCATTTCCAGAATTGAGCTTATGTTTAATTTCTTTGTGTATCTCATTCCTGTTTATGATTATTGTTACAGTAAGATGAATTTCCTGGTTGAAGTTGGTACTTAATTAATTTGCCTCTACTCGTTATGATGTTTAACCTTGCATATTAAGAACTAGGAAGTGTTGAAATGTTAAGGTGTACTTGTATAAAACTACATGAGAATGCATGAATATTCTCTCTGTACGAATCCTGAAGGTAATCGTATTAAGAATGAAATAATTTGCTTTTGAAATGTTTAGTAAAGTGAAACACCTGTTTACTAAAGTACATCCTCCATAAAGCAACAAGAGGTGAGAAGGAATAATGCGATTATGAAAATGAGCCTCTAAAATGTCAAGTGTAGTTCACAGTCATTTAGATTAACACCATTTGTAAATGAAAAATTAACGCAAATGGTATCATTATTATTATTATTATTATTATTATTATTATTATTATTATTATTATTATTATTATTATTATTATTATTATTACAGTTAAGTCTCGTACTGTGATGGGAAGGACATGTTGCACGTATGGGGAATGAAAGACTTGCATGGAAGCTTCTTGTAGGAAAGCCAGAGGGAAAACGCCCAGTTGGTGGACAAAGAATGAGGTGGGAGAACAACATTAATTA
This sequence comes from Diploptera punctata, assembly GCA_030220185.1. Taxonomy (NCBI): domain Eukaryota; kingdom Metazoa; phylum Arthropoda; class Insecta; order Blattodea; family Blaberidae; genus Diploptera; species Diploptera punctata. The sequence goes on from JASPKZ010004196.1 coordinate 4,388,996, forward strand.
TGATTTGAGGGAAGTAGATTATACAGGGAATGATTGGAAAGCATTAGCTCAGGATAGGGATGTATGGAAGCTTATGTCCGCGCGGCCATGAACCTAAGGGTTCAATAGTGCCAGTGGGTAAGTAAGTATTATTATTATTATTATTATTATTATTATTATTATTATTATTATTATGATTATTATTATTATGATGATGATGATGATGATGATTATTATTATTATTATTATTATTATTATTATTATTATTATTATTATTATTATTATTATTATTATTATTATTATACCGGTTATAGGAGAATAAATGGAAAATATAAATTTCAACAATGGAGAAGAACTAAAACCTAGTATTGAATGCACTTATTTAGGAACAAAATTAGACCATTCAGGCGATAACACAGTGGAAATTAAAAATAGAATCGCACAAACAAAACAAGCAATAAATGCTTTAAACTCTGTTTGATGGAACAAAAATATTACAAAAAATAGAAAATTACAAATATATCAAACCATAATTCTGAGGATTTTAACATATGGCAAATTCCTACCAGGGAAACGAAAAGAAGTACAGAAATGGATGTTTTAAGAAGATCAGCTAGAAAATCTAGAATGGATAGAATACGAAATAAAGAAATAAGGGAAATTATGGGTGTACAAGACGAGCCGGACATCATAGACATTATAGAAAATAAAAGATTACAGTGGTATGGCCATGTCAAAAGAATGCCAGAGCAAAGATTGCCTAAAATTGTTATGGAATGGATTCCAATGGAAAGGAGGAAGAGAGGAAGACCGAAGAAAACTTGGATAGAAGGGGTACAGGCAGCTATGAATATCAGAGGAATGGAGGAAGATCAATGGATGGACAGAGAGGAATGGCGTTTGGTTTCCGGAAGACGGCGGCAGCTGCCATGATACCGGATGATGATGATGATTCTTCTTCTCCTTCTTCTTCTTCCTCTAAGCATGAATGCTGGCGGCTTGTTGCGTGTTCATTCACTACAGGTCCGGGATATGGTGACGTCCTTCCATCGTAGTTGTGGTCTTCCTAAAGGCCTTTTCTGCTGAGGTGTCCAGTCACGTACTTTCTTCATTAATCTACTGTTCTCCATTCTATCTATGAGTTCGTTCTAATTTCGTCTTCTATCATTTATCCAGAGGTTTATAGGTTCAATTTCACATTCTTCTCTAATAACAGAGCTGCCAATTTTCTCTCTCAGGGATTTTCCTACGATTTTTCTTAAAACTTTCATTTCGGTTGTTTCATTAATTTGTTTTGTTTTTTGAGTTTCTGTTCGTCATTCACAACCATATGTTAGAACTGGTCTTATGACAGATTTGCAAATTCTTACTTTTGTATCTATTCTTAAATTTTTATTTTTCCAAATAGTGTTGTTTAAACATCCCAATATTTTTTTTGCAGTGTTTGCTTGATGGAAGATTTCATCTGTTATTCTGTTGCTGCTATTAATTTAATAATAATAGGCATTATTGCAGCCAATGGCTATGTAGAAAGAATTGTTTTCATGTCTTACATGAAGTATGTTATCGATGTTCCTATTTTACACTGTAATAGGCGATATCGGTCGCAGTGCGACCCACATAGTTTGCACTTGCACTTTTCTTCTGGATTATGGCGCTTCACTGTTGTGCATATCCTGTGGTGGAAACCATGGACAGCTGCTATTAATTTCTATTCCTAAATATTTGAATTACATGACCTGTTCTATACTTTTCCCTTCTATTTCTAATTTAACATGTCGTGGGTCCTTTTGGATATTGCCATTGATTTGGTTTTATTTGTTGAGATTTTCATGTTATATTTTGCTGCAATGGTTCTAAATTTGTGCAATAGCATTTGTAATCATCTTCACTTTGTGCAATTAGAACTGTGTCATCAGCATAGTTCATTATCTTCAGCTCTTTGTTACCTGTTTTAATCCCTTTTCTAACTTCAACTTTTAGTTCTTTGATGATTTCATGCATTATCGTAACATGGAGTACAATAACAAGTGATGAATATGCAAGTACAACTACCAAATTACAAATTTCTTCAAATTCTTGGTTGGGGGCGGAAATAGGATTGAAAATAAATCTGCTTTAATTCATCTCCTTCATAACAAATCATGAAAATATAGAGGTTTTTTTTTTTCTCCACCGCTGTGCGCTGTGGTCTTCAGGTAGTGTGCTTCTTGTCACGCAGCGGGCCTGGTCGGGACACTTTCCTGGGCAAGGTTTTTTTTTCGGGGTTTTTCCTCACCTGTAAGACAGATGTCAGGAAAATTTAAGGCCCAAACGGTCCCCGAACATCATATGGTCATCGCAATCATCATCATTCATATTCATCTTAGATTAAGCTTAGGATTAAGGACTCTCCTGGCGCACCACTATCATCATCATCATCACACATCATATCATCGGGGCAACGTAACCCCGCCTTCCAGGCGCCCCAACCTCAGAAGTGGGTTACAATTACGCCAGTATCAGGAAAAAACATCAGAAATATCCAAAAGTACAACTTGGGGCATTACAAAAATTTAGGTTAAACAATTTTAGAAATTTCTTTGTGGGTATGATTGTAATGTGTTAATAGTATATTACGATGCGAGGTTGGGAAGCGGCTTTTACAGAAGCGTGGAAATGTTTACAACCGAGCGATAGCGAGGTTTTTAATTTCCGAGATTCTGTAAAACACTTCACAAACGTGCGTTGTACATTATTTTTTGCGCGATGGTGTTTTCAGAATAATAAATAATAGTAAAATAATAATATCTTTGTTGGAAATATTTGCGTTCATTATAAACAACTGACTAATGTTATAAGTGTGGGCAAGGTTTATTAGTTGAGACTACACCAGGCCATGACACCAATCAGTCATAAAATGACGGCAAGTATGTATTTATTGTTTTATATTGTTTCAAATAAAGTTCAGTTCATTTAAAATGCTGTGATTTGTTTCGTATAATGTATATTAACACTACCTTTGGATATATTTTTGTATGTACATTGCACGTAGTATACATAAAGGGCAGTGGTTTTACTTCACGCAAGTTGGACCCTCTTCCACCCCTTGGGATACCTCGGTACAAGCCCATATTCCCCAAGTGTCAACTTATTTTTCTCCCTTATCTACTGCTCAACCAGTGTCCACGTTCTCGCCTTCAAACCAAAACATCTAGCAGACAACTCAGGTATTACTAGGATGATCAAGGTTGGTAAAGTTTGCTTAGAGGCCTCTTTATTTAGGCTTCATGAACTTTTACGAGCCTGAAAATCTTCAGTTTCGGGACCCACGGCTTAAAGTACCTCCCGATGGACTTGCTCCTTGATTTTTTCCATCCTAAAAAATCCATCGACCCCAGTCAGGTTTCAACTCACGATCCTCGCTACCAGAGACAAGGAGCATAACCATAAGTCCACCGCCCATGTTTTATATATAATGTCCACCGCTCTGGTCTCGAGGTAGCGTGATGCCTTGTCACGCATCGGACCCGGTTTCGATCCCCGGTCGGGACAGTTTTTCTGGGTGAGGTTTTTATCGGGGTTTTTCCTCACCTGTAAGACAAATGTCAGGAAAACTTTAAAGCCCAAATGGTCTCCGAAATCATATGGTCATCATCATCATCATCCTTATCATTATCATCAACATCCTTCAAGGTGTGAAAAGCAACGGGAAGCTACCACACCTACAATTCCCAAGTAAATCTGCAAAGCATAGCATGAAAATGCTATGATTGCAGTGAACGACCTGCCCTCTGGCAGAATTACGAGTATTATGGATGGATATATATAAAATCTCCGACCACTCGTTTTATTAATAAATATCTCTTGATAATGATATCTGAAAGATTTATTTTTTTCCAAAACTAATCTCAGGACCTGACAGGACACAAACAAGTGAAGCAACCAATTGACTTATCCACTGAAATTATTTCACAACTGTATTGTTACTTAATTTTGTCTTGCAGTAAACTCAAACTCGTCACTTTTCCGCTGAAAGAGTTTCGCAACTATATTGTAATGTAAATCTGTCTTGCTGTGAATTCAACGTGTGAACACGCTTTATAATTGAATGCACGATCCATCATGATATTGAATTTACGTCATTTATAACAAAGTATCGCCTGGATACAATCGTTTTAATTGGATCATTAGTAACGTGTAAATAAACTGTATATCACCTGAAAATAGGATACCCCACAATATACTCAATTCTATTTCCTACATTACTTAACACATCTGCCCTTTTTTGTTTGCATGCATTGTCACATGTATAATGGAAGAGGTAAATCATGTATGATTTAATAGATTAATATTTAAATTAATCAGAAAAATCAAGTAGATTTTGTTTCTACTACATTAATTAATATTTTATTTTTAAATATGGGCACTAGGTTTATAACTTTTTGGACTTTCGTGAAATAAAATATTTTCTGTGCAATAAATGGATGAACTTTTATTTAAAATCATTTAAAAAGGCCTTCATTTCACTGAGCTTCAAGAAAAGATCACCCCCAAATACACTTATATATCGATATTTAATATTGATTTGGGGGTGACATTTTCTTGAAGCTCAGTGAAATGAAGGCATTTTTCAATGGTTTTAAGTAAAAGTTCATCCATTCATGGTACATTTCACAAAGTCCAAAAAGTTGTAACCCTAATGGGCACATTAATAACTAGTGATACCAATACTGAATTAAAAATTAAAGCAAGACTGGTAGCAGCAAATAAATATTAATACGCAGTCAAATGAATCTCTACAATGGCGTAACGGCCCAACGTTTGACATTTAGTAGACTCTCCTTTGTTAGGAGTTACTAGACAAAATTAATTTAGTTACACTTATTTCCCTGCAGATGACATGAATGGTATGCGTTTCTGACTACGGTTCATGAGGTCCCGGGTTCGATTCCCAGTCAAACCATAGGAATTTTTCCTTAAAGGGAATTATTGCCCATGGTATGGAATTTAGGTTAAGTTTAGGTTAAGAACCCTCCGGTTGCTTCATTATTATTTATCATCCATCATATCATCGGGGTAATATAATGCCGCCTTCCAGGTGCCCCAACCTAAGAAATAGATTACAATTACTCCAATGCCAGGGGAGAAAGCCAAAATGTCATAATAGACAACCTGCACTTATGAAAACCAACAAAAATGAAAAATTGAAGATAATAAAAAATCAGGAATATATCAAGTAAAATGTGCAGATTGTGATAAAGTATACATTGGGAAAACAAAGAGAAATTTAAACATTAGAACTAAAGAACGCATAAGAAATGTAAAAAAGGGAGAAGTAGAAAAATCTGCAGTAGCAGCTCACGTTTGGACAGAAAAACACAAAATAGATCTAATTACAAAATTATTAAAACAGTTAGAAAATACCAATGGACTCACAATATATACAGAAGAACAAGGAGAAAATAATGAACTTTAAAATTCCCGGAGTAAAAGCCTCATTACCAAGTTATTTGGAACACGCAGACGACTCTGTAGCGTAAGTGGTTACACAATTGCCTTCCACTTTCAGGCCCCGAGTTCGCGTCCCGCTCAATCCATATGCTGTTAATGGTAGACGAATTGGAGTCAGCGATGAGGCGTCTTTAAATATCACGGAACTACAATAATATACGCTTCATCTCAACTCATCCATTGACCTGATATTACCTCTGACAGGAGCATAAGGTTTAATTTACTTTATATTAAAAACTAATGTAAATGTTGTATGTGAAATGTTTGTCCCAATATTATTTTATTCTCTTGCGGACGTTTGGCAAAATAATTACGGAAGAGGCTAGTGAAGTGCTTTGTGTGGAGTGTAGCATTGTATGGTGCAGAGATCTGGACATTTCAACGGAATGTGGAAAAGCGACTGGAAACTTTTGAGATGTGGATATGGAGAAGGATGGAACGTACAAAATTGACAGAGTGGGTGAAGGAAAAACAATGCTGGAACTCATAAAGAAGACGAAAAGAAATTGGATTGGCCACTGGCTAAGATTGCCGACGGATTCCCTAGAAGGAATGGTCGACGGAAAGAAAGTTAAAGGCAGAAAAAGACATTAGATGATAGACATATAAAATAAAATAAAATAAAATAAATGGTTTGTATGCGGATACAAAAAGGAAAGCTGAGTTAAGGAAAGAATGGAGAATGCTGAGTTTGCAGTGAAAGACCTGCTCTTGGGCAGAACACTATGTATGCATGTATATTATTTTATACCTATGCCTAGGCCTTCCTAATCACCTTATTCACAAAGGTTTCCGAATAAAAAAGTGAAATAATTTCTATTGTCACCCATTCGAGTTACATGATTATCACATCTCCATCGACCTAAAAGAAACCCAGAAATAAATGAAAATATTTTTAATTTAATAAAAAGTTTGTCATCAATTGTTTTAAACATTTATTTAGACCAGGCTCTTAACTTGTGGTATAAAAACGTTCTGAAATGGGTATTCCTATAGGAGGAAAAGTACTGCATTCATTGTTGTTTGCAGATGATCAAATAATTTTTGCAGGGGATGGAGATGATATGAAATATATGATAAATAAACTAATGGAAGAATATAAAAAATGGGGACTGAATATAAATTTACAGAAAACAGAATATATGTGTTTGGGAAAGGGTGTGGATGACCTCATACTTGAAACAGGGAAAATAAAAAAAATGTGATTTTTTTAAATATCTTGGGTCAATAATTACAAGTATAGGTACCTGTGAGAGAGATGTGCAGACTAAAATTGCAATGGAAAAAAATGTAACTAAAACATTACATGGAATAATTTGGAACAAAAATATCACAAAGGAAACTAAAATGAAAATTTATAAGAGCATAATACAGAATATTTTGTCATATGGTAGTGAAACTTGGTCTTTGACGGAAGTACAAAAAAATAAAATTAAAACAGTTGGATTTGATTATTTTAGAAGAAGCCTCCAAAAAACAAGACAGGATAAAATAAGAAATGAATTCCTTAGGAGAGAAATGAATGTCACCACATCGGTAGTTAAGAGGATTGAAAATCAAACGCTTAAATGGTATGGCCATATACAAAGAATGGAAAATGAAAGATGCCAAAAATATATACCAATGGTTAACCCCCTGGAAGAAATAAACGTAGCAGACAAAGATGGAAATGGAAAACCTACGTAAGAACTATAATAGATGATAGGAATTTGGAAGAGGGAGATTGGAATGATAGAGATAAATTGAAACGGAAGACGGCTAACCAATAAATGGGGGAAAGCCGAAGAAGAAGAAGAAGAAAAAGTAATAATTGGAAAAGAGTAGCAGGGTAAAGAAAGTTATTGAGTTGGCTAAGATTCATGAAGAGAAGCGATGACATCTGAAGAAGAAAAAAATATATAAAGGAAAAGAAAAAGATGATGATGAAGAACAAAAGATACTAGATAATGTCATGAATCCAAAGCAAGATGGAGGACTATAGAATCTTTTCTTGCAACCTGAAGTCAAACAGGATCCTTATTAATTACAAAGGCAAATTGCACGTAAATTTCCATCTTGGCCAAAAAATATATACCAATGGTCACCTCCTGGAAGAAATAAACGTGGCAGACCAAGATGGAAATGGGAAACCTACGTCAGAACTATAATGGATGATAGGAATTTAGAAGACTGAGTTTGGAATGATAGAGATAAATGGAAACTGAAGACGGCAAACCTATAAATGGGGAAAAGCCGAAGAAGAAGAAGAAGAATAAAAAGTAATAATTGGAAAAGAGTAGCAGGGTAAAGAAAGTTATTGAGTTGGCTAAGATTCATGAAGAGAAGCGATGACATCTGAAGAAGAAAAAAATATATAAAGGAAAAGTAAAAGATGATGATGAAGAACAAAAGATACTAGATAATGTCATGAATCCAAAGCAATATGGAGGACTATAGAATCTGTTCTTGCAACCTGAAGTCAAACAGGATCCTATTAATTACAAAGGCAAATTGCACGTAAATTTCCATCTTGGCCAAAAAATATATACCAATGGTCACCTCCTGGAAGAAATAAACGTGGCAGACCAAGATGGAAATGGGAAACCTACGTCAGAACTATAATGGATGATAGGAATTTAGAAGACTGAGTTTGGAATGATAGAGATAAATGGAAACTGAAGACGGCAAACCTATAAATGGGGAAAAGCCGAAGAAGAAGAAGAAGAATAAAAAGTAATAATTGGAAAAGAGTAGCAGGGTAAAGAAAGTTATTGAGTTGGCTAAGATTCATGAAGAGAAGCGATGACATCTGAAGAAGAAAAAATATATAAAAGGAAAGTAAAAGATGATGATGAAGAACAAAAGATACTAGATAATGTCATGAATCCAAAGCAATATGGAGGACTATAGAATCTGTTCTTGCAACCTGAAGTCAAACAGGATCCTCATTAATTACAAAGGCAAATTGCACGTACATTTCCATCTTGTCATGAATATTGCTTGAAGCTACAAGTCTCGCTGATAACATAGACACTGTAATGAGAAGGATCGATAAAAGTCGACCCCGGTACTACAAGTCAACCCGGAACCAAACTTAAGTTCGCTAATGGTTGTTTACATTCCTTGCGGAATAAACACAAGAACCTTTGTCTACAATTTCGTTCACTTTATTTCTGGAGAAGAACAAAAAGAGACGGTTCAGAAGAAATACAAAACTATAACGTTTTATAACACAAGAGAGAGAAATTATTCCTAATGGAAGCAATCATTTTATGTATAACATATTCAACCTATTTATAAATAAAAAAAATGTCTATGTAAAGATAAGATTCATCATCGTCACTCCAAGGATAAGGCAGTTGCCCGTTCAGACGTCATAATGCATCAGCCCAATGTTTGCTATGTTTCCAACATCACGTCTTCCTCCTGCTTAATAATTTCTTGTTAACAATGTATGTATCTCCTTACTCATTCCATTCATGTGACTATTTAACTCATGACCCAAATGGGAGTCAATGACCAATCACATTTCAATGATTTTTTATTTACAACCAATCACAGTCGTGTTTCGCCTAAAATGTACCAACTAAAGTTTATCATAAGTAATACCACGAGTGATTTCCATATTATCGATAAATTCACGACTCACGAAGTGAGGAATGAATTTATCTAGAGAATTTGGAAATCAAGAGTGGCATTTGTTAGGACTATTTAAGGAATAAAATTAAGCTCTTTACTAAAAAATAATATATATATATATATATATATATTTATATAGTTAATGTAAACGGCGATATTTCAAAACGAATTAGAAATGTGAGGTTATGTATATTCACTGCAACTCGATCATATTATTTATTGCCAAATAGGATCGCAATATTGTAAGAATGCACTCTAGTGGAGAAATAATGAAACACATCAAACTATTATAATCAACATTATAGGTTAATCATATTTTGAATAAACAACTCAGTAAAATCACTGAATCTATTCAATATTTGCTATATTCAATGTATTTGTTGGAGGAAAATAATGGTTTAACCTGTTCAGAATATTAAAAAAGGACGAGCTTTCTTTATCACGAAAGCAGGAGCTGATAAAGAGAAATCGATAAAGAACGAGGTGAAACACGACTGTTATTGGTGTAAAACAGAATTCATTGAAACGTGATTGGTCATTGACTACCATTTGCGACATGAGTTAAATAGTTATAACAAAGAAAGCACCTCCTTTTTAACATTCTGAATAGGTCAAAGCATTATTTTGCAGTGACTAGCCCCCCAACAAATACGGCTACCAGATTGTATATATAGTGCATGAATGTCAGCAGAAAGCGCATGCGATATATAATATAAAAACACTTGTAACAAATTGATTATACCACAAAAAAAAAAGAAAACACTGTTTGCACTTTCTTAAACGAATTATTTTCCAGGAAATGACGTTGCAGAAAAAATATAATTGACATATTTACATCATAGCACATCAAATTAATTAATACCTATAACGTTGGTTATAAATTTCTCCTCTAGGGTGCATTCTTACAATATTGCGATCCTTTGGTAACAAATAATATTATGATCTGGTTGCAGTGATGAACAAAGGAAGGAAATGAAGCGTATCAATCGTTTCTCATTTGTTTTCAAACATCGCCGTTTACATTAAATATATAAATATTTTAAAATAACTATAGTTAAATAATGATTTGTGAGAAAACAGCTTAATTTTATTCGTTAAATAGTCCTAACAAATGCCACTCTTGATTTCCAAATTCTCTAGATAAAGCCACTTTTATCTATAATTCGTGACTTTATCCAATAAAGGTTGCACTTTCAATTCTTCTCTTATATCCTCATTTCTTGTTCTATCAAGTTTTGAACATCCTTTAACTTGTCTGAGGAACCTCATCTCCGCCGTCTGTATTCTATCTTTCTGTTTTTTCGTTGGAGCCCAAGTTTCACATCTATACAATATTGTGGGAATTGCCATAACTTTATACATTTTAATTTTTGTTCCTTTTTTACTTTTATTTTTAACGTTCTCTGTATTGTTCCACATACCGTCTCAAATGTATTTATTTTGGAATCAATATCTCTTTCCTTATTGAAGCTAATATCTCAGCCCAAATATTTGAAACTCGACACCTGTTCTATACTTGGGTTTTCTAAAATAATTTTGGATCTCACTGGATCTTTTCTTCTAAAAGCCATGATTTGTTTTCCTTGCCAATATCTTTAGATAGTGTAATGTGCATACCGGTATTTTATTTAATTCATGCAAAGATTTCTGTAAGTCATCTTCATTTTTCTATTATTAAATCGTCTGCAAACAAAATATGATATATATATGGTATGATAAGAAAAATAAATGCCTGGACGGGATTCGAACCCGGATCTCTGAGTCTGTACCTCAGCGTGATACTACCAGGCGAATCCAATTCAAACACTTATTGTTCTTATATATGTATTATACTCTCCATTATTACTAGATGTCGCGAGAACACTGTCTTCACTGCCATCTAGTAGCTGACTATATCAAGTAAGCAAATTAAAGAGAATATTTATTTTACTTTATAGCAGTGACGCTTTATCGATGTTATAATTAATCTTTAACATCGATAAAGCGTCACTGCTATAAAGTAAAATAAATATTCTCTTTAATTTGCTTACTTGATATAGTCAGCTACTAGATGGCAGTGAAGACAGTGTTCTCGCGACATCTAGTAATAATGGAGAGTACAATACGTATATAAGAAAAATAAGTGTTTGAATTGGATTCGCCTGGTAGTGTAATGGATATCACGCTGAGGTACAGACTCAGAGATCCGGGTTCGAATCCCGTCCAGGCATTTATTTTTCTTATCATACCATATTAAGCTTGCATTGCTCAATGTTAAAGATGTAATTATAACATATATATATATATATATATATATATATATTATATATATATATACTTTATTATCTACTTTACACCGAGTGGTTAAGTCAAGATGCCTTGGCACAGAGCTACGGGACTTGCGCTGGTTCCAGTCCCCATGGGGGAAAAAATTTTCTCATGGAATTTCGGCCAGTATGGGACCGGGGCCCCACCTTGCTACTCGCATAGAGGTGCACTCCCAATGAAACAACATAACTGTCAAGTGAGTAGCAGTGTCTTAAGGTTATTTTTTTTAATTATAACATCGAAATAAATAAGCGTTACTGCTATAAAGTAAATATTTTCTTTAAAAAGTATGTCACTCATGACATGTGTAGGGAAATAAGCGTAACTACATCAGACGGGTGGCCAGGGTCCGACTTCATCTGCAAGAGCGATAGGATGGATGGATGGATGATAGAAACACACAATCTATTGGTTACATCTAATGCAACGGTTTATTATACAGCGTGTCGCGCCCGACGTAACGCAATCTCGCGTTACGCTCGGCGTGATACTGGTTTAGCATGGAGCGCATACGGTACAGCGCTTATATTTATGGAATTGTAGCCAGATGGCACCACATAAATGGGAATACAAAATGACCAACGTTCATAATAAACTTCCAAATGTGTTTACAAAAATTAATGTATACAAACCTGTCCCTGCTTAACCTAATGAAATAAATTACATACATACTATTTAGTAAACTATAAACTAATCTGATGTACACTAAACTGACCCATCGGAACCTAACAATATGAAGTGATTGAACATTTATTTCTTAAAATATGGTTTCGAATTAAATGCAAATGTTGGCCATTCACACATATGCCCTGCCATCTGGTGGATTTAATTTTATAAGCGTTCACGTATGCCAACTTTAATTCTAGTAAAGAACTTTGAAAATAAATTGAGAGGAAAAGTCATAATTTGTGTACATAGATAAACATAATAAAATTCTTTTAAAAAAAGTTTTATGTATCGTTGCAAAACGTTTAAAATAGTACGAAATATTAGTAAAGACAGATAAAGTACCTAGAGCAACAGCACCATATGAATGTTGTATGGAAAATTATTGTTTAGTTCTTGAATAAACATATAGTTGATAAAAATACCAGATTTTAGAATACTTCAGATTTTCGCCTGAGCAGATTTATCAGGTTTTGAATTTAATAGAAGACGAAATTTATGTACATCCATAATACCCCCAAGATACAATATTTACAGCTTTTATGTATCTCTTGACTAAGTTCAAGCCTCAATAACTCTTTTCTGTACATCTATGTACTCATTTATGTTCATATTGTATAAAACATGTATAGAACTCTATGATTTGCAACAAAACTATCTAACTTTCGTCGTTAAAATTGGAAAGTTATAAAACAAGTACTGTATTTCCGACATTTTGTCATAAAATCTTAGTTTGTTTTTAGCAATTTCACCAATGAGTACGGGTAATAACTTCTATATTCTTTGTTTGCGCTGGCAAATTGCGTCCCGGATTCAAGAGATTCAAATACACGACGTGACATGTCAGCGCAAAATTTTTCGCGCCAGCAATTTGCGTTGTAGATAAACCACATCCATTTAAATACATGGGGAGCAATTTTTGCGCTGGCGCTTTGCGTCGTAGATAAACCATAGCATAAAAGTTCCTAGATGCGATATGACCATAAATGTTATAGCGTTCTTCTTCTTTCTTAACACTACTGTTCTTTCAGTTTAACCTTGGCTTCCTTTAAGACAAATGCCCATTCTTATCTATCCATTGCCCTACTTCTCTACCTCGTAACTCCCATCAGTTTCATGTCCTCCTCAATATCATCCTTCCACCATACTCTTGGTCTTCCTCTCTTTCTCCTTCCTTCTAGTTTATCATCCAAAGTTTTTATTTTACTATTCTTGTGTTTTCAATTCTCAAAATATGACCCAACCATTCCAATCTACATATTTTCACAGAAGGTACTATATCTAATGAATTCAATAATCTATATAACTCGTGGTTCATTTTGATTCTCCAAAGTACATCCTCACTTACAGATCCATAGATCTTTCTTAAAATCTTCCGTTCCCAATTCCGGAGAAGTCTTTCCATTTTATTGTTTTAAAGTCCATGATTCAGATCCATACAACACTGCAAGCCTTATCATCCTCTCAGATTTAGAATTTTAAGGCGTTGTGAAATATACTTTTTTTGCATATGACCCAGGTTGTCTTTCGACATTCCTGGTGTTCTGGTGTTCTCTCCTGGCATGGCGTACTTGTAACCCACTTCTGAAGTTGGGGCGCCTGGAAGGCAGGGTTACGTTGCCCCGATGATATGATGGGTGATGATGATGATACTGGTGCGCCAGGAGAGTCCCTAATCCTAAGCTTAATCTAAGATGAATATGAATGATGATGATTGCGATGGCCATATGATTTCGGGGATCGTTTGGGCCTTCAAGTTTTCCTGACATTTGTCTTACAGGTGAGGAAAAAAACCCGATAGAAACCTCACCCAGAAAAACTGTCCCGACCGGGGATCGAACCCGGTGACAAGGCAGCACATTACCTCGAGACCACAACGGTGGTGAAATATACTATTCCCTTAATATATTTTGAAATGCATAATAGGAATTATTTGCAGCATTTATTCTTGATTTTATTTCTATCTCAAATTATTTACTTGTGCACCCAAATATTAAAACAACTAACTTTTATCGTAGTTTTGTCAATTTATAATAACCTGTTCATTTAGTTTTAAAATGTATTTTTTATTAGTCGTATATTTTGTTTTTTCTGTATTTATTTGCAGGAAAATTTGACTAGTTATTTCACACAGGTTATTAAATATGATATAGAATATAGATCCACCGCTGTGGTCTCGAGGTAGCGGGCCCGGGTTCGATTCCAGGTCTGGTCAGGCTCCTGGGTGAGGTTTTTTCCGGGGTTTTTCCTCACCTGTAAGACAAATGTCAGGAAGCTTAGGGCCCAACGGTCCCCGAAAACCATCCGACCATCATCATCAACCTTAATATCCTTTACCGATGTGGAAAGCAACGATAAGCTACCACACCTATAATTCCCTGATAGTAAAGCTGCAAAGCATAGCATGAAAATGCTACGATTGCAGTGAAAGACCTGCCCTCGGGCAGAATTACTATGGATGGATAGAGTATAGAATTAATATAAAGTAATAGGACTTCAAGAGTCTCAAATAATAAATCAAATAGAAATTGACTCGTGCTGAATTTGCATTAGGTAAACAACTTTATCGTTTGGCGTTCCCAAATCGCTTCTAGTGTATTTGGCTATTGGTATTCTATAAATTAGAGAATTCCTTTGCAAAGCAGAAATTTTAATTATAACAGAGGGCATTTACGTGTTATTGGAAATCTGCTATAAAGCTAATTCGTGTGGCATTTCAATTGTTCGCATTGTTATGACATAGTTACAATGTTGACTTGGGTTATGAAATGGAAATGCAATGAATGTTCATTATATGTCAGCCAGAGGGCACAAACGAACAATCAGTGTTATTAATAATATACACATCCAATACACAGCCTAATTACGTGACAATGAAAACACAGATATAGCAACTGAATTCCAAGCAAATATTACTTCTAATTGCCATATTTTACTACTATTATTGTCATGATGGGCTTAAGTAAAAAAAAAATCTTCAGGACAAGCAAAATAAACTTCAAGGTGATCTCTATAAAAAGCATGTTCGTCTACATATTCTGTGTTTTGGAATATAAAAAGATAAATATTCTAAAATACAGAATATCTAAAGTCTGTCCTTGAAATGTGTAGAGAAATCCGATTAGATATCATTCTCGCATGAAGCTCAAGAGCGAAATGAGTAATGTCACGTGATCTGTTCTCCCTCCTGCACTTCCTTCCGCGGCCTCATTGGCCGTGTATTTTTGCCTGCCCCCTGCACAGATGGCTAACTTCGGACAGCTCCTCTATAGATTCTACAGACGGACTATAGTCGAACATACTTATTTAGTGATCACCTTGAAGTTTATTTTGCTTGTCCTCAAAAGTTTTTTTTTTTACTTAAGCCCATTATACCGCGCACCATTTTAGGCCCATACTAATGTATTGAACCTGCTTATAAACTCCATAACACGACAGGGTTAGAAGACCATAGGCCTAACAGCCGGTTGCTAGCCTCACAGTCATATGTGTTAAACACAAAGGTGACTGACTGACTGACTGACTGACTGACTGACTGACTGACTGATTGTTGACGGTGACTTGCACCGTCCAGTGTGCTGCATACTGTTTCCCAAGGGGATTAACTTGGCAGCAAATTCCTTTGTGGCTATCAAGTAGTAGTTGTGGATTATATAACCTCAGCCCTAGGTGACAATATATTTTACCTAACAGGTCTACGATAGAATAATAGTGGAAACCACTGCACTTGAAAATAGGGCATCATAAACTACGCCGCCGGCAAGCAGAGAGTCCGAAAGCCGGACAACGTAGAGTGAGCCACACTCTTTAAAAGCGAGTAGTCTCGCACTATTATGTAGATGGTCTCTCCTTTAGTGGTTAATCTGCAAAACACAGGTTAACCAGTCGGCTCATGAAGAGAAAACGCTCCATAGGACTAGACAGTTCAGCCAACAAAGGCTGAATATCCCGGAGAATTTCCTCCCCACGTGCACTTAAGTTACCTATTGGCAATTGCTGGCCCTTTGCTACAGCAGTGCTGTTCTCTTTAATTGTTTCGGAAGCAGTGCCAGTCTGTAAAGCTTGGGTGAAGGAAACTCTTGGATCAACCTTCACAGATGTGAAGGTCTTTTTTGAGTTGTATTTACAATTGGATGTCACAAAGGTGAATATTCATATAATTATTATAGGGCTGTGATGTGGTCAGCATATCGGGTCCACCAGCCGTGATAGCCGCTTTTCTCAATCTGAAGTCTAAACTTACTGTATAAAAATTCCGAGCTAAATTCCAGTTGTACTGTAAAACTAACTTGCATAAGGTATTACTCCGCCGATACCGTCTATTGAAGAAACCATGGTGCTACTTTTACCCGCCATATGACTCAATTGCGTATGAAACTGTCATCGGTAGAAACATTGTTCTTAGTCAACATCGTATTTTAAGGGAAATAAGACTAAATACCAGGTAAGATGGAACCAATAATTAGGAAAATCCACTTGTTATTTATTTATCATAAGTAATGCCACGAGTGATTTCCAAATTATCGATAAATTCACGACTCACGAAGTGCGGAATGAATTTATCTAGAGAATTTGGAAATCAAGAGTGGCATTTGTTAGGACTATTTAAGGAATAAAATTAAGCTGTTTACTCACAAATCATTACTTAAATATTGTTATTTTAAAATATTCATACATTTAATGTAAACGGCGCTGTTTGAAAACAAATGAGAAACGATTGGTACGCTTCATTTGCTTCTTTTGTTCATCACTGCAACCAGATCATATTGTTTATTGCCAAAGGAACGCAGTATTGTAAGAATGCACTCTAGCGGAGTAAAAATGAAACACATCAAACTGTATATTAATTCATTTCTGATGTCCTATGATGTAAATATGACAATTATATTTTTCTGGAATGTTATTACCTGGGGAAAAAAATACATTTAAGAAAGTGCAAAAAGTGTTTTTTTTTGTGGTATAATCAATTGCTACAAATGTTTTTATATTAACTCCCGCATGCGCTATGTGTTGACATTCATCCACTATATATACAATCTGCTAGCCGTATTTCTTACAGAGTCAGTCACTGCAATATAATGCTATGACCTATTCAGAATGTTAAAAAGGAGGTGTTTTCTTTATTATGATAAACTTTAGTTGGTAAATTTTAGGCGAAACACGACTGTGATTGGTTGTAAATAAAAAATCATTGAAACGTGTCTGGTCTTTGACTCCCATTTGGGGCATGAGTTAAATAGCCAAAAAAAAAAAAATAGGTATGGGCCTACATAATCAGACGTTTACGCTTTTGCCATGATGTAAATAGATATCCTTCACTTGCAATTTCATTACGAGCACACTATATGCTCTATACTGACTCACCTGTAAATTTTGTTGTTATTTTCACCACATCCTCGATGGCTAATGTGGAGTATTTTTCACTAAACTATTTGAAAACATTGAAAATAATTTGTTTCTCTCCGCTTTTCAAATGGTTTCTTATCCAATGTTTAAGATATTTTACAGAAAGAAACATTTTGAAACAATAGAAATCCCAAGGGTATTCTGCATTGCGCGTGCGTAAGAATATAACAACGCTTATTTAATCTATCAAAATTGTAATTATATATTTTAAGATTTTCCTATATAACTTATATAGACATGTGCTAAATAATATATATATATATATATATATATATATATATATATATATATATATTCCATTCCATAGTAATTCTGCCCGAAGGCAGGTCCTTCACTGCAATCATAGCATTTTCATGCTATGCCTGCAGCTTTACTAGGGAATTGTGTAGGTGTGGTAGCTTCCCGTTGCTTTCCACACCGGTGAAGGATGATGATGATAATGATAATGGTAAGGATGATAATGATAAGGATGATGGCCATATGATTTCGGGGACCGTTTGGGCCTTAAAGTTTTCCTGACATTTGTCTTACAGGTGAGGAAAAACCCCGATAAAAACCTCACCCAGAAAAACTGCCCCGACCGGGGATCGAAACCGGGCCCGCTGCGTGACAAGGCAGCACGCTACCTCGAGACCACAGCTGTGGACATATATATATATATATATATATATATATATATATATATATATATATATATATATATATATTCCCTTTAATTTCGAGTGTTAGCGAACTACTTTTTCTTACACGCTTAAAGGTCAAACCATTATTCTACCAATGAAAATGCAGTCATACATCTGGTTTGTTTGCACTATAACTGGAACTTAGGTTGGAAGAGGTATAGCCACCCGAATTCCTCGGGATGCTGAGTCTCATATTGACCGAAATTCCATGAGAATTTTTTTTCTTCTCCCATGGAGACTCGAACTAGTGCAAGTCCTGCAACTCTCCACCAAGACATCACGCTTTAAACCACTAGACTACGGTGAGGGACATCAAATCTACCGATACTATATTCAAAAACTTAACTACAAATTCACCGTAAAATTAAATGATGCTTAAAGAGATTTACAGTCAGTTTACTTATTAAATTTGTATACAGGCTATATTTTTAACTGTAGCTCACTGGCTCTATCGATTCCTTTGGTTCATGGCCGCGCGGGCATAAGCTCTCCATACATCCCTATCCTGAGCTAATATTTTCCAATCATCCCCTGTATAATCTACTTCCCTCAAATCATGGATAATGTTATACTTCCACCTCATTCTTGGTCCTCCACTGGGCGTTTACCTTCTGGTTTTCCTACAAGAAGCTTCCATGCACCACTTCCATCGTGTCTACGAGACTTTTCTTATTAATATCTGGCTTCCTATACATACCATGTAGCTCACTATTATGTAGTTTTCTCCTTTCACCTGTCTATTTTTGGCCCAAAAATTTTCCTAAGAACTTTATTCTCAAATACTCACAATCTTTCCTCTCTTAAACTAAGAGTCAATTTCCGCGTCCATATAATGTAACTGGGAGAATAACAGTTTTACATATTTTCAGTTTAACGTTTTTTGAAAGGAGTTGGTACGACAAGAGTCCCTGTAAAGCATAATAGCATGCATTTCAAGAAATGCGGCTATGTTTAATTTATTTGTGCATCTTATTCCTATTTGTAATTATTGTTCCTAGATACTTGAAATCAGCCACTCCTTCAAAATTTCCTTCGTTAGTCATTAGTTGTCAATTTCCATTATCTAACGCATTTTTATGTGTGACATATATTTAATTTTATTGATGATTACTTCCAGTCCCAATTTCTTAGTATTACGTTATTTGTATATTTATTTATTTAGGAGAGCAGCAAGATGTTAAAAAAAATATATACGAGAAAAAATAGTTTATTGTATAAGATATAAGCAGTTATAAATTGGTAGGGACACGCTGTAGCGTAGTGGTTAAGGCACTGCGCTACAAACCGTAAGGTCGGGGGTTCAAGTACCAGTGAGGTCAGGATTTTTATACTGACCCAAACCTTCTGGCGGCACTATGGCCCTGGGGTGACTCAGCCTCTAACGGAAATGAGTACCAGACGCTGTGCTGACAACCCGGCTGACATCAAGTGCCGATTGTCCAGAAAAAATGGGAGCCTTAACCTCCTACTACCCCAAGGGCCTCCTGAGGCCTGTAGTGGGATAACTTTACTTACTTATGGGCATGTAAGACGAAGGCAGGAAGAAAGGTTCTCCAGAAAAAATATTGTAATGGTGTCCACCTGGAAGAAGAAAGAAAGGAAAACATCGTAACTCATGGATGCAAGAAATAAGAACCGGAATGAGAACAAGACGACATGAAGTATATAGATAGGGACGAGTGGAGAAGGAAAATAAAACTTTGGGCACAGAAAGAAAAGTAAACGTTGAAAATCTGTATATAATTAAATTAAATAAAAATGTATTGAAAGATTATCTAGCGTTACAGCGGGTATTTATTTTCCCAATTATCTTGACATCAAAACAATAAATTTGAATATCTTGAATTTGGACACTTAATTTTTCACTTCGTCTTACCCCTCATACCGATGAGGATTCAACTTAAAAGTCATAAGGACTGTCACTATTCATCCCAGAAATCCCGAGAACTATGATTTAACACTAATATTGGTCGTTTTCGAACATTTTACATGTCACTCCCTCTCATGCACTAGAGGTGCTTGGGGTCAAAGTTGAGCTTAAAAATTGTCAGGACTGTTACCAATCTCGGTCATTTTATTTTTCATCCTTTCTCCCCCTCACAATTCTTAGGGGTACTAGATGTAAAACGTGAGTTTTAATGTAATGTAATCGCCAATCAAATTAGCGATCCCGAAAACTATGCATTCAATACTAATAACGGTTGATTTCTATTATTATTATTATTATTATTATTATTATTATTATTATTATTATTATTATTATTATTATTATTATTATAAGTCGCTCCTCTCACTCCCACCAAGGGATTTTAGGGGCCTCTTGCCCTCTCACTGCCTTTCCAGGATTGTGAGTTATACGTGTACCCAGTTTTGTTTAAAATGCTCCAGGCGTTCCAGCGTTATATTGGAACATATTTATGTTGATATTTTCTATTATTTTCACGTCACCCCCTGCCTTCTCAACCCATAAGAGTATTTTACACCTTACAGTTACTTGTCTTATAGGTGCCAACTGTGCAGGCGTTCCAAAGTTATGCTGGCTCAAACACACATTTATGTATTAATTTATTTATTATTCTACCAGTTATATTATATGGGTGCGAAACATGGACTCTTACTTTAAGGGAGGAAAGGAGATTACGAGTATTTGAGAATAAAGTTCTTTGGAAAATTTTTGGACAAAAGAGAGATGAACAGACAGGTGAATGGAGAAGACTACATAACAATGAACTACATGGTCTTTATAGGAAGCCAGATATAATAAGAACAGTTAAGTCCCGTAGACTGCGATGGGCAGGACATGTTGCGCGTATGGGGAATGAAAGACGTGCATGGAACCTTCTTGTAGGAAAGCCAGAAGGAAAACGCCCAGTTGGTAGACCAAGAATGAGGTGGGAGAACAACATTAACTATGATTTGAGGGAAGTAGATTATAACAGGGAATGATTGGAAAGCATTAGCTCAGGATAGGGATGTATGGAGAGCTTATGTCCGCGCGGCCATGAACCTATGGGTTCGATAGTGCCAGTGAGTAAGTAAGTAAGTATTTATTTATTTATTTATTTATGTATTTATTTATTTATTTATTTATTTGTTTATTTATTTATTTATTTGTTTATTTATTTATTTATTTATTTATTTATTTATTTATTTATTTATTTATTTATTTATTTATTTATTTATTTATGTATTTATTTATTTATTTGTTTATTTACTTATTTATTTATTTACTTATTTATTTTTTATTTGCGCACAGACAGACATACAGTAGGGCAGACAGAGAGACAGAAGACAGACAGACAGAAAGACAGACCATAGACAGACACATAGACAGACCATAGACAGACACATAGACAGACAGATGGAGATAGATAGATGTAGATAGATGTAGATAGATGTATAGATCGATATAGATAGATATAGATAATTATAGATATAGATAAAAATATAAATTTGGTTATAGCCTCCTGCGGCTCCAACAGTAATTGAAGTAAGGATAATTAAAATAATAAATCCATTAAAATTAATTGTATATGAAATAAATATTAATGGGGCGATTTTTTTATATAGTTAGAGACAGATAGAGACAGACAGACAGACACACAAATAGACAAATGGACAGACAGACAGACAGACAGACAGACAGACAGAAGACAGACAGACAGACAGACAGACAGACAGACAAGACAGACAGACAGACAGACAGACAGACAGACAGACAGACAGACAGACAGACAGACCAGACAGACAGACAGACAGACAGACAGACAGACAGACAGACAGACGACAGACAGACAGACAGACAGACAGACAGACAGACAGACAGACAGACAGACAGACAGACAGACAGACAGACAGACAGACAGACAGACAGACAGACAGACAGACAGACAGACAGACAGACAGACAGACAGACAGACAGACAGACAGACAGACAGACAGACAGACAGACAGACAGACAGACAGACAGACAGACAGACAGACAGACAGACAGACAGACAGACAGACAGACAGACAGACAGATAGATAGATAGATAGATAGATAGATAGATAGATAGATAGATAGATAGATAGATAGATAGATAGATAGATAGATAGATAGATAGATAGATAGATAGATAGATAGATAGATAGATAGATTAACAAATTGATAAATGATGTGTTTCCACTGTCGAAGTGTGTAATTGTGCACATATCAACTTCGGGGAGACTATATTAACAATATTTCTAGACCGACTTCAGGACTTTCGTTCGTGTAAAAAAAGAAAAAGGAAAATGGAAAGAAAAAGAAAACTGACGCTTAACGTAAAACAATCTTCCGCGACATTGTTCTCTCTAGAGCCGCGCCATGAATTACGCGCGGCCCCAGGAGACCTGTTAATATCTTGGGACAACATAAATTGCTTGATTATACCAACCGCCGGACTGTGTAGCTGTTCTTTTTTCTACTTCTTTAATTTTATCTGCAACATTAAGTACTTTTTGCGCGATAGTGTGTTTTGTCGTACTTACAGCAATGGCGACCATGATTGTCCTGCATTTCGTGGTTGCCAACCTAAATAACTATACTGTAATAAAATAACTTTTCTGTAATATTACATATTACAAACCATGTGGGAAGCAAAACCACTGCCC
Source organism: Diploptera punctata (assembly GCA_030220185.1). Lineage (NCBI taxonomy): Eukaryota > Metazoa > Arthropoda > Insecta > Blattodea > Blaberidae > Diploptera > Diploptera punctata. The sequence goes on from JASPKZ010004196.1 coordinate 4,411,783, forward strand.
TCTATGTATACTACATACAATGTATATACAAAAAATATCCAAAATGTAATGTTAATATACATTATAGAAACAAATCATTGCATTTTAAACTTTATTTGAAACAATATAAAATAATAAATTCGTACTTGCCGCCATTTTATGACTGACTGGTGTCACGGCCTCCTGTAATTTCAACTAATAAACATTGCACACACTGTTAACGTTAGTCAGTTGTCTATAATGAACCAAATATTTCCAACAAAGATGTTATTATTTGAGTATTATTTATTATTTTGAAGAAAAAAAACATCGCGCAAAAAATAAGGTACAACGCACGTTCGTGAAGTGTTTTAAACATTTCCTCGCTTCTGTAAAAAACCACTTCCCAACCTCGCATCGTAATATACTATTATAATCCTACGTTTTGCACAATTATCTGTTTTGTGTTGTTATTTTTTTTTAATGTCGGCCGCGGTGAACTAGCGGTTATGTCCCTTGCCTCTAGTCCCGCGGTTCAAACCCGGCCGGGGACGATGGATTTCTTTTAGGATGGAAAAATTCAAGGAGCAAGTCCTCCGGGGTCCCGAGTCTGAAGATTTTCAGGCTCGTAAAAGATCCATAAGCCTGAATAAAGAGCCTCTAAGCAAAATTGAGCGATCTTCTTCATCCTAGAAATACCTTAGTTGCACACTAGATGTCTCATTGGGTCGGTAAGTTCACCGCATACCATTCATGACATCTTTACGTAACTAAATTAACTTGGTCTAGTAACTTCTAACAAAGGAGAGGCGAAGGACCAACATTGGGTTGTTATGTCATTTTAGATATACAATTTTTGTTTAATATTTCACTTCCTCAATGAACTACATGGTCTTTATGGGAAGCCGGATATAATAAGAACAGTTAAGTCTCGTAGACTGCCATGGGCAGGACATGTTGCACGTATGGGGAATGAAAGACTTGCATGGAAGCTTCTTGTAGGAAAGCCAGAAGGAAAACGCCCAGTTGGTAGACCAAGAATGAGGTGGGAGAATAACATTAACTATGATTTGAGCGAAGTAGATTACACAGGAAATGATTGGAAAGCATTAGCTCCGGATAGAGATGTATGGAGAGCTTATGTCCGCGCGGCCATGAACCTACGGGTTCGATAGTGCCAGTGAGTAAGTAAGTATTTCACTTCCTCTTTGTTTGCTATCTTCTTTCGAACATACATATGTACAGCCCTATCGGCCTAACGTTGGTTCATCTAAAACAACTTTATTTAATTGTTCGAGTTAGGCCTAATTAGTCTCGTAGACTGCGATGGGTAGTGCATTTAGAACGATTGGGGAATGAAAAGGGGTGATGGAAACTCGTTGTATGAAAACCAACGGAAACGCATCTATTAGGGAGGAAAAGTTTCATTGAATAAAAATGCTTACATTAGCAGGTAATAGAATGTAAAAAGAAAAGTTTAATACAAATATATTTAATTGAGCGGGTTCGTTCAGGTGGTAGCGTTTTAGACCCATCTTCGCATTCAAGTCACGGTGCCGGCCAACTTACAGAAGAGATTTTGTCAATTTTCTCATTCATAAAGGGTAATTTTGGGTTGGAATTTCTTTACCAACTCCATTTTGTCACAGGTCTAATCACAACTTTATGATGTCATTCAAATTAAATTGTATTTATTTATTCAGAAAAATATGACAAACATAAATGTATCATACAGTATACTGAATACACCTAAATACCCTAGGCACAAAAATACTTTATACGTTAAACTTACTTACTTACTTACTCACTGGCACTATCGAACCCGTAGGTTCATGACCGCGCGGACATAAGCTCTCCATACATCCCTATCCTGAGCTAATGCTTTCCAATCATTCCCTGTATAATCTATTTCCCTCAAATCATAGTTAATGTTATTCTCCCACCTCATTCTTGGTCTACCAACTGGGCGTTTCCCTTCTGGCTTTTCTACAAGAAGTTTTCATGCACGTCTTTCATTCCCCATACGCGCAACATGTCCTGCCCATCGCAGTCTAAGAGACTTAATTGTTCTTATTATATCTGGCTTCCTGTAAAGACCATGTAGTTCATTGTTATGTAGTCTTCTCCATTCACCTGTCTGTTCATCTCTCTTAGGTCCAAAAATTTTCCTAAGAACTTTATTCTCAAATATCTGTAATCTCCTTTCCTCCCTTAAAGTAAGAGTCCATGTTTCGCATCCATATAATATAACTGGTAGAAGAATAGTTTTATATATTTTCAGCTTAACGTTTTTTGAAAGGAGTTGGGACTTTATACGTTTAAGCGTCTATAAATATAAAAGAAAATATTATATGAAATGATATTAAAACTATAATTGGTAGCTATTTCTTGTCATCTTTAAATTTAATACCGACGAATAAATTACGATTTTTTTCAATTAAATGTATTTATAGGTTATTTTACATCTAAAATCACATCGCGTCTATTTAAAATTATAAATTATTGAAAGGACTGAAATATTGAAAAACAAGAATGTATTTGTCACATTATTATTATGTTTTCAAACTATGACCCAGAAAGCAAAACAAGATGGAGGCAGCAGAATGGAATTGTGATGTATGAAGAAACGTGCAACAGACTGAACACAAAAGCAGGAGGTACGTGAGGAAATGGACAAAGTTAGACACATCCGCATTAAGTTTATATTGTGACAGAACTTATGTGCACGCAACTACAATATCAAGGGCTTTGTGATGTCTCTTATGTTCAAGCAATACTTACATATTTAACAAAACTACGGGAATAAGGCTAACATCACACTATCGAAAAATTGTAAAATAACATGACAAAGTATACAGGTAAGAATACAACTTTATCGGTAATTTTTTACAAATTGTTCAGGGATGTTGGCTTAGAGTTTTGATATATGGAACCCTTTCTGATAATTTATTATAGAGTACCATATGTGTCTTAAATGTTAGACATCAAGCATATCCTTTAGATTATGATAAAACGAATTATAATAGATTGTTTAAAAATAAGAAAAAAATTAACGAATTGTCATAAGTAATGTCACGAGTGATTTCCAATTTACCTAGAGGATTTGGAAATCAGGAGTGTCATTTGTTTGGACTATTTAACGAATGGAATTAAGCTGTTTACTTGCAAATCATTACTTAAATATAGTTATTTTAAAATATTTATATATTTAATGTAAACGGCGATGTTTGAAAACAAATGAGAAATGTTTTATTGTTTCATTTGTTCATTTCACTGCAACTATATCATATTATTTGTTGCCAAATAGGATCACAATATTATAGGAATGCACCCTAGTGGAGAAAAAAATGAAACACATCCAAATGTATATTATCACTAGGGCTAGGATTTTTATGTAATAAAAGATAGATTGCAATAGAGATAGTATATATTATTCAATTCTTTGTGTGTGAAACCAAGACAAAAGACAGGCATAAGTCTTATTTCTCATTACACTATTCAACTGTTTATACGTGAAATAAAAATGAAAGACAGTCATAAGTCTAACTTCACATAATACTACGTTGTAAATCTTAAGTTTTAGCACATAAAAATCCTAGCTCTAAAAGCATTATTTAAAAACACAATTGTTCAATACACAATTATCAAATGCGTAGTAAGAATGAATATGTTCATTACTTGCTATATTCTACGCATTTGTTAGAGTGTCAGTCACTGCAAAATAAACGCCATGACCTGTACAGACTATTTAAAAGAAGGAACATTCTTTAACGTGATAAACGTTCATCCATAGTAATTCTTCCCGAAGGCAGGTCCTTCACTGCAATCATAGCATTTTCATGCTATGCTTGCAGCTTTACTAGGGAATTATATGTGTGGTAGCTTCCCATTGCTTTCCACACCGGTGAAGGATGATGATGATGATAATGATAGGGATGAGGATGATGGCCATATGATTTCGGGGAACGTTTGGGCCTTAAAGGTTTCCTGACATTTGTCTTACAGGTGAGGAAAAACCCCGATAAAAACCTCACCCAGAAAAACTGCCCCCACCAGGGATCGAACCCCGGCCCGCTGCGTGACAAGGCATAGCGATGGATGTGATAAACAGAAGTAGATAAATATCGAGGTGAAACACGACTGTCATTGGTTGTAAAACAAAAATAACTTTGAAACGTGTTTGGTCATTGACTCCCATTTGGAGCATGAATTAAATAGTCATCTAAATTATGTACTAGTATTAGAATTATTCTGGGCTATAAGGTCGTGGTTCTCAACTAGTGTTTCTTCCTCGACTACGTATGGCTCTTCAATGGCGAGTTATTCTAGGAAACGCCACTTAGAAGAACTCGCTACTGAAGATGCTCTCCGTAGTCGAGGGAGAAACATCAGTTATGGACCACGGCGCATAACTCGGAATCTTCTAATACTATGACAACCGGCCGTGAAAGTCTGCATTCTACAATAAATAAGGTACCCTAAAAAATAAAAAATTGTAGGCCTAATACAAACAATACAAAAACATTTGACTATTCAAACAAATCAAGGACAAAACTCATCCTTGAGTCAAATGCTGTATAGTGCACAGCTGCTCAAAATGTCGATCGCTGTGTTCACGATGAACTGTATTGTTTGTATTGCCAATTATGATTTTTACAGTTCCTATTTCAGTTGATTAAATTTTAATTATTCTTTGTCTATCTATCTTCGGGTTTTTTACAGCTGTTGCCGTCTTCCTGTGCCAAACCTTCAAAGCCTACGATCTTGGGCATCTTCAATGCTTAGTCCTCTTGCTTGCATTACTATCTTCGTGCTTTCCTACCATGTTAACTTTGGTCTCTCTCTTTTCTTCTTTCTGCTCGGTTGTAATCTATCAGAACCCATCTTATCGATGTCCAAAGGACATTCTGTGTGTCTAGCGCATTACTCTGTAACAAATCGTTGAAGATCAAGGGTTCCTTATACCAAAACACTCAGTATAATCCCTGAACAACCTGTTAAATATTGTCAGCTCAGATCTGTTCCACTCTGTAGATGAAGCATTTCTGATCAAAGCTCAAATTTAGAGTATATAGGTATTATCTTATATATAAAAATCAATGTTTGTTTGTTTGTATTTTATGCGCGGCCATACCGTTGATCCGATGTTGATGTTTTTTTTTTTTGCAAAATGTTCAGAAGATTCCCGGGATGAACACAGGCTATAAGAGAGGTTGTGATATTCAACCTCTTCACCCCCAAAAATCACTCTTTGTAGTGAAAAACGTGATTGGGAAGTTCCTATTTTGACGCTTAAATGGCTTACGCTGCTTAAACCATTACAAATGCACCAAATTAATGTACATAGAATTGAATATCTCAAAAAACTCTTCACAAAAGTCCGCGACAGCATATGCTTATCTCTTACGGATAACTCACAATAACCATTTTTGTTTTTCATCTATGCCAAGAAGATCGGAATAAGTAGATTCCCGGACAAGCTTGCTCTGCCATACTATTCATCCAATTGAGATGGGGCTTTTAGAAAAATGTTCAGGAGATTCCGGGGGATGAACATAGGCTATAAGGGAGATGAAATACTCAACCTCTTGACCCCTAAAAATCACCCTTTGTAGTGAAAAACGTGAAATAAAGTTGCTATTTTGACGCTTAAATGGCTTATGCTGCCTAAACCATAACAAATACACCAAATTAATGTACACAGAATCATCTCAAAAAACTCTACAAAAAAGTCCGCGACAGCATATGTTTATCTTCTACGGATAACTCACAATAACCATTTTTCTCTTTCATTGATGCCAAGAATATCGGGATAAGCAGATTCCCGAACAGTGCACGGCTGGTGGTAAATTTATTTATGAGTATCAGCGCACGCCGGGTATTAGCTAGTAATAAATAAAATATTTTAAGGAAGAAAATAAATTTGAGGGAATGAAAACGATGTAACAATTTAGATAATAGCTCATGATCTTAATCTTATAAATATAAACTAAGAATAAATTAACGTATTTATTTAGCTACAATTATATTTAGTGATTTAATTTATATTAGCTGTAGGCTATATTCTGCTAGAGAATTCAATAGACTTTACCATATTCACGATGTTAAGAATCTTTATGGACTCAAAAATTACTTGACCGGTTTGAATGGGTTTTTTTTAAATCATTTAGAGTTTTTTTCTGGGACAATTGACATATATAACATACTACCCTTCGTACTATAGGACCGGAGATAAAAAAAGGCATCGTGCACAAAAAAAAGTCGCTTCCTGGACGCTTAAGCGGGCTTACTCTGCCTAAACTAAATACACCAAATTAATATAGCCCTATACAGAATTGAATATCTCAAAAAAATTCTACAAAAAAAGTCCGCGATAGCATATGTGTATCTTTTATGGATAACTCACAATAATCAGTTTTGTCCTTTCAGCTCTTTGATGTCAAGAAGATCAGGATAAATAGATTCCCTGGCACCGGATAGTCTATCATAAGAGGCAGCGGGACATCGCTCGCAATGCCATATTCCATTAACGCTCCAGCGGCTCCAATTTTGTTTCATCTAATTCAAACTTGGCATATAGCAATAATTAAAAAGTCGGATAAGTAGATTCCCAGGTACTGTCGGGAAATCAGCTGGTATGTTATAAAATTCAAATGATTTTAATAAACATATAAATTCAATTATCCATAAATAAAACAATGTTATTATGGTAGAAACATATAATTTACAAAGAAATTATCATCATTATTTTTGTTTCAAACTAATGAAATATTTTATTAAAAAATAATATATCTCAATTTGCAAATTAAATTTTATGAAATATATTTTATTACAAAAATTCACTGCATTACTATTTATTTTATTAAATATATTTTACAATTATCTTCGTATTATAATTTGAATAATGTAATGCCACCCTATTCGATGGCAATCAAACCTTCTCGAAAAAAAAAGTCCAAGAACATGAAAAATTATAAAAAAGTATATATATTATGCTGTAGACTTAGAGTTATTCAGTTTAATATTGAATTTCTATTTCTCCATTTTTTAAATTTCTTTCCCTATTATAACTAGACACACAACTTATTTCAGACTTCAACTGCTTTTATGTGCCATAAATTTATACAAGATACCCACAGCTCTATTTCCTTCCAAAGTAGGATTTGTATGTCCCATAAAATCTACCGCCCTCTATGGGATTTAAAGCTGCGTGTCTCGAACCCATAGGCGAGCATGTTAGCCACTAAACCTCACACATCATTTTGCGTTAAAAAATAGTTGAGATGTATGAAATCTGTGACACCTCCTAAATCTCCCATATCTATGGAAACAAATCAATTTTTGAAATTATAAAAAGTTCCCTATGTTATAAATTACTCGATTCTGCGTATTGACAAATTTTAACTCAATTCAATTCAATTCAATTTAAGGCTAATAATTCGAGAGCATTGTTCTTTTCCACAATTCCTATTATATGGAACGAAACAAAAGAAATCCTAACAATAATGTCATATTTTAAAAACCAAATTGTGGGTGATCGGAATGATAACAAAGAATAATCATAACAACAATGTGATCATTTTTAAAATCTTGTCAAATCTCTATTGTCTCTCATAATCTACTAATCCATAGATAATTCTAATAATTCTACTCAATGAAAGAACAGCGGTGAGAGAATTAAGTCTATTCCTATTATACATTTCTAAAAAAAACAGGGAATTATTGCTGTGGTCGCCCATTGTCTGGATTTAGGTTACTCGTAGATTCAGGATTAAGGACTCTCCTGGTGTTTCATTATCATTCTTCACAAACATCACCTATCATATCATCAGGAAAACGTAATTCCACCTTCCAGGCACCCCAACTTAAGAAGTGAGTTACAATTCCGACATGCCAGGAGAGAATACCACAAATGTCAAAGACAGCCTTGGTGCCATTGGTAACATAGACTATATATATATATATATATATGGATATATATATATATATATATATATATATCCATATATAGTACTCGTAATTCTGCCCGAACGCAGGTCCTTCACTGCAATCATAGCATTTTCATGCTATGCTTGCAGCTTTACTAGGGAATTGTAGGTGTGGTAGCTTCCCGTTGCTTTTCACGCCGGTGAAGGATGATGACAATGATAAGGATAATGATGATGGCCATATGATTTCGGGGACTGTTTGGGCCTTAAAGTTTTCCTGACATTTGTCTTACAGGTGAGGAAAAACCCCGATAAAAACCTCACCCAGAAAAACTGTCCCGACCGGGGATCGAACCGAGGCCCGCTGCGTGACAAGGCAGCACGCTACCTCGAGACAACAGCGGTGAACATATATATATATATATATATATATATATATATATATATATATATACGTTATAATTAAATGTTCTCTACTTATACAAACAGCAATGTTAGCTTCATAAAATAGCAAAACGAATACCAAGTTTAACGGAAAGAAGTTATATACGATAATATTGTGGTTGCGATCGACTGAAACATGATAGCGATACAAAAACAGTTGGAAAAGATGGTACAAAACAAATAATAAATGAAAGATTTTTTCATTTGATTATAAATTAAATATTTCGTTTTTGGTGAATGAATAGCTATTAATTTTGTAAACAAATTGGTCGTAATGTTATTTTAAGACTGTCTGTCGCCGTGGCGTAGTCGGTAGAGTCCCTCCCTTTCACTCCGGTGACCCGGGTTCGATTCCCGGCGGGATAGGGAATTTTAAATCTCTACCTTGGGTCTGGGTGTGTATCCTGTCCTTGTATTTATATGTGAGAATAAAGTAAAGTTTTAAAACGAAAGGTAAAAACAAGAAGGAAAAACAGTGTTTAAAAAAGGCCTTAAATATAGCATGGGTTAATAAACGAAAGAAAGTAAACCAGAGGCTATAATTAAAAAAAAAAGACACAAACACATTAAAATACTTTTCTTTCTCATTGATTACAGTGGTCAACATGATTTTTGTCTCATGAGTACCAATAGTTGTACTTACTGCAGTTTTTTATCGTGTTTTCAAATGTGTATTCTGAATTTCTCCATCGCCCACAGTTTTTTATTTGAATTTCAATTAATGGATTTAAATAATTATTTTTTAATAAACGTTTTTTCGTCCATTTGTCCATTGAGCGATGAGCACGGGGAACACTTTCATCAGGGGATTTCAGATATGGAAAAGAGATATCAAGGCAAATGGAATTCTAATATGTTGGCCCATTATTGTTGGACCATCAAGAGGGATGCTCCACAGGCGAAATATAGCAGAAAATCGTCATTTCTTACTTTCTAGGTGAGTCCGAATATTCGAATATTGTGTAATTACGAATGTAGAAAATATTAAAATGTTTGAAATTATAAAAAACCTGTCTCTCCGAAACCTTGCGTGATGGAGAAAAACCGATTCATATTTTAATTCAGGAGAAAAAATACTATTAGAATCGTATATTTTTCTTTCTGAGACAAAAAAAAAAGTTTATTTTTTGTTGCTCAGTGTTATCCTATGTTTGCAGCTTTACTAGCCTACGTTTTCCTGTTTTTCTTTGTTTTCCCTTCTTATAAGGGTGTCCTGCAAACCTTATATTGTTAATATTACATACTGCTTACAAAATTAATGTTTCTCAGCATTTGCTGTATGGGTTTACTAGAATTATTTCAAGAATATGATAATACTTTGCACAATTTTATATTCGTATTTACCACCTATAATTATGGGCCAGTGGTCAAAACTTCTGACTGCAGTTCGTGTGGTCCTGTGTTCGATTCCCGGACAGACCACATGCTTTTTTTCTTAAAAATAATTAATCATTCCTCTGCTCGCCCATAGTTTCATTTAGGTTAAGCTTAAGGACTCTCCTGGCGCTTCATTATCATTATTATCATTCATCACTTAACATACCATCGGGGTAACGTAACTCCATCTTCCATGCTCCCCAATGCCAGGAGAGATACCAGGAATGGCATAAATAAAAACCTGGTGACATTGGTAAACAAATCTTATTTACCATACAAGCTAGTATTATTGGATTAACATGTGAAATCTTGTTGAAAAATGCATGCTTCTAGGAAATAAATCACATTTCCTTAATGAAATGTGGTCGCCATACACATGGTTCCCAAGCTGTGCAAAACATTTATTCCATTTACTTGTGTTTTGCACTCTTTTAACTTTACTATCTAACCTCACTTGGTTAACTCTTGTTTTTTTCGACACCGACGCTATTAGGGCATCCGAAGGCTAGGGAGTATTTCTCTCGTTCGTTATCTTATGTTTATTAAATATATTAAATAAATTAAACCAATTGATGTATCATATAGGATATATTGCCAATTTATGGGTTAATTGTAACTTTTTACTTCTTATAACGGTTCAGGCATTTTTAATCCCTACAGATAATTTTACAACAAAAAAGTTACAACTAATTTGGATTCCATAAGATGATATATGACTTATGTTGTTTTGTTTTAGTTCACTTCAGCTGCAGTCCCTTTTTTTCCTCCCCTTAAAATTATTAAATTGATTGTAATTTGTTAATTTATTATTGAACATATTTGTATTATGCAAATGCCCTTATGCGAATTTAAACTCCTTTACGATAAATTATATATATATATATATATATCCTGATTTTGGTAGAATTGTAATCCATTTCTTAGGTTGGGGCACCTTGAAGGCGGAGTTACGTTACCCCGGTGATATGATGGCTGATAAATGATAATGAAGCGCCAGGAGAGTCCTTAACCTAAACTTAACCTAAATTTCAGACCATAGGAAACCACAGGAATAATTCCCTTTAAGAAAAAATTCCTATGGTCTGACCGAGAATCGAACCCGGGACCTCATGAACTGTAGTTAGAAAACACTGACCACTAGCTCGTGAGGCTGGTCAGATTATATATTATATTAACTTTTTTTAACAAATGTGATATTTCACCTCCTTGTGAATGAATTAAAAACTGATATTTTGCAAGGTATATGGATATATGAAAGAATATTTTACTTGTATTTTTTTTAAGTAGACATAAATCATTCATTTCCTTTGATTATATATTATATAAAGGAAAACAATGATTTATTCTACTTTAAAAAAAAATATAAGGAAAATATTCTTTCATATATCCATATATACCTTGCAAAATATCAGTTTTTAATTCATTCACAAGGAGGTGAAATATCAAATTTGTAAAAAAAAGTTTTTTTTGGGCACTTCTGTAATTTTTTTGTATAGACGTTCACTAACTTAATAGTAATAATGTTATAGAAATATGAATTCGATAAGTTGAATTCTGATAATTACAAAAAAAAAAAACAAGGAAAAATCTCGTGAGATTGGTCGGAGATGGAATATGAATCTCAAACTCTTCTATTTATACAGTTTTGTTTACGATTATTTTAACCAATAATCTTGTAATATGTTTATTGATTTTTATTAACACAATAGTAAATTTTTTTTATTATTGATTTCGTACAATTACAATGTATATAGAGAAAGATTTGCGTTTAGATCGGTACTTGCTCAGGTAGCTCAGTTGGTAGAGCACTTGGTCTAGAGAACCAAGGGTCCCGGGTTCAAGTTCCGGTCTGAGCGTATAATTATTCTCTTCAAATACAATAGTAAATGTTTATTATTTTAGCCTAATCACACAGGCATACACTTTATTATTACTAAATGAAAATCGTGGGCCTAACCGTGCGACTATGTAATTTGAGACTTTTACATTCGGAAGGTCCGAACTTAAATCCCATGACTTAGCAACGTGATTGTGTTTACATTTACGGTTTTCCTCAGCCTTCAAGACAAATACTGGGTTGGAATTTTATTACCAGGATTCATTTCATAATATAATTAAAATGATATCAGTGAAATTCTGTAAAATCATGATAAAAGAACAATAGAAACACAGGACACGATGGATAAACCCAAAGATGTTACAGGCATTTGCCCTTGTTATGTTAAAGCAACTCTTTATAAATGTTACTTATGTCTTTGTGTTCATAAAATAATTATATAGTTTACAATATAAATTAAATAGACTTGTTTTTAAATAAGAAGTAAATTAATAAAAATAAAATATAATGATAATTTACTTAAATAGCAGAGTTAAAGTCTTAAGGCCTTCTCCTTAACAATGACAATAATAATAATAATAATAATAATAATAATAATAATAATAATAATAATAATAATAATAATAATAACAATTCTGCTCAATCGGTGAAAAAAAAGTAAAATACGAATAAAATTGTAAAATAGTCACCTTATAGCTCCGTCTCCTCAACTTAAAATGTTTTAACACTCTATAGGCCTTTCGGGACTAGTCCCATCATCAGCAGAATGAAGTAGGTCAACTAATACAGACCTACTTCGTTCTGCTGATGATGGGACTAGTACCGAAAGGCCTACAGAGTGTTAAAACATTCTGAATGACATTCAACTAATACAGACCTACTTTATTCTGCTGATGATGGGACTAGTACCGAAAGGCCTACAGAGTGTTAAAACATTTTAAGTTGAGGAGACGGACCTATAAGGTGACTATTTTACAATTTTATTCATATTTTACTAATATGACTTAATACTTCAACGGAATCTTATCATGAATTTTATTAGTAGTGAAAAAATATTAGTACAGAAAGCTTCTATTACAACTTAATAACTTATTATAAGTAAATATAAACGAATTTACACAAATTAAACTAAAATTTGAAGTAATCAAATTAATATTATAAGAGAAGCGAAAATAATAGAAACTATCATTAAGATATTAAAGAAAAGAAAGATACAAAATTAATATTATTATAAGAAAAAAAGGTTTCATCCAACCAACTATTACTAATAGTTTTAAAACAATAAATTAATCCATTAACTCTAAGAAAATTCGAGATTATTCTTTATCAAATATATATATAATTTTCTTTTAAAATAAGTTAATGCCCGGCATCTTCTAAATCTTTTAAGGAGTTCCAGAGATAGGGACAGTATAGAAATTAGAATAGTGGAAGTTGTGTAATGTGAAATGCCAAGAAGTAGATTCTGTCTGATGCGATCGCGAACTCAAAAAGAAAACATGATATAACTCATAAACAATTCTAGTTACGTCAGCGTGTAAATTAGTTTTTATTCAGAGATAAAAAAATAAATAATCTGCCCCTACAACACGACGCAGTTAAAGCCTCCTAATAAATGAGTGACAGAACTCACCTCTGTCGTCTAGATATGGGCCGGCAGTGACGAGCTGGGCCAATAGGATGAGGCCGCAAGCCAGGACTAACAAGTGCGTTCTCATTGTACAACGCAAGTCGCTTGTGCTTTCTGAGACGTACGTGGCCAGACGCGTTCAGCCCGCGGGCTTATATTACCATATGCACTGCTAGCGCCCCGTGTTGCACATGCGCGTAAACAGGAACCGCCCTTTCACCCACACATTACACCCCCTCAAATTAACTAAATAAACATCCATATAACTACTTGTAATTATTCTTTTCTTTTGTGCCATCGGCGCCGACTCTATAGGGAGTATGAGGTTACGCCCCCCGCAAAAATCACAAATCGAACCGAACAACCCAAAACAATATCTGATCTATAGGCCTAGATATCTCAATTCGATTTGGTCCCTCAATTTTAAAGAATGCAACTTTTTTTATTAGTAATCACACTTCTTTCTTGTTCCATTCTTCTTTAACCCTTAAATTGGTAAAACACAAATTTCATCTGTTAGTTATTTGAATGTGGCGGACCACAGTGAAAACGGAATATTGTGTAACTGTTATTATTATGTATATTGCATAATTAGACACACATTTAAGTGGTTTCTTTTTGTTCGTTTTCTTCTGATTTATTTAAAATATTAAATTAATTTAACCAACTGATGTATCCAAAAGGGTTAACAACATAGTTCTAGCCATTAGAAATGTTGGTTGTATCCTATAAACTATACCATGTTCCCTTTGTTCAGTATTTGTCTTCAGTTAAAGTTTATTTTTATTAATGTCTTATCTATAGACGGTCCACCGCTGTGGTCTCGAGGTAGCGTCCTGCCTTCTCACGCAGAAGGCCCGGGTTCGATTCCCGGTCGGGACAGGCTTCTGAGTGAGTTTTTTTTTCGGGGTTTTTCCTCACCTGTAAGACAAATGACACGAAGCTTAGGGCCCAATGGTTCCCGAAAATCATCCGGCCATCATCACCATCATCATCATCCTTCACCGGCGTGGAAAGCAACGGGAAACTACCACACCTACAATTCCCTAATAAAGCAGCAAAGCATAGCATGAAAATGCCATGATTGCAGTGAAAGACCTGCCCTCGGGCAGAATTGCTATGGATGGATCTATAGACGATATGGGTTCCGGTATTAGTTGTCATCATGCTCTACTCTGGTTTCGAGGTTCGCGGACTCAGATCGAAAGGTGCAAAACCGAGAGTCCCGTGTCGTAATTACTGTGATTTTTTTATTTGGTTTTTATTTATAGATGCATTAAAATCTACAATTTAGTCATCAAAATTTGTCCATATGTTCAGTAGGTTATAATTTATTTTACATGTGTAAGTTTAGGGCCCGGATTTATAAGTTTTAAACAATTTTTTTTTTCGCTTACTTCCTAATTGGAAAATATTAGAGTATTTTTTTCGTTTTATACTCGGGAACGGAAGTATGAATCCTGTAGGTCCTAAAAATGGTTAAAAGGAGTTAAGACCCTAACAGAGGCTTACTTACTCACTGGCACTATCGAACCCGTAGGTTCATGGCCGCGCGGACATAAGCTCTCCATACATCCCTATCCTGAGCTAATGCTTTCCAATCATTCCCTGTATAATCTACTTCCCTCAAATCATAGTTAATGTTGTTCTCCCACCTCATTCTTGGTCTACCAACTGGGCGTTTTCCCTCTGGCCTTCCTACGTATTTCATTCCCCATACGCGCAAACATGTCCTCTCCATCGCAGTCTACGACACTTAACTGTTCTGATTATATCTGGCTTCCTATAAAGAACATGTAGTTCATTGTTATGTAGTCTTCTCCATTCACCTGTCTGTTCATCTCTCTTTGGTCCAAAAATTTTCCTAAGTGCGTTATTCTCAAATACTTGTAATCTCCTTTCCTCCCTTAAAGTAAGAGTCCATGTTTCGCACCCATATAATATAACTGGTAGAATAATAGTTTTATATATTTTCAGTTTAACGTTTTTTGAAAGGAGTTGGGACATCAAAAGTCTCTGCAATGCATAATAGCACTCATTTCCAGAATTTAGTCTATGTTTAATTTATTTGTGCATCTCATTTCTGTTTGTGATTATTGTTCCTAGGTATTTGAATTCAGCCACTTCCTCAAAATTTGCCTCATTTGTCATTAGCTGTCCATTTCCATTATAAAATGCATTTCTATGTGTGACCATATATTTAGTTTTATTGATATTTACTTCCAGTCCTAATTCTAACAGAGGCTATATTGTATAATTAATATACTTTTACGTAGCCTAATTAATGTATAATATAATTCATTGTTACCCATGTTACGGACTGTCAACAGCACGTACGGCTTGTTGCCCTTGCGACCCATATTTGTAAATAACATTGTATGTAGGCTATCTTACTTTCAGTCTAATAAAGTCCTACTACTACTTTTCAGGGGGGAGAGATTATCTTCCTTAATTTCCTCCGAACATTTATATTATTTACCGTGTTCATCTCCAATAGCCAATCTATCCCTCTGCCCTTCATCCGCTTTCTACAGCGATTACACTGTGCAACAAAAAAGAAACTTTTTTTTTGTCTCAGAAAGAAAAATATGTGATTCTGATAGTATTTTTCTCCTGAATTAAAATATTAGCCTATATCGGTTTTTCTCCATCGCGCAAGGTTTCCGAGAGACAGGAATTTATAATTTCAAACACTTTAATATTTTCTACATTCGTAACTACACAATATTCGAACATTCGGACTCACCTAGAAAGTAAGAAATGAAGATTTTCTGCCTTTGGAGCATCCCTCTTGATGGTCCAACAATAATCGGTCAGCATATTAGAATTCCATTTGCCTTGATATCTCTTTTCCATAGCTGAAATCTCCTGATGAAAGTGTTCCCCCTGCTCATCGCTCACTGCGCCAAGATTTTCGGGAAGAAATCTAGGTTTATTAACAAAATAATTATTTAAATCCATTAATTGAAACTGGAATAAAAAAAACTGTGGGTGATGGAGAAATTCCGAATACATATTTGAAAACACGATAAAAAACTGCATTGAGTACAACTATTGGTACTCATGAGACAAAAATCATGTTGACCAGTGTTATCCATCCATCCATAGTAATTCTGCCCGAAGGCAGGTCCTTCACTGCAATCATAGAATTTTCATGCTATGCTTGCAGCTTTACTAGGGAATGGTAGGTGTGGTAGCTTCCCGTTGCTTTCCACACCGGTGAAGGATGATGATGACAATGATGATGATGATGGCCATATGATTTCGGGGACCGTTTGGGCCTTAAAGTTTTCCTGACATTTGTCTTACAGGTGAGGAAAAACCCCGATAAAAACCTCAGCCAGAAAAACTGCTCCAACCGGGGATCGAACCCTGGCCCGCTGCGTGACAAGGCAGCACGCTACCTCGAGACCACAGCGGTGAACCAGTGTTATCGAATCCTCCGAAATACACTGCCTTCTTAGTTCCGACTGTGTATTGATTCCCGTTTATGTTCAATCACTACCTGATAGCCATAAGTTTGCCCCTTGTTGTGTCCGAAAATATACCTAATTATTTTACTATACCACAATTTGAAGTCTCCATTGCTAACCTGAACGCTCTCTTAAGAAACGTAGCTTGAATTTCATTTGTCTCCCGTTCGTTTCCAACCCCATACTTCTGAGGCATATAGTATAGTCGCTCTCACAGTTAAAGAACAAATCTGTTTAAATGTGCGCACAGGTTTCTTTGATAATGTTGCAATTTTCATAAGCATATCACATGTCAAACTTCTATCCCTTATTCTTGCACGTTCGATATGACTCGTCCATTTTACAATCATTGCCAAACTTATTTCCAAGTAGACAAAGCTTTTCAAATGCTCTAACCTCTCATCACAATATGTCCACTTCTCGCTCCTACTGTAGACTGACCCTTTTTAAATGCCACGACATTATTTTTTAACGTTAACAGTAAGTCCCTAGGCCGTACAGAATATCGATAGTATACATAAACTTCTCTGCATTATACCATCCACTTTCATGGAATAGAGGCATAGGTCGTCCGCGTACATTAGAACAAGAGTACTTCGCTCATCCACCATTAGAGCATTGATCTCCCCTACCCCTAATATCGAAGCTACATCATCGATAAATAAATCCAATTCCGGGAGAACAGTGGTTACTATATTCGCATCTTGCTCCGAAGTTCGCGAGTTTAAACCCAGCGGGAACCAAAGCATAAAATCCATTTGGGTTTGTCTTTGGGGCTAAATGGTCGCGGTCTAATTTTCTTAAAACTCAAAGTTTCGTCTACTACTGCAGTAGACGAAACGTGGAGTTTTAAGAAAACCAGACCATGGCAATTTAGCCCGAAAGACAAACCGAACAGGAATCAAGACACCTGCCGTGAAAGCCTACAATTTTACATAAAATCCTTGTTATGATTTCCTTTGCAACAGAAGTAAAGTTGTGGGACCTGTGTCGTACATGTATGGCAAGTAAAAGAATCTCAAGCCTGAAATAAGAGACCTTTGAGCAAAATTTGTCGGATCTTTCACCCTTAGATTTGAATTGCGACCCAAATAACCTGAGAGTTATTAAAGAGGTCGTTAAATGAAATATTACTACTCCCTTCTCCTCCTCCGCAGCGCTACAGGCCTAGAAGGCCCTTGGCCTACCATCCGGCTGTTGTTAATCACAGGTGTAGGCGATCATCCAGCCAGTGTGGTCAGCATGTCGGGTCCCCCAGCCGTTACAGCTAGTTTTCTCAACCTGGAGCGCTACTTATTGTAGCTACCCAAATTTCCCACTATGCTGAGTGGGAACCGGTCCCATACTGGCAGAAATTCCATGAGAAAATGTCATCCCCATGGGGATCCGAACCAGCGCAAGTCCCGTAGCTTTGCGCCAAAGCATCTTGCCTTAACCACTCGGCTACAGAGCGGGACCCTAATATTACTACTACTACTTTATTGACAATGCGACCAGTCTCATGGGCTAGTGATCAGCGTTTCTGGCTACTATTCATGAGGTCCCGGGTTCGATTCCCGGTCAAACAATAGGATTTTTTCCTTAAATGGAATTATTCCTGTGTTTGTCCATGGTCTGGAATTTGAGTTAACTTTAGATTAATAACTCTCCTGGCGCTTCATTATCATTTGTCACCCATCATATCATCGGGGTAACGTAACTCCGCCTTCTAGGCGACCCAACTACCGAAGTGGGTTACAATTAAGCCAATGTCAGGAGAGAATACCGGAAATGTCGAAATGACAACCTGGAGCATTTAATAAAAAAACTTTATTGACAATGCAAAATCTACATTGTTAACAATTACTTCAATCTAACAGTTATAAACTACTAGAGATATCTACATATGTATTAAATCCATCCATCCATAGTAATTCTGCCCGAGGGCAAGTCTTTCACTGCAATCATAGCATTTTCATGCCATGTTTTGTACCTTTATTAGGGAATTATAGGTGTGGTGGCTTCCCGTTGCTTTCCACATCGGTGAAGGATGATGACGATAATGATAAGAATGATGATAATGATGATGGCCGGATGATTTTCGGGGACCATTGGTCCCTAAGCTTCCTGACATTTGTCTTACAGGTGAGGAAAAACCCCGAAAAATCTCACCCAGGAGTCTGTCCCGACCGGGAATTGAACCCGGGCCCGCTGCGTGACAAGGCAGCAAGCTACCTCGAGATCACAGCGGTGGACATATGTATCATATAAGAACAGGTAATAGTGAAAATAAAATAATTGGATTGGATTTTTTTGGTTTAATTTTTTGGGTTTATTGATTTGTGTTTTAATAATTTTAGGCGTTTTTAGAAATTGCGCTTAGTCTGATGGGACTATATTATACTGTGAATTTTGTTATAAACTGTACTGCAAAAAAAAATGAATATACGCCTGTGTCCAATAAATACCCTAAGGAATAAGCCGTGCGACAGTGGTACCACCTGGTATGCGGAATATAAACTGATTGCAGGGTCTTTGTTAAGACAAGTATAATACATAGCACTGTTTCAAAGGTGCGCTAAGTAAATCCCATATAATATGAGAAAATAGACATAAATGTCGTGAATAAGTATAAAATCACAGGAAAATTCCAACATTAAAATACTGTAAGTTCCTTAACCCAATCTCTTCAGGTTTAAAAGCTCAATGCATTTCCCCAGAAATCGGATTTAAGTTAGCGTAAGTTATATTGTCTATTCTCAGACATTCAAAACAAACAAAAGATAACGGTACTTGAGATCACAATAAAGTTGAATACCAAAACACACTCCTCTATTATTCATAAATGTTAACAAAAGATTATCCTGCCAAGGGATGTACGAAATATTGCAAAATATGTAACAGCAGAGTTAAGCGAGTGTATCTCGTCTTCTGAGTTGAAGGCCATTTAACTGTCGGCGAGTCTACCTCGTCTTTTGAGGCAAATGGGTTAAATACAGAATGATTCAGCGTGATATTATTCAGTTATCCTCGCTAGGTAATAATTGTTTCTGATTAAAAATAGTTTTCGCTGCTAAGTAAATCTCATACAATATGAGAAAATAGACATATATGTCGTGAATACGTACAAAATCATAGAAAAATGCTAACATTAAAATATTATAAGTTCTATATAATTCAACAACTGTCGTATATTTTGTAGCTACAATATTAATGAGTAAAATAAAACAAGAATCGTTATAATATATTGAAATTTAGAAAAATTATCATAAGTAATGCCACGAGTGATTTCCAATTTATCTAGAGAATTTGGAAATCAAGAGTGGCATTTGTTAGGACTATTTAACGAATAAAATTAAGCTGTTTACTCACAAATCATTACTTAACTGCAGTTTATTTTAAAATATTTTTATATTTAATGTAAACGGCGATGTTTGAAAACAAATGAGAAACGATAGGTACGCTTCATCTGCTTCTTTTGTTTATCACTGCAACCGGATCATACTATTTATTGCCAAAGGAACGCAATATTGTAAGAATGCTCTCTAGTGGAGAAAAAATGAAACACATCAAACTGTATATTAATTCATTTCTGATGTCGTATGATGTAAATATGACAATTATATTTTTCTGGATTGTTACCTGGGAAAAAATGCATTTAAGAAAGTGCAAACAGTGGTTTCTTTTTTTGGTGGTATAATCAATTGCTACTAATGTTTTTATATTAACTCCCGCATTCGGCAATGTGTTGACATTCATTCACTATATATACAATCTGGTAGCCGTATTTCTCGTAGGCTCAGTCACTGCAAAATAATGGTCAGACCTGTTCAGAATATTAAAAAGGAGGAGCTTTCTTTAATATGGTAAATATAACACTGATAAATATTTCGTGAAACACGACTCTGATTGGTTGTAAAACAGAAATCATTGAAACATGATTGGTCATTGACTCCCATTTGGGGCATGAGTTAAATAGTCAGGGAAACGACAAGACAATGCAAAATTTTCAGCTGACATTTTGAATATTTAATGAACCATAACGACTGAAGTTAGAGTGTACTTAAGTACATAAACATGCTCACATTTTAATATAGATATCACATACCAAATTTCATTTCTCTAATCAGCATTTTTGCTGAGAAAAAAAATTTGAAATATGCCATATTTTTAATGCCTAAAGGTGTAGGTCCCTCCATTAAATAAAGGAGATTTAAACTATAGACATATGGATGTCCAAAACCATTATCATCAACCAGGGATTAAGCCTGTTGGCTCGTTCCGGTTTCATGAAAGCTAGAATTGTTAAAATTGTTCAGACTATCTTCTACAGGGCGTCCAACACATCAGAACAAACTATTACGTATTATAATTATACGCTGTGAGGTTTTAGTTGTAATGATTTCTACTATCCTCTCCTAACATTGAGTGTCGTCCTTGTCTAACAATATCCACAATAACATTCATAGTTAATAGTCTTCTTTTGTCAAAATTCTTGGGAATTTTGGTGTTTTCGCCCCCACCCTCCTAACACATTCCAGCGCATAGTACTCTTTGGATGGGGATGATAGAAGTGCTATTGCATGGTTTCATTTGGGGGGATGGATGGCCCATACTTTAACAAATGATGAAGGCATTAAACTATGCCCGCTATGCGATGACCATGAAAAATGGCAGCATATTATAGCATTCTGTAGAGAGACAGAACAACTTAATTACAGTTGCTGCCGGAGAGATTTCTCAGGTCGGATCGAGGGAGAGTGGCGTGTTGGGATCTTTTAGGACGGATCGAGAGTGAATCAAAAACATGCAAATTTTTGGGTACAGTAAGGAAATTGAGATATAACAAAATTGTAGATTAAGGATATATGTAATATCAATAAGAAGAATCCCAATATGGTCTTTGTTTTTAATCTTTAATTATATTATATAATAAGTAGGTCTGATAAGTTGAATAGTCTGATAGTGTATTTGATGTCTGCAGGGACGGGGGAGGGGGGGTATGAGCGTGCGGTGTGTATATGTGTGGGGGTGTGTGGGTGTATGTGTGTATGTTTTTTTTTCTAATTTGTTTTCTAGCATTTTTTTTATATTAACGTACGGAATACACATGGTCTTTTCATGGATGAGTGTAGATATGTATTATTGTGATGTAGCGTAGACACAGATTTTACTTCTATGTAGCCTGTTATTGTTTTTTGATAGAGGTCTATTTGTAGGTATTTGTTTACATTATGATTAGTTTTATTTTTTATTCATGGAAAAATAATGCACGTACGGCCAAGCAGGCCCGTGCGCAATGTAAATACATATGCATTTTCTTTCTTCTGAAAAAAGGCAATAAATTCCATTTATCTATTTAGTTACGCACGACATTCAACTGTTTTTGGTCTTTCTTCGGGTATATTATGCTGATGGAGGGAAAGGTGAGTGCACGTTTCTATCTTAAACCGACCAGACTACTTCTCTCTATTAAAACGAGAACTAAATTCTCACAGACTATATCCCTATCCATCCATAGTAATTCTGCCCGAGGGCAGGTCCTTCACTTTCATGCTATGCTTGCAGCTTTACTTGGGAATTATAGGTGTGGTAGCTTCCCGTTGCTTTCCATACCGGTGAAGGATGATGATGATAATGATAGGGATGATGATGATGGCCATATTATTTCGGAGACCGTTTGTGCCTTAAAGTTTTCCTGACATTTGTCTTACAGGTGAGGAAAAATCCCGATAAAAACCTCACCCAGAAAAACTGCCCCGACCGGGTCGAACCCGGGCCCGCTGCGTGACAAGGCAGCACGCTACCTCGAGACCACAGCGGTGGACTTAATATCCATATAATATATATTATATCTCTTCAGTTTAACTTTTTTGGGACGACAAGAGTCTCTGTATTGCATAATAGCATGAATTTCCATAATGCAGCCTACGTTTTTTTTTTTGTGCGTCTCATTCCTATTTGTGTTGTTCCTAGGTATTTCAATTCAGCCAGTTCTTCAAAATTTCCCTCGTTTGTCAATAATTGTCCATTTCCATTATATAATGCATTTCTCTGTATGAACATATATTTAGTTTTATTGATGTTTACTTCCAGTCCAAATGCCTAAGTGTTACTTAATAGGAAATAATATTATTATTTTTTATTCAATGCCCCAGGTTGTCATTTCGACATTTCTGGTGTTCTCTTCTGGTATTGTCGTAATTGTAACCCACTTCTGAGGTTGGAATAATTGTTTTATTCTCATAACTATTCAAAAAATCGCTCCATTAATATTAATTTCATATACAATCAATTTTAATGGATTTATTATTTTAGGGCAAAGTTACACTCCCCGATGATATGATGTGTGATGATGATAATGGTGCGCCAGGAGAGTCCTTAATCCTAAACTTAAATCTTTGGGCTTAAAATTTCGTGACATTTGTCTTACAAGTGAGGAAAAACCACACCCAGGAAACTTGTCCCGACCGGAGATAAAACCCGGGCCCGCTGAGTGTCAAGGCAGCACGTTACGACGAGACCACAGCGGTGGACTCAAGGAAATAATATCATCATTCAATCAAAAAAAAATTATTAATTTTAATAATTTTAGTAATTATCTATGATGTGGGTTAGAGGGAAGTGACCCGATCGAGACTGGAAGCTTTGACGCAGTGAATCTTGTTGAATGTGTGTGTTGCGTGTTGTCGATACTGAAGGAGTTTTAATGAAAGTCGTGTTGACATATAAATTCAGACCTGTACTCGAGGGCGTGAGCCAACTCTTAATGGAGTGACAACCCCCTTCAGCCAGGTGTTGAATTGATTACTAACCCTACACGTCTCGCATTCAAATTGTAACATCCATCGGCTCTTTCACATACCTCTACAACTTTATTAAGGGTCATTTTGATACATTTCACAAGTACACAATCTCTTGCTAGAAGCCACAAACTTTTGTCCTAAAATTGAAACACTATCTCACTGCTCTATCGAACACGTAGGTCCATGACCGCGCGGACATAAGCTCTACATACGTCCCTATCCTGAGCTAATATTTTTCAATCATCCCTTTATAATCTACTTTCCTCAAATCATGGATAATACAGAGTGTCCCATTCAAACCTCCCACATTTTAATTAATCATAACTAACAAAGTATGCGGAATTATGAAATGAGGCCGGTATTAAACGAAACAGAAACTCAAAGAATTTTCATTGCCACATACTAAAACACCTCTATATGTGCACCATTACTAGCATGAACAATATCAAGTCTGTATTCGATTTCGTGCCACGTTCTGTCCAACATGCCGATTGGTACTGCTGCAATTGTGTCAAGGATACGGGTTCGTAAATCATGAACATCTTGTACTGGAGTCGCAAACACGCCGTCTTTCACATACCCCCAGAGGAAGAAGTCCAGAGGAGTGATGTCTGGCGAACGTGGTTTTATGTCATTATTGTCCAATGTACGACAGATGAATTAACTGCAACAATGAAAACAAAAATTCTTTGAGTTCACTTTATTTTAATACCAACCTCATTTCATAATTCCGCATACTTTGAGAGTTATGATTAATTAAAATGTGGGAGGTTTGAATGGGACACGGTGTATTATTCTCCCAGCTCATTATTGGTCTACCAACTGGGCGTTTTCCCTCTGGTTTTCCTACAAGATGCTCCCATGCAACTCTTCCATCCTCCATATGTGCACATATCCTGCCCATTGCACTCTACGAGACTTAACTTTTGTTATTATAGTTGGTCTCCTATACATATCATGTAGCTCACTATTATGTAGTTTTCTCCGTTCAACTGTCTGTCCATCTCTTTTTGGCCCAAAAATTTTCCTAAGAACTTTATTCTCAAATAGTCGTAATCTTCTTTCCTCCCTTAAAGTAAGAACCCATGTTTCGCATCCATATGGTGTAACTGGGAGAATAACTGTTTTATATATTTTCAATTTATTTTTTTTAAAGGAGTTGGGACGATAAGAATCCCTGTAATGCATAATAGTATGCATTTCCAGAATTTATTTTTTTAGTTTCTTTGTGCATCTGATTCTTATTTGTAATTATTGTTCCTAGATACTTGAAATCAGCCACTTCTTCAAAATTTTCTTCATTTGTCATTAGTTGTCCATTTCCATTATATAGGCCTAACGCATTTCTATGTGTGAACATTTAGTTTTATTGATGTTTACTTCCAGTCCCAATTTCTTAGTGTTATTAAATAGTGTTTGTGTGTTGGCCCTTAATTTCTCCTCGTTATCGCTCAATAATACTACGTCATCAGCCTAAACTAACAGCTTACCAATACCACTGAGTTGTAGACCTTCATTCCAAAGATTTTATGACATACTCTAATACAAAATTAAATAGTAGAGGAGATAGTGCATCTCCTTGCTTTAACACATTGTGAATTTCAAAAGTATCCGAAAATTGTTTGCCTACACGCACCCTATTGTTTGTGTGCCATTTAGACACATTCGTATAAGCCTAACTAACTTTTTAGGAATTCCGAACTCCAGAAGGATACTATATAACTTCTCCCTCTTCACTGAAACATATGCCTTTTTGAAGGCTACGTATAGTTGATGTACAGTGTCATTGTATTCCCATTTATTTTCTAAAATCTGTCTTATGCTAAAAATCTAATCTGTTGTAGACCTGTTAAAATTGAAACGCTGGAAATTTAAAACTCCTTCTCTGTGATGGTAACTTTGCATGAGGCACGAAAAAGTCTGCATTATAATATATGTCATTACCTCGAATACATTCTATACACGGTGCATAGATTATGTAAACTGGTATCAAATGTTTGAGGACCTTCGTAAAAAAATTAAATCTCACATGTTTTTTCTTTTTCTACATACGTCTACTATTTAATGAGTTAGTCTATGTTCGTTTATTTAACCCACTGGGTTAATGTAGCATGCTACTGAAACGAGGCTAATAGCAACGTCATGCACTAAGCTTCTACACCCGGGAATTTTGTCCGGGATATACCATGCTATATCCGAAGATTCTTCTATGTATCGCACATATATAATTATGTAACATGTCAATAACGATTTTAATAATAATTATGATCAGATTACGAGTATTTGAGAATAAAGTTCTTAGGATACACACTACTAGATCACAAAAAAAATGAAGACATCTTAGAAGAATTACACATGGAATCTTTAGAAAATAAAATTTCTGATTATAAGTCAAGATGGATACAACATGTTCATCGAATGGAAGATCACAGGATACCCAAACAAATGTTAAGATGTCAACCTGCAGGAAGAAGAAGACCAGAACGTCCACTCAAAAGACTTTTGGATGGTGTTTCTCTTGAGGCCGAAACAGGTCAACAAATGACCTAAATTCGTGAATGTACTATGATGATAAGGAAATTTTTTGGACTGAAGAGAGATGAACAGACAGATGAATGGAGAAAACTTCGTAACAGTGAACTAACATGGTCTTTATAGGAAGCCAGATATGATAAGAAAAGTTAAGTCTCGTAGACTGCGATGGGCAGGACATGTGGCACGAATGGGGAATGAAAGGCGTGCATGGAAGTTTTTTGTAGGAAAACCAGAGGAAAAACGCCCAGTTGGTATACCAAGAATGAGGTGGGAGAATAACATTAAAAATGATTTGAGGGAAGTAGATTTACAGGGTTGGATCTGAAGTAAATTGTAGACATGAAAATTCGGCTGAAATTCATCTACGCATCATGGCTGCAAACAAATGTTTTTTTTTTTTTTTGGACTCAGGAAAATGTTTAGATCTCAGTTTATATCTAGAAAGACAAAAATACTCATGTATAAAGTTCTCCTTAGATCAGTGTTAACATATGCGTCAGAAACTTGGACCATGTTGAAATCTGATAAGGAATTATTAGGGCGTTTTGAAAGGAAGACACTCAGATTAATTTGCGTGCCATGAAAGAAAATAATGAATGGAGAAAGAGATACAATAATGAATTGTTTAAACTGTATAATCAGCCGGATATTCTCAATTTTGTTAAAATTAGATTGTCCTGGGCTGGACACATTATTCGTATGGGCAGCAAAAGGATTTCAAAAATAATTTACAATGAGCAACCTCTATTGGGCAGAAAAGTTGGAAGACTTAAATTAAGATGGGAGGATAGTATAACTCAAGACATTAAGATTTTAAAAATATAAACTGAAAGAATGAAGCTGAGAACAGGGAAGTCTGAAGGCGACCAAGGCCCGTATGGGGCTAACGAGCCATTGATGATGAGATTATACAGGGAATGATTGGAAAACATTAGCTCGGGATAGTGATGTATGGAGAGCGTATGTCCGCGCGGCTATGAACCTACGGGTTCGATAGTGCCAGTGAGTTAGTTAGTTAACACTACAGCTAGGACTTGTATGTACTAAAAGTTAAGATTGGAACGTAGTATAGTGAGAAGTTAGACTTACGCCTGTCTTTTGTTTTGGTTTCACATACAAACAGTTGAATAGTATAATGAGAAGTAAGACTTTTGACTGTGTTTTATCTTGTTTCACACACAAACAGTTGAAAAATATATACTAACTCCATTGCAATCTTGTATTTTATTACCTAAACATCCCAGCCCCAGTTATCACACATATATAAGTATGTAACATGTCAATAACGAGTTTAATAAATTATTATTATGATCATAATTATCATATACCCGGCTGACATAAAGTGCCGATTGTCTAGAAAAAGTGGGAGCCTTAACCTCCTACTACCCCAAGGGCCTCCGGGCCTGTTGTGGGATCACTTTACTTTTTTACAACAAAAGTTAAAGAAATTCCACTAGCAGAAGAACAAAACGGGTTCTGAAAAGGAAGATCTTGTACCGATGGAGTATTTGCCCTGAATCAGATAATAAACAAAAGACAAGAAAAAAACATAGACTTAGATAAGGCATTTGATCGAGTAAACAGGGAAATATTATGGAATGTCCTAAAAGAAAAAGGCCTCCCTATTCAGATTATAGAAACTGTTAAGAGCTTGTACTATGGAACAAATATTTGTATTGACCCACAGCTGACTAAAAATAAGACATTTTTTCAAATAAACCAAGGAGTACGACAAGGGTGTTCACTCTCACCTATATTATTTAATATTTATATGGACGATATCCTAAAAGAATGGAAGAAGGTTTTAACTAATGAAGGAATATTAATCGATAATAAAGATAAAATAAATGCTTTAATATTCGCTGACGATTTTGTACTTTTAGCAGAATCTGAAAATGAGCTCCAAATATTAGCATATAAATTTAAATTAATAGCCAATAGATATAATTGTAAAATATCAATAAATAAGTCGAAAGTAATGGCATTTATTGGTAAATATGGAATTAGATCAAAAATTGTACTGGATAACAAAATAATAGAACAAGTATCACATTTCCAATATTTAGGATGTGATATAACTTACAGAGAAAATAAAGATATAGAAAATAAAGTAAATAAATTCCAGGCTATTTGTGGAACCATAAAAAGAACCTTAGGTCGGAAAACAAGGAAAGATACGAAACTTAAATTATATAAAACAATGGCTGTTCCTTTGTTGTTGTATGGAAGTGAAAATTGGATAATGAAATCAAGGGATAAAAGCAGGATACAGACTGCAGAAATTCTGTTTTTACGTAATGTGAAAGGATGCACTAGAGCGGATAGAATAAGGAATGAAACTATACGAGAAGAATTAAATATATATAAAATTGAAGATAAAATAAGCGAAAATAATAAGAAATGGACAGAACACTTAATGAGAATGAACAACGAAAGAATACCAAAAAGAACCTTCCTGTATAATCCCAGAGGAACAAGAGATGTTGGCCGACCACGTAGAAGATGGACTCCACTTTTAACTTCGCCGGAACAGGCTGCATAGCCTAAACCTTGTAGTAGAAGAAAGAAGTTAAAGAAATTTATAATTTCCGTATATAAATTCTCTTTGTGCATCTATAAATACAATGCTGCATACAGTATTACAAACAATAAGAGTTCATTATTTCTACACAATTATTTTCTTCATACAGTTTTTAATATAGAGGTAACACAAAAAAGTATGTACACAGTACATAATACAGCAAAACTTGTTCAAAGCGGAACCGCATGAGACCAATTGTTTTTTTCCACATTAGACAAAATCCCGCATTATAAAAAACTAAAACGTTAATAATCTTCGATTACAGAGTACCGTATATGTCTTTTTAAGTATTTTGGATTAATTGTAGTTCTGCTGCCTTTGAAAAGTGAAGTATAGTATGTAAAGTGACGCGCGAAAAAAAGTCCTGTTTCCTCAGCGCTAAAAATGTCTCTTAGGCGCGTATCCTTGAATTAACCCATTCGCCTCAGGTTTAAATGCTCAATGAATTTCCCCAGAAACCGATTTAATTTACCGTAAATTACATTGTCTATTTTCAGACATTCAAAACAAACAAAATATAACGGTACTTTAGGTCACAATAACGGTGAAGGCAAAAACACATTCCTCTACTATTCATAAATTTTAACAAAAACTACCCTGCTAAAGGATGTACAACATATTGCAAAGTATATAACAACAGAGTTAAGCGAGTGTACCTCGTCTTCTGAGTTGAAGGTCATTTAACTGCCGGCGAGTCTACCTCGTCTTTTGAGGCGAATGGGTTAAAGTATGATAAAAATTCTTCTCTACCCTTCAACTCTACATTACACAATTTACAAAAATATTTTATCTTCTTTTAGGCAAAAATACTCACGGCCGTACTCACGTACAAAAGAATTCATCTCCTGTGTGTTTGTTTTCGGAATGTTGTAATCATTCATCAGATCGTGGTGATCGTTATTATGATTTTACAGCATACTATACTTGTAGCAGCACAGCAAAGACGCCACTGACTGTGGCACTGCACACGGGACAGGACTAACTACCTGTGTAATCAACTGTTTCAAAGCGACACGGCAATGAAAAGGCAATGAAGTCCGAGCACTAGCGATGATGATAATAAGGATGATGATGATGGCCGGATGATTTTCGGGGACCGTTAGGCCCTAAGCTTCCTGACATTTGTGTTACAGGTGAGGAAAAACACCGAAAAAATTCTCACCCAGGAGCCTGTCCCGACCGGGAATCGAACCCGGGCCCGCTGCGTGGCAAGCAGCACGCTACCTCGAGACCACAGCGGTGGACTATTATAGGATAACGGCACAATTAGTTAAGCGGACAATATCTCACTTTATGTTACAAAACTCGTTCACTATTAATTATGGCATTATTTTAAATTGGGGGGTACGCCGTAGCGTAATGGTTAAGGCACTGCACTTCAAGCCGGAAGGTCGAGGGTTCAAGTCCCGGTGGGATCAGGATTTTTAAACTGACCCAAACCTTCTGGCGGCACCATGGCCCTGGGGTCGACTCATCCTCTAACGGAAATGAGTACCAGACACTTGTTCTGGGGGTAAAGGCGGCCGTCACGCGGGGTAAAGGCGGCCGTCACGGAGGGCTGACAACCCGACTAACATCTAGTGCCGATTGTCTAGAAAAAGTGGGAGCCTTAACCTCCCACTACCCCAAGGGCCTCCTGAGGCCTGTAGTGGGATCACTTTACTTTACTTTCATTATTTTAAATTACTTTAGGTGTGAAATTTGAATATACATTTATATTTTTTTCTCCAAGCCCGACAGACCTAGAAGGCCCTTGGCCTACAAGCCGGCTGCTGGACTCACATCCACATGTGTTAATCACAGAGGTAGATGATCATCTAGCCAGTGTAGGAGTGACGTGTGGTCAGCATGTCGGGTCTCCCAGTCATTATATCTGGTCTTCTCAACCTGGAGTCGCTACTTATTGTAGCTACCCAAATGCCTCACAATGCTAGGTCCCATACTGGCCGAAATTCCACGATAAAAATTTTCCCCCATGGGGACTCGAACCAGCGGAAGTTCCGTAGCTCTGCGCCAAGGCTTCTTGCCTTAACCACTCCGCTACGGAGCGAGACACATTTATATATAGGCCCCTTCATATTTTTGTTGAATATTTTTACAGCATTCATGACTGCAGTTATCACTCGTTACGGTAGACGTCGGCCTGTGTTCAATTGTTGATGTTCTGGGAATAATGGAGGCACATTTATCAAACGAGTTGGCTCAAGCGGTAACATATTGGATCGTATTCACGACCGACCAACCTGAGGTTCCCCCCCCCCTCAATCGTCAAGGCAAATCCTTGGTTGAAATTTCTCATTCCATTATGTTCATCATTTCACAATATCATATAGGCTTAGTCCACTCGAGGTAGCGTGCTGTCTTGTCACGCAGCGGGCCCGGGTTCGATTCCCGGTCGGGGCAGTTTTTATCGGGGTTTTTCCTCACCTGTAAGACAAATGTCAGGAAAACTTTAAGGCCCAAACGGTCCCCGAAATCACATGGCCATCATCATCATCCTTATCATTATCATCATCATCACTATCATCCGTCACCGGTGTGGAAAGCAACGGGAAGCTACCACACCTACACAATTCCCTAGTAAAGCTGCAAGCATAGCATGAAAGTGCTGTGATTGCAGCGAAGGACCTGCCTTCAGGCAGAATTACTATGGATGGATGGATATAGGCTTAAATAACATAATGTAAAAATACAATCAAACGAGATAAATAGACGCTATAGGCCTGTGACCTTGAAGTTAAAGGCATCTCTAAAAATAGACGCGCATTTAAATTAATTAAAATCATACTGTGATATTTTCATATATGTCTTACCCTATAAAAGATCCATTATTAGCGATTAATGATAAAGTATGTTAGAATGGGTTATAGTAGGGCCTACGTCAGGAGGAAGTTGAGTGAATTAGGTAACGTTGAATAGGTTATATTTTATGAATCAATCATTTTTTATATACTTAAATGCTGAATTCGTCATTAAATTACTTTTTTTTTTTTGCTTAGCTTATCAATCCAAACCCGTAACATACGGTACTTAAAATAATACACTCGAGTATGTCTTTATTTGGAGAATCATTTATAATATTAATATGAATATATATATTTGATAGTAAGTTTATAAATTTATCAAGGAATAATAGAGTACAATATGAATATATTATGCTTTTACTCAACTGTTTTTTTACTTCTTTTTTTTTTTCCATGCACATATTTTAAAATTAAGCACATTTTATATGTTTCTTCTAATGGCCGTCTCCTGCTTAACACGCAACCCTGGTTAATGCGTAATTTAAATGCGATCCCATTAAGGATATTTTAATAGGATTTTATTGTAATTTGCATTGTTACCTATATTTTTAACAGTTTTAATCCTGAAAGAATAGACTTAAAATTTCGGTATCATTACTAAGCTTTAAAAAACACCATGTAAATTATAGAGTAATTTACACATCAGCGATTAGGTCTATATTGCGTCTGAAAAACGAAGCGTTTACACTACTTTTTGCGCGATAGTGCATTTTGTCGTACTTACCAGCGGCAACCATGATTGAAAGTTCAACTTCCTACATTTCGGGGTTGCCAACCTAAATAACTATACTGTAATATTACATTTACACCCACGTGCGGGAAGTAAAACCACTGCCCTCTATGTATATTACGTACAATGTATATACAGAAAATATCCAAAAGTTAATGTTAATATACATTTTACGAAACAAATCACTGCATTTTAAATGAACTGAACTTTATTTGAAACAATATAATACAATAAATACGTAGGCCTACTTGCGGCCATGTTATCAATAATTGTTCTCAAGGCCTCCTGTTGTTTCAACTAATAAACATTGCCCACACTCTTAACGTTAGTCAACTGTTTATAATGAACGCAAATATTTCCAAGAAAGATATTATTTTACTATTATTTGTTATTTTGAAAACACCATCGCGCAAAACATAATAACGCACGTTTGTGAGGTGTTTTACAGAATCTCGGATTTTAAAAACCTCGCTATCGCTCAGATTTTATTTTTTTTTTCTCGATTCTGTAAAAACCACTTCCCAACCTCGCATCGTAATATACTATACCTACCAAAAATTAGCTAAAAATAGTTTATCAAAATGTGCAACATGTAGAATATTAATGCAAAGTACGGGGCAGTTTTTGGCGGCTTTGCAATAAGAGCAGGACTGAACAAGAAAACTTGCAAGTCTATTAAAAAGGAACATATTATCTTAGGTATATTGTATTTCATATTAAGCCAGGTATATTATTATAACATTACATGAACTACGACAATTGTAAATAAACAGAGCGTGGATAAAATATCAACTTCCCTTCTAGAGGAAGTTATGTTCTTGAATTTTCGACAAAAATTTTCATCACATCAGTAAGGATTATTAGAGTCATTAATCAGTCTTAGTTGCATTGGAGATGGAAGCGATAATCTTAAACCGCCAATTTCGGCATAATAGGTAAATAAAATATAATTTACGTTAATATTAAAGCATATATTTTGCTTGTTACTGTTTGTAAAATATATGCATTGTCATCAAACAATTTATATATGATCAGATTTATAACGTTAAATGGAAATACAACATAAAACAAACAGGGCCCAAATAAGTATTGCCGAACAATGCGACTTGTCTGAAATAGTGGTCCGTAATTAAAACAAGTGTTTGCTGGAATTTATTTCAACATGAACGCAGCGTTAACCATGACGTAATTTAATTTCATTGAGTAAGGGCCAAGTTAGTGTACGCCAGACAAGTATACAGTTTATTGAATAATACAAGTATAGGAAAAAAGTAATAGGCCTATTTTAGAAAATATTAAATTTTGCTAATTTAAAAGTTCAGCGACCGCTACTTTTAAAATACAAAAGAAGACATACCTTTGCAGTCCATTTTCATTGTATCACAGATACCAGTATATGCAAAATGTTTTTATTAGAAAATATAAAACAATGCCCCATTCAAGCACGCACTAAACAAAATTACAACTTTTCTTTTCTTTTTTCACAAAAAAAAAAGTATCCACACAACTAACGCATCGCGGTAGAATACATTACCACTGATAAAAATAGCAAAATTATAAAGCTGACAGTCAAGATGTCTACTTTATAGTAATAAATAAGATAAGAGTTGTGCCACTGCCAGCAGTAATTCGAGGACTGAACGATAGTTAAGTTTAATATAGAGAAAAAAAACCTATACACTTGTAAATCGTTGCCTACAAAATATATCTCCTTTTATCCTCCGAGACCAAACATAACCTAATTTTTATTTATTATCCTCTAAGAACAAACATAACCTCTTTTTTTATTGTTTATTATTGGGAAACAGATTTCTATGTCCCAAAAAACCTGAATAATATTTCACTTTTATATAGCAAAACTATGGAGAATAATATGTATAAAAATGCAGAAATTCACTATTTAAAAATTTTAAATATGTATTATTGAAAAAAATGATTTGCCAATCATGTTGAGGTCGTGGAGGATTAAAAAAAACCGCTGTTGCAGTAAACAATGAAAACTTTCTCCAAGTTTTCTATAAGATTTTCTCAGAACAATGCACGATACTGAGAGAAGGGCCGTCAACATCACAAGAAGATAGTATGGCATATTTCAGCAAAGGAATGTCCCTGACACAATATTTTAATTTCAACATTTACTTGCCGTTTAAAAACTTTAGCAATTTTACTCATAGTATGAAATCCATCATTTTTATTCGAACACGCTTTTAAACTTCTGTTTAACAACTTCTATTTTGGGACAATTAATTGCATTATTTATATATATATATATATATATATAAACTCTCAATCAACAAGTTGGTTGAGGTTTCTAATTTTTTTTTATAGACTGACACAAAAACTCAAATTTGCACACATGTAAGATAATTTACTTTTACATGTACTGTCCTTAAGTAAGTTCTGAGGAATTTCAATTGATGAACTGTCGTCCCTATTTAGTTTATATACTAACTCACTGGCACTATCGAACCCGCAGGTTCATGGCCGCGCGAACATAAGCTCTCCATACATCCCTATTCTGAGCTAATGTTTTCCAATCATCCCCTGTATAATCTACTTCCCTCAAATCACATTTAATATTATTCTCCCACCTCATTCTTCATCTACCAACTGGGCGTTTTTCCTCTGGTTTTCCTACAAAAAAGCTTTCATGCACGTCTTTCATTTCCCATTCGTGTCACATGTCCTGCTCATTGCAGTCTACGAGACTTTACTGTTCTCATTATATCTGGCTTCCTATAAAGACCACATAGTTCACTGTTATGTAGTATTCTCTATTCACCTGTCTGTTCATCTCTCTTTGGTCCAAAAAATGTTCCTATGAACTTTATTCTCAAATACTCGTAATCTCCTTTCCTCCCTTAAAGAGTCCATGTTTTGCATCCATATAATATAACTGGTAGATAATAGTTACTGATTAAAAATTTTCAAAATTGTTTGCTTATAGACTACCACTTCTGTTTCCCAAGTAACTATGGGTGTAGGAGGAAGTGAGACTCCTTGTCCAAAAATGTTGGAAATTGAGATATTGGTATCACTGGCTTCCTTTCAACTCCCTCTATATAAATATTTAATTCCAAAAGTACCAAACAACTCTTATTCCATTAAAATTTAATATGAAATTTCATTTTAGTGATGCACAGAAATATAATATCCCTTGTCCAATATAATTTAATCTAATGATATCATTTTCAAACTGACCGATATCCAGTATAGGGACAATACTTACCAATATTGCATTTAAAAGTAAATTTATTTTCATAAATTGATGTGTATTTAGAGAAAGCAAAACAAATTAACACATTCTGATGATCAGATAAGGGGCAATTTCATGTCAACAACAAACACGTATCTCTCGTTTCACTGATGCAACATCTGATTTAAATTTGTGAATATTTGAGTGTTTGTTTTGAAAATTGGAAGAAGTTGCTTTTAGCATTGCTCATTATTGTAGTAATTGTGTCTGGAAGTATGGATGCAGGAATTTCTTATTGTGGATCTGAGCTTTCCAGGAGAGAATGTGAGAACTTCTCCCATCAGTAAAGGATGGAAAATAAACAAAATCCTGCTGAATGGAAGGAGAAGAGGGGTAAAATAGCCTGAAATTCATCAAAGAAACTTCTATACTTCCAAAATGTTGCCACAAGGGAAAGAAAGATTTTCAGTATTCTTCTACGACTGTGGAAAGAATAGGTCAACGTAGGTTCCACCATGTGCTTTACCCGGGTCCCTGTACTCAATCTATGGAAGTTGACGAGGATAATCTTGTTTTAAACTACACCACCATAGATTCACTTAAAAGTGACAGAAGTAGGGTATATGTAACATAAGCAAAACACACAATATTAGCACAAATACTAAGTGCCCATCAAGCAAGGTAATTCTGTATAGCAAATACAAAACAATTTTTTGCACGATAGTGTATTTTGTCATACTTACCAGCAATGGCGACCATGATTGAAAGTTCAACTTCCTACATTTCGGGGTTGCCAACCTAAATAACTATACTGTAATATTACATTTACACCCACGTGCAGGAAGTAAAACCACTGCCCTTTATGCATACTACGTACAATGTATATACAAAAAATATCCAAAAGGTAGTGTTAATATACATTATACGAAACAAATCACTGCATTTTAAATGAATTGAACTTTATTTGAAACAATATAAAACAATAAATATGTACTTGCACCATGTTATCAATAATTGTTCTCAAGGCCTTCTGTTGTTTCAACTAATAAACACTGCCCAAACTGTTAACGTTAGTCAATTGTTTATAATGAATGCAAATATTTCCAACAAATTACTATTATTTTGAAAACACCATCGCGCAACAAATAACATACAACGCATGTTTGTGAAGTGTTTTACAGAATCTCGGAAATTAAAAACCTCACTATCGTTCAGTTTTTAAACATTTTTCTTCAAATCTGTAAAAACCACTTTCCAAACTCACATCGTAACATACTATTATTACATCATTTCTGACTTTTTTTATTCAATGCCACCAGTTTGTCATTTCAACACTTCTGGTATACTCTCGTGGCATTGGCATATTGTAATCCACTTCTGAGGTTGGGGTTCCTGGAAAGCAGGATTACACTGCCTTATTGATATGATGGGTGATGATGATGGTAATAATGCACTAGGAGAAGTGTTAATCCTAAACTTATTCTAATGAGATGAATATGATAAATGATTGCCAGATGATGTTTGGGAACTGTTTGAGACTTAAAGTTTTCTGACATTTGTCTTATATGTGAGGAAAAACCTCAGCCAGGAAACTTGTCACAACCAGGGATCAAATTCAGGCCTGCTGCGTGACAAGGCTAATGTATCTCAAGACCACGGCTTTACATTAAGTAGCCACACTTTTTTTCCAATAAATTTATCTGTACAGAAACAAAGTTTTTTTTTTGTCATATCATACAGAATCAAAATTTCCCTAATCCTTTATAAATTCCCAAAAGGAATCTTGTCTTAAACATTTTGGTACTCATTTAATCAGAAAAAAATCATTACGATAATTTTTGTCAGTTTATCAAATTTTTATATTCATGGACGAAGACCTGTTTGGAAATTAAAACCTCAAGTGCAATCTGGATTTTTGGCTGTCCACTTCAGAATACAAAATGTACTTACCTACTCACATACTCTGTGTAAACTATATACTATACAAGTTAAGTGCTATATTTGGGGAAACTTTCAGAAAGGTAATCTGCTGCCTTCTTCATATATTATGCAACAACCGTAAGTAAGAGTTAAACATTATCAAATTTCACCTCATTTGTCCATAACAACTGCAGAGTCTTATTAAATAATATAGCAATGACAGTGACTTCCTGCTTCAGCACTGCATGGCCTGTTGGCAGTCCATCTCTCTATCTATGCTGGTCAGCCAGTAGAAACTGGTCTTTACTACATTTTTTGCTATTATTGAGGAAGTAGTCCACTGCTGTGGTCTCAAGGTAGTGCTGCTTCGTCACGCAGTAGGTTCAATCCCCAGTCGAGGCAGTTTTTCTGGGTGTTTTTTCATCTGTAAGACAAATGTCAGGAAAACTTTAAGGCCCAAACGGTCCCCGAAATCATATGACCATCATCAGCATCCTTATCATTATCATCATCCTTCACCGGTGTGGAAAGCAACGGGAAGCTACCACACCTACAATTCCCTAGTAAAGCTGCAAGCATAGCATTAAAATGCTATGATTGCAGTGAAGGACCTGCCCTCGGGCAGAATTACTATGGATGGATTGAGGAAGTGGAAATATGTTTTAACATCTTAAAACAGGTCCAAAATCTTTAGATGTCTGCCTAATTGATACTGTGAATGAGGGAAGGATGAGGTAAATGCCTTGGGATTGCTCCAACATTATACTCTATCACATGCTACATCTGAGTCAGCAAAAGTCCCTTAATTCATCGTGGTAATTCTTAAGAGTGCAGGAGGATTAGTACAGCGTGACAGTTGAACACATGACATCATCAGAGAACAAATTTTAAGGTGCAG
Organism: Diploptera punctata; assembly: GCA_030220185.1. Classification (NCBI taxonomy): domain Eukaryota; kingdom Metazoa; phylum Arthropoda; class Insecta; order Blattodea; family Blaberidae; genus Diploptera; species Diploptera punctata. The sequence continues at coordinate 4,449,879 of JASPKZ010004196.1, forward strand.
CAGCTTTCCAAAAATATAGCACTTTTCTCATTGATAGTTCAAGATCATCTTCTTCTTCACTTCCTGGTTTAGGCAAGAGTTGCCTGTTCCGTCTTCTCTTCTTCCTCTTGGAAAATAATGGAAGATTTTATTTGGTAATCTTCATTCTTCCATTCTAAGATATGTATTTTAATGTCTCCTGAACGCATACTGTGTTCTCAAGGTGTGGAAATGGACAGAGAACATTTAACAAATTGTGTAGCTCTTCAAAATTATCAAGATGTGACATCCAAGTATTGGGAAGCAAGAAGAATAACTTTATTGTTAACTCCAGGGCATTAGCTACATAAATACATATATTTTGAGGCCCCTAAGCAAAATCTACCAATCTTCATCCTACTAGTAGCTTAGTTGCCTACTAGATGTCTCACTGGGTCAGTATGTTGACCGCATACCATTCATGGCATCTGCAGGGAAATAAGCAAACTAAATTAACTTTATCTAATAACTCCTAACAAAGCAGAGGCTAAGGCCCAACCCAATGTTAAGCCATTGTAGATTGAATAAATTAATTTCATCAGTAATTTTCTTGTTCTTTTTCCCAATAATAATTTGCACTTTAAAACCCATTCATTTGGTAGTCATAAAAATGCAGATAAGATAAACTGATAAGAATTGATTGAAAGATTTGTATGTCCAATCATTGGAGTCCATACTACCAGGTAGTGTTGACATTTCTGGTATTCTCTTCTGCTGTAGGCAGAATTATAACCCACTTCTGAGGTTGATGCACCTGGAAAGCGGAGTTACATTGCCTCAAAGAGATGATGGGTGATAAATAATAACAAAGCACCAGAAGATCCCTTAAACCTTAACTTAGGCTAAATTTCAGACCTGGGTAACCACAGGAATAATCCCATTTAAGAAAAAATTCCTTTGGTCTGAGCAGGAGTCAAACCAGGCACCTAATGAACTGAAGTCAGAAGCTCTGACCACAAGACTATGAGGCTCTATTCTTAAAAAATGATAATTTGAAGTTTCATAAAACTTATAATGAGAATTAACATCATGAGACTTTCAAATTAATAAAATTAAATAAGTTAACATCTCACCACTTACACTCCGTGTTCTTCACAGCACAGCAGGACTGCTGATTCAGGAACAGTCGTTCATATTTTCAGTCATCTTTCCGACTCAAAATAATTTGAAGTATTTAAGTACATAAAGAGGGAAGGAAATACCTGGTCGAAGTAAGCTAACATCTAGTAGAGAGTAAATTTATTACAAGACTACTTTCAATAGAAACAATGTTCAATAATTCTCCATCTGTAGCTTGATTCTTCCCTGTGAAATAAGAACAATGTTCTTAATGTATTTGTGTATCTAACATCAACCCACTCTTTGAACTTCTGTACTCAACTCTTCTGCTGAACACACTACATAAGGCTAAGAGTATTTATTTTGTAAACAAATTTATCACACATCAAGTAATTTGGTTCAAGGGGTTAGCATTTAAGACTCATATTCTGGAGATCCTAGTTTTTTCCTGGTTTTCCTTAATTGTCAAAGGAAAAGCTAGGTTGGAAATTTTATTTTAAGAGAAAAATATATTACTTATTTTTATAGTAGTATTAGTAGTAGTCTAATGCCCATTAGCTTGGATGTGTACCATTTGCTTTCTTGCTTCCCAATAGAGTCCTGCCAGAGTTCTTGTAGGGGACATCTTCAGAGCCTCACAGCTAGTTAGATGATCTTTGTTCATGGTAGTATTATTGTCTTGGCACAGGATACAATTTGGAGAGTTGAAGATTCCAATTTTATGGAGGTGTGCTGCCAGGTAGTCATGGCCTGTTAACAGTCTGACTGTTGCTACTGCTTCATGTCTTGGTTATTCAGGTATTAAGTTTTTATTCGGCGAGATAGCTGCCCATGGTTTCTCATTACTTTGTGATTTGAAGTACTCCATCAGTTCTTTCTGGAAGTTTCTTTTAATTATAATTTTTGCAGAATGGTAGGGCAGGGATTGATTTGTTTTCTGTAAAATTTTGGTGCCCTTTTTTGCTAAAAGATCTGCCATTTCATTTCCATGTACCCCGCAATGAGAGGGGATCCATTGGAGCTGGATAATTTTAAGACAAAGTTGTTCGCATCCGTAGAACTCCTTAATCTACACATGCCTCTGGGTGGTGCAAAATGAACAACACATAAGCCCTTTTAAAGGTGTTGGCTACACAGATACCAATGCAGCTGGGAAGACTGTAGAAGATTACATTGCTACAAACACCATAGATCTAATATACAAAAAAGATGACCCACCAACGTATATGCATTACAATGGAAATACAACAAACCCTGATTTAACTCTTGCATCTTCAGACATATCACACTTAGTAACAAGAGAAGTTTTGAACAATGCAGAAACAAATCACAGGATGATCTTAACCACTATTACTATAAGAAATAAACTCAAGCCCCTATTAAACAAACCAAAATGTTCCTGGAACTTCAAAAAAGCAAACTGGATCAGATTTCAAAAACTAAGAGGTATATTCATTTAGGTAAAATTTTATCACTCACTTCATATTAGAATAAGAAGAATAATGAGGTGAGTGATAAATTTTACCTGAAAGAAAAATATATGCTTGAATCGCTGGTTCTATGAGCCAGCATTCTATCCACTAAGCCACCAGACATTCCGATTAAAACACATATTATTTCTCTCCTTTATTTTTGCCTTTTTTATATGTTTGAATCGGAATGCCTGGTAGCTTAATGGATAGAGTACTGTTGTATTGAACCAGACATTGTGGATAATAAACTAAAAATTTGAATTAGTAGAAACAGCAATAATCATTGTTGGGTTCAAGTCCTGATTCAGGCGTATATTTTTCTCTTCAAATAAAACTTGTCATTCGGTGAGAAGTGATAAATTTAATATGTAAGATTGCTATGTTGGAATTTTATTACCAGACTCTATTTTATCATATTCATCACTTCATAATATAATTTAGAAAAATTAGATACAATATGTCTTTAAATTCTCAATACTGATACAAAGTAACACTATGAGAAAGAAATTTAATTGGTAATTTACAATTTCCCTCATATTTTTGTTTTCTCACTTGACACATGTTTAAGCCAGACATTTACATCATTCTCAGCCAGAAACCGAATGCTGTATTTAAAATCTGGAAGTTTTGTTTCTTCTCACCTTCTGGTGTGCACACAAACCTCACAATTAAATCCATTTTCCCAGGAACTTAAAATTAATTATTTTCCCTCTATTTTTCTCGATGTCCCATACGAGAAAACAAAATATGAGGTTAAATTAATTATTCGCTCTCTTGATGACTCTAGATATTAAACCACCTAGGAACAAGAATGAAATTTTAAAAAAAATATCACTATTATTTAACAACAGAACAACAAAAATCAAGGCGTAATTTTCTTTTTGTGATCTTCCTAGAAAAATTTGTGCCCATGATTAGGTTATTTACATGCTGCAACTACTTCGCTCAATTGGATTATTCAGTTCTATAAAATAAAACAATTTAACAGTAGTAATTCTGCTACAAGGGTCAGTAATCAATCTGGGATGCAAATCTTTTTTTTTTGTTCAATGCCACCTGTTTGTCATTCGAAATTTCAGGTATTCTCTCCTGGCATTGGCATATTGTAACCCACTTCTGAGGTTGGGGCGCCTGGTAGGCAGACTTATGCTGCCCCAATAATATGATGGGTGATGACGGGTAATGATGCACCAGGAGAGGCCTTAATCCTAAACTTAATTTAATGAGGTGAATATGATATTGATGATAATGATGGCCAGATGATGTTTGGGGACTGTTTGGGCCTTAAAGTATCCTGACATTTGTCTTACAGGTGAGGAAAAACCCCGAAGAAAACCTCACCCAGGAAACTTGTCCTGAGCGGGGATCGAACCCGGGCCCACTGCGTGACAAGGCAGTGCATTACCTCGAGACCACAGTGGTGGACGGGATGCAAATCTTTCCAATTAAAATCACAGATACCAGCAAAAATGATAAAACAAGGCAAGAAACATACTCAAATTGATCCCAACATGTGTTTTGCTTTTGAACAGGGCACCCAAAAAAAAAACTCCAAGCATGACAGGCCTAGAAGGCCCTTGGCCTACCAGCCAGCTTCTGGCCTCACATCTACACGTGTTAATCACAGAGGTAGATGATCATCGAGCCAGCGTAGGGGTGACATGTGGTCAGCATGTCGGGTCCCCCAACCGTTATTGCTGGTCTTCTCAACCTAGAGTCGCTACTTATTGTAGCTACCCAAATGCCTCACAATGTTGGGTGGGCACCGGTACCATACTGGCCGAAATTCCATGAGAAAATTTTATCCCCCATGGGGACTCCAACCAGCACAAATCCCGCAGATCTGCACCAAGGCTTCTTGCATTAACCACTCGGCTACAGAACAGGGCATCCCCAGGGTTTTAATTGGACAGATTAGCATCTCAGATTGATTGCTGACTCTTTTAGCAGAATTCTACTAATATAAATTGTTTTATTTCATATATTATATATACTTTCTGCAAAGTTATGCCTGACCCCATTAATTTTATTCAGTTCTATTAAATATGTGTTATGCCAAAAAGAGGACAACATGAAATATCTGTCAAACTGAGATATTTATCTAGTATTATGTAGATCTTACATCCAGATATTGGCAAACAACAAGGAAGATAATTTATTGTTAAATCCTGAATATTCGATACACACATATATACATATATTGTGTATGTGTACAGAAATTGAGTTAGGTTAGGATATGTGTATGTGTGCAGTGTAGCCATGTTGTGTGAGGATTGATGGTGAAGACAAAAAGAGAAGACAAAACTTGAAGAAGACATAGTCGACTTGTTAATAAATACCAAAGAGTCAAACAGACTAAATCAGCCGATTGCAGAAACAAAGACTGAACCATGACTTTGTTTCCCCAATTTTTTACTATTTCCAGAACAATTATAAAAACTGAAAATCCATAGTTTTTCACAAAGTTTCAATAATGGTCATGGTTTCTACAAACAATGTCAATGGTTTATCGAGCGCTTATTTTATTTAGATTATGTACAGAATACTGAAGTTGTTTTATAACAACTACAAATAATTGAAAATGTTATAGTGTTAAAAATTAAAATATAAAATTATGGAATATTCACCTGAAAGGTCCGTCTCCTCAACTTAATTAGTTATTTAACTGTAGCGCTTTCAGGACTTGTCCCATCTTCGGCAGGATTCAAAACTGGTGTTTCACTGAAGATCTGGTAGAGGGGGTTACATGTAATGGGTTTGTTTTCGTTTATCAGATCTTCGTTGTTGCGAGCTGCTTTCATGATTTCCATCTCTTCGAGTATGTTTATCTTCGCTGAATTATTTTCTCTGTGCATTACTGTTAGGGTGTTTTCAATATTTAACATGTGATGTCCTTCATGAATAATGTGTTTTGCATAGCTTGATTTTCCTTCTGCATTATCGAAAGGACATCACATGTTAAATATTGAAAACACCCTAACAGTAATGCACAGAGAAAATAATCCAGCGAAGATAAACGTACTCAAAGAGATGGAAATCATGAAAGCAGCTCACAACAACGACAATCTGATAAATGAAAACGAACCCAATACATGTAACCCCCTCTACCAGATCTTCAGTGAAACACCAGTTTTGAATCCTGACGATGATGGGACAAGTCCCAAAAGCGCTACAGTTAAATAACTAATTAAGTTGAGGAGACGGACCTTTCAGGTGAATATTCCATAATTTTATATTTTAATTTTGAATAATACCTCAACGGAACACATAATGAATCTTATAAAAGTTGATTATAGTTGTTATGAAAACAACTTCAGTATTCTGTACATAATCTAAATTAAATAAGCTCAAAGTACGATAAAACCTGGTTACAAGCAAAATTTGCATAAACAATAAGTTAACAGAAAGAGTGAATGATACTAAATTAATGTTGGGAAGTAAACATTATGAAATTAATAATAAAAACATTGATTATGAGGTATAATCATTGAAATTCATCGGAGAACATTTTTTGACAACTCACCTCATCAATTTCATGTTTTTCACGATACTATAGTTTCAGACAATCTCATGTCCATCTTCAGCCATAACTTGTCCAAAAATGTTCTTCGATGAATTTCAAAGAGTCATTGAGTTGACTTCCTTGGATATAATTTAACATTTGTTGGTGAAATAGACATAACTTCTAAAATTTATAAATATAGTAAGACAATAGGAATAATTAAAAAAATCATGAAGCCTTCCCTAGTACAGCATAGCAACACACAAGAATACATTTATATACAACCTTAGTGAGACCTGTACTATGTTACGGAAGTGAAGCATGGACCATGGGGAGTACTTATATCAACAGAATAACGGCTAGTGAAACAAGATTTTTTTGAGAGCAATGCTACGATATACTATATTTTAAGGACTATATGACGCTACAGACAATAAGACACACCTTAATATTTAAGCAATTTTTTTTAAAATAACATTTTTACCATTTTTATTATTAGATTGCGAAGCCAGACTAAAAAAAAAATTCTTAGTTTATAAAACCATTCTAATCTTTAAAATCCCTGAAAATCGTCTTCTGAAATTTCTTCGTCTTCTTCGTCATCATTGTCCTCTTCATATATAAGATGGTCTTCACTGCCATCGAGAGCATTACTTGATTTAATAATAATGTGTTCTCTCACTCTAGACCACGACTGTTTCATCCACTGACACACTTGTTTGATTGTATTTCATTTTAAAGCTCTCTTCGATGTGAATTCATGTTGGGTTTCATCCATCATCCATTTGTTCAAGTTCACTGGCATCGTAGAGTGCAATGACTCATCATAGACAGTGTTCTGGGTTTTGATGGCAGGGCAGGAGGGAGACAGTGTTACCAAGCTTGTGAATCTCCGCAACTCATGTTCGTTGCACTGGTGCACTGCTGCTGCGAGTTGAATTCAATGTTGCCAGATGGAGATAATTCCCATGGCATTGAATATATGGCCATTTTCAAGAGTGGCGGGAATTTTAAATCAAACACTGGACATTTTTATATTAATTTCGAGTATAAGATGCACCTGAATTTTGGAAGCAATTTTCGAAGAAAAGTGTATCTTATAGTCTGTAAAATATGGTACTCGCATGGTCCGCAAAAGAAATGAAGATAATCATGCAAGGACTTCAATTACAACCAATCATACAATTTTTATTTTTCCACCTACAGTGGAAAACTCATGTGCAACAAATTAATCATAATAGACTTCCAAAAGGCATGCTTTAATACCATCCTCAAGGGAAGAGATCTTTGGGACGTTCTAGAAAAAGATGGACTGAGAATACTTCTCTGAAATCGTAACAAACTTTGGACCTTAAACTTGTTTGGAAGATAATGAAAACAAAAATTTGTGGCAACAAAATTGTGGTTCAGACTTTGTTTCTATAATTAACTGAGTGATCTGGTGCATGAATTCCTCTCAAGTATGTTACATCTTCTCAACATAGGTACTACTGAAGACTTTGAAATTAATCCAGACAGGTCCACAATTGAATATTAGAAATTGTATACCACCATCTCTCCTAGTCTAAGCATTTATAATTTTTAAATTAAAATTTCCAACTCCACTGACTAGAAAATTCAGACATGTTACTCAGTAGGCAGACGTGCTACCATTCAGCCAAAACAGCACACTACTTCCTTTTTTAATGTGAAAATAACTAGTCAATCAACTAATTAAGAAAAATGCCCAGGCTCTAGAATATTAAATTATACCATTACCTATGTTATTACTCAAGGCTGAGAAAGAAAGGTTCAGAAATTGAGTCACTTATATTTCAACAAAATGCCAATAGAGGCATTTTTATATTCTGTCAATATCATTGTACTTACACATTTTATTACAATGTTTTCATCAAAATTATGGATTTATGAAACACTTTGACAAAAATTTGAACATAAATAAATGTACAGAAGTGTAAAAATTGACAATGTTAATTTTTTTATAAAGTAAAGTAAAGTTATCCCACTACAGGCCTCGGAGGCCCTTGGGGTAGTAGCAGGTTAAGGCTCCCACTTCTTCTGAACAATCGACAGTTGATATCAGCCGGGTTGTCAGCCCTGCATGACGGCTGCCTTTACCCCCAAAACAAGCATCTGGTACTCATTTCCATTAGAGGCTGAGTCAACCCCAGGGCCATAGTGCCGCCAGAGGGTTTGGGTCAGTTTAAAAATCCTGACCCCAACGGGACTTGAACCCTCGACCTTCTGGCTTGTAGCGCAGTGCCTTAACAACTACGCTACAGCATGCCCCCTATACCATTTAAAAATGTTAAAATAAAATTTCCTTTATTCCAAAATATATTGACTCCATAATTACATTTATTTAACTTTCACAGGGAAAGAACACTATGAGGTTTAATTTAATAATTAAATTAATGTTTTTATTACCTCACCTCATATCCTTTTTCTTCTATACTGCAGTTTCGGAGCTTATCTCCATCGTCAGTAGCCTCTGGTCGAAAAAAACAAAAAAGACAAACTCATGAATTTTGAAACTCCCGCAAATTTTGACCTGATCCAGAGGTTCATATGTCCACCGATAGAAGTAAGAAGGAAACTGCCAAGAAACGACATAACACCGGTCGACCAGAGGCTACTGACGATGGAGATAAGCTCCAAAACTGCAGTATAGAAGAAAAAGGATATTAGGTGAGGTAATAAAAACATTAATTTAATTATCCATAATTACATAACTGTTGCTTTCTAATTATTAGTTTTAATGCATAATTATTATCGCAAACCCAGCAAGAAAAGTTGTATATCTTATGGAGAAAGGTCCAAAATATGCAAGTGAATAAATCATTCGTATCTTAAAGAGTTTCCTAGGATATGAATATTGTAAAACCACATGTGTTAAGTTAAAAATTATTGCTATATTTTTGCAATCATAATAAATTGCAAGAATGTTTTAATAAAATCATTATCCTCACAAATATACAGTTCGATTATGATATATGCAAATATATTCAGTATATTTAGGTAAAATTTTTTATCACTCACCTCATGTTATTCTTCTTTTTACACGCTTTATATTAGCTTGACCTGTATCTATCTATCTATGTAACGGAATCTTTCAACGTGATTTTCACCCACTTAAAATCATTGGATCGACTTAAAACTTTGTATACTTGTAAAGGACCCGTGACAATACAATAATTTCATATTTTGTTTCTAAAATCCTGGCCACAATTATCAGAAAATAAAAAAAGTGTCTTTGTATCTATGTAACAGAATTTTTTAACATGATTTTCACCCACTTAGAAACATTGGATCGACTTGAAACGTTGTATACTTGTAAAGGACCCGTGACAATACAATATTTTCATATTTGTTTCTAAAATCCTGGCCAGAATCGTCAGACAATAAAAAAAAAATTGTCTTTGTACCTATGTAACAGAATCTTTAAACACAATTTTCACCCACTTAGAAACATTGGATCGACTTGAAAATTTGTACACTTGTAAAGGATCCGTGACAACACAATAATTTCATATTTTGTTTCTAAACTCCTGGCCAGAATCATCAGAAAAAAGAAAGGAAAACTGGTATAATAGGTTGCGGACTTGTCGACTTTTTAGTCGATCGTTGTAAGAGCTCAGATGGTAGAGCGGTGAACTCTAGTGGTATATAATTTCAGTAATCCATAGGTCGCTGGTTCAAATCCGGCTGCGAGGGTGTTTTTTAGAAGAGTATTACTTTTAGCTCATACTACAATAGTATCAAATTTAATGATATTTACATTTTTATCTTATTCTGTAAAATATTAAAACTAAAAAATAAAAAATACAACACGCTTGGGATAAAATTAAAGTGGTCAACAAAAAAATCATCTCCAACACATATAGAATAAAACTAGAGTTATCAACAAAAAGAAAATAATTTTACCATCAAAAGCATGGGGTACTTTTTATGATTTTTACATTTTCTTCTTAGAGACTTTACCTTTACCAATATCTGTTTATTATCAAATATATTAATTGAAATACAGCACCCCACGCTTTTGATGGTAAAATTATTTTATTTTTGTAGATAACTCTAGTTTTATTCTATACGTGTTGGAGATGATTTTTTTGTTGACCACTTTAATTTTATCCCAAGCGTGTTGGAAATTAAAATTATTTTTCATTTTTTAGTTCGGTTTTCTAATAAAGTGTGTTGTTTTAGTTTTTTAAAACTATTATTTATTTTGTTTTTTTCTAGTTTCGGAACTTTACAATTCAGTTCCATCTTCAGTAATTTCATGACCATTGTTCTGCTGTCTTGAAGACGGTCAAGAAATTACTGAAGACGGAACTAAAATGAAAAGTTCCAAAACTAATTTAATCCATTGGCTCCAAAGAATGGAATGGTTCCATGATCTCGTCCGACAGACTGATGAGCGAAGCACGGAACTGTTCCATGGTCATGTTCATCTTTTCATTTAGAGATGGCACTAACGTTCACTTTTACATTCCTGTTGGGTACATTTCTCTTCATGCATTTGGCAGCATTGGAGTCAAATCTATCGATAAATGGGGAAAAATCGTAAATATATATTGTACCAAAACACGTCTTTGCGCGACTGTTCATTTTTCCTAAAAAAAAAAATCCCAGTTCCAAGTGACATAAAATTGCAAAAAAAAAATCCAGGCTCAATGGGTTAAAATGAGAAAATATGAGGTAAGTGATAAAAAATTGTACATAAATAATATATCCTCATAGTATGGATTCCTAAAAAAATTAATATTATGTATAGTTTTGTCTGCTTTAATTTTACTGGTTTCAGTGTGGAATTAAAAACATTTCTGTATGCATTATGAAATCTACATCTTTGACATTCATTTTCAATCTTAATTTTTGTATTGGTTAAGACTTTCACGGCTATCGTTATGTATTCTAAAAATCTTTTTGGGATTCTTGGCTGTGTCTTGCAGTATTGTCTTCTCGACGTTTCATCACCTTCTATGGATGACATTTTCAACAAAATCTCCTGAAGATGTCACCCATAAAAGGTGATGAAACATCAAGAAGACATTACTACAAGACACAGCCAAGAATCCTGAAAAGGTATTTTAGAATACTTAATTTTTCTGTTTTTAGCTTAGGTATAATTTTATTTTTTTTAAGTACCAGTCATTTTTCCATATTTATAAGTGACTTTTATGCAACTTAACTTAGATTAATATTAGTTATCATCATCTTAATATACATTACCAACATACAATATCAGGGACACATTGTAAAAGGTTGGTTTAGGCAATAAGCTGTAAGAATTAAATGAATCGTGATTTCTTCTTACCTCATATTTCTATGTTTTTTAAACACAGCACTGCAGTGAAAACAGCTGAGGATGGTGGCGATGGTCGCTGATACTGCAGTGCTGTGTTTAAAAAACATAGAAGTATGAGGTAAGAAGAAATCACGATTCATTTAATTCTTATGAATTAAGCCTCATAATGTTAAAAATTCCCAAATTTATTATATAAGTAAGCTGTAAGCTGAAAATCCGAGGATTAGAGTCCCAGTGGGGTCACGATTATTAAACTGCCCTATAGCTGGCACCAATATGGCCCTGGGGTCAACTCAGCTTCTAATGGAAATGAGTACCAGATGTTTGTTCTGGGAATAAAGGCAGCCATCATGTGGAGTGATAAACTGGCTGACATATTGTGTAGATTGTCTATAAAGATGGAAGTCTTAACCTCCTACTACCTCAAGGCCTGCAGTAGGATCACTTTACCTTTTTATGTATGTATATATATATATATATATGAGTGAAACATACAGTATTACACCCTTTTTTTACACTTCTTAAGAGATCAGAAGTCCTGCGCCGTAGCCGAGCGGTTAAGGTAGGAAGCCTTGGCGCAGAGCTACGGGACTTGTGCTGGTTCGAGTCTCCATGGGGGAAGAAATTTTCTCATGGTATTTTGGCCAGTATGGGACCGGTGCCCACCCAGCATCGTGAGGCAATTGGGTAGCTACAATAAGTAGTGGCTCCAGGTTGAGGAACCATCTATAAGGGCTGGGGGACTCGACATGTTAACTACATGTCACCTCTACACTGGCTGTTGATCATCTACCTCTGTGATTGACACATGTGGATGTGAAGGGCCAGCAGCCGGCTGGTAAAAGGGCAACCACTGAAAAGTGGAAAGACCCTCAATCGGAAGAGATCAGAGCGAAAGTGGTTAAATTATGGGAAAGTACAAATATAGGGAAATGGGAAGGAGCTAAAAAATGTTGATCCCCATACTCTGCAACCATTCCAGAACATGCAAAGAAAAAAGAAAAAAACAGTGAATGGTATAATGTACAATACTGGCTAAATAATCTAACATGATGCCTTGATGCAGAGCTATGGGACTTGCGCTGGTTCAGGTCTCCATGGAGGAAAAAAATTTCTCACAGAATTTTGGCTAGTATGGAACCAGTGCCCACCCAGCATCATGAGGCATTTGGGTAGCAATAAGTATTAGTCATTCAAAATATCTCTGCAGGTGGAAGAATTACGAAGCTCTGTTTGTTGCTACAATATAAGCAAAATAAGGCAGTGTATACTGTCAGCGTTCCACATCCTATTTCCCTCTGCACTCATAGATAGCAGTGTCACATGTTCTATTCCTACATAAACACAACTGCAGTGCCATCCGTCAACAACTGCACTTACTCCTTAAATGGGTAATAGCAGCTCCAAGTTGAGAAAACCGGCTGTAATGGGGACGCAACATGCTGATCACATGTCACCCATACACTGGCTGTAAGATTGTCTACCTCTGTGATTAACATATGTGGCCAGCAGCCTGCTGGTATGCTAAGACCTTCTAGGCTTGTCGCACCATGGCGTTTAGTTTATAAATTGAGTTGGATAAATGTATTTTCATCTCACCTCATAAAGTTCCATGTTTTCAAGGTAGAGGTTTCAAAGGCCCTCATCTCCATCGTCAGCCTGAACTCCCAAGATTTTGACGATTTTATTATTAATTTAACACTTCTCATTGAAGGATAAATTATATTTGAAGAGAAAAATTTTCGCCTAGACCGAGACTCGAACCCGGGACCCTTGGCTTTCCGGGCCAAGTGCTCTACCAACTGAGCTACCGAGGCGAGTTGCAATCTAGACGCAAATTTTTCTCTTATATACGTTGTAATTCCCTTGTGCCATATGCTTGAAACCATAGCTTATATCTTTGCAAATGGCGGCTTCTTAGTTAAGAAGACATTTATTGGGAATTTCACATTACTTTATAAAGCAATATAATTTATCCCAAGATTTATTTTTTTAAGATCAAAGCTATTAATAATATTCAGTTTCAAAAAGTAATTCAAATTCTTTCACCACTTTTATTAAAAAGAGTAGTACAATTTATTAAAAGCAATAAAATGTTGCTCACAGATTTCAAAGACATTTTCCTACCTCTCAGAAATGTTCAGTTTTTTGTGATATAAGCCACTTCATCCAAAATAATTTTTTTAATTTAATGATAATAATCTTTTTCTTCTTAAACCTTTTCCTCTGCCGGGATTAAGGTGCTCTCTAATGAGAACTTATTAACCAAGTTAATTTAGTTACAATGTTTTTATTATTCACTAGCGTACCCGGCAGACGTTGTCCTGCCCGAACGTTCAATTCTCATGTCATGGGCAGACGATAAAAATATGTTACTTTTTTACCACAAAATTCAGCAATTAGGACATAATTAGATATTATTAAATAAGTTCGCAAGAAAACCTCTTACAACCTTCTGTTGTGGCTCAAGAAGTGTGAATGATGACGTCACACAGTTATGAACATTAGAATTGTACCCTCCTTTGCAGATAAGTTAAGAACCATCATATTACAATTATATGTTTTCAAATGCTGGGCCTTGGCACCGAAGCCATTAGCGTAAATTATATTAGAGTGAAAAAAAAAGATAAATTGACAAGAGTGAGTCAAAACAGTTTTTTTTTTTTTCCCCCAGCTAGATTTCATTTCTGACCCGCTGTGCACCGGTCCCATACTGACGACATTCCATGAGAAAAAATTTCTTCCCCCGTAGAGACTCGAACCAGCACAAGTCCCATAGTTCTGCACCAAGACTTCTTGCCTTAACCACTCGGCTACGGCGCGAGACTCTTGGTATCAATGAAAAACAAAAATGGTTATTGTGAGTTATCCGTAAGAGATAAGGGACTATTGGTATCAATGAAAGACAAAAAATGGTTTTTGTGAGTTATCGGTAAGAGATAAACATATGCTGTCGTGGACTTTTTTGTAGAGCTTTTTGAGATATTCAATTCTGTGTACATTAATTTTGTGTATTTCTTATGGTTTATGCAGCGTAAGACATTTAAGCGTCCAAAGAGCTACTTTTTTCACATTTTCCAATACAAAGGGTGATTTTTAAGGGTGTAGGAGTTGAGTATCATAACTCTCTTATAGCCTATGTTCATCCCAGGAATCTCCTGAACATTTTGCAAAATACCCCATCACAATCGGATCAATGGTAATGCCGCACATAAAGTACGAACAAACAAACAAACATTAATTTTTATATATAAGATTTCATACATCTCAATGTTGGATAAATCATTTTTCTCTTCAAATATGATTTATCCATCATAGAGATGTATGAAATGAATAATAAAACCATTGAAAGAAGCCGTACTGGCTTTATAATGTAATGTATAATTCCCATATACAGTACATGTCTTCTAAATAAAGAAGTCACCATTTGCAAAGATAGAAGCAAAGGTTTCATAGCATTTGGTGCACAGGAATTACAATGTATATAGCGAAAAATTTGCATTTAGATCGGAACTTGCTCCGGTAGCTCAGTCAGAGCACTTGGTCTAGAAAACCAAAGCTCCCAGCTACAAACCTCAGTCTGAGCGGATAATTTTTCTCTTCAAATATAATTTAGTTACGCTCATTTACCCATAGATGTCAGTGAGCGATAGGGGGTAAGCCTAGTATCTCAATGAGACATCTAATGGGTAAATAAGGTATTACTGGATGGGAAATGATCAGTAAATTTTGCACAGAGGCTTGTGGTTCTTTCATGAGCCTGAAAATCTTCAGACTCGGGACCCATGGCTTAAAGTCCCTCTCAAAGGACTTTATCCTTGGATTCTCCATCCTAAAAATTCCATCGACCATGGCCAAGTTCGAACCCACATCCCTCAGAACTAGAGGCAAGGAACATATGATAATAATCTATGCGAGTAAATACAGTAAAAATAAAATATTTTCCATATTATTCTCTACTAAAACAGAACATAACTTTCCCATCTGGCAGTAACGTCTGTAAATGGATGTTCCCCTTCTCCTCCATGCTATATCAAGTCTCTTTCCTGGCCTTGAGTAATAACGCAGATAATGGCTGTAGAAACCATAATTATTGTCAAAATATCATCTGCAGAATAATGAATTACCCTCAATCTTCTCTGTTCTTGGCAGGCATGCAGTGAAATAGTACAGTGGAATGAATCTGCAATATAGACCTATATCTTGCATCTTGTGTTGGTTCCGTACTTGTGAATCATTCTACGTGTAATGGAATGATACACCTCTATATTGTGACGTTCATGTGGACGGCGCCATGCTGCCAGGTCTAGGCTTAGATCTGTCTTGCGTTTAATTCCTGGCACATGAACCAGAAATGCTCCATCCAAAATTACGAAGCGGTATCCCATCAAACACATCTCATTCATCTAGTGGAATAATAATAATAACGATAATAATAATAGTTACTATAATAATATAATGTGTTCATAGGAATTGAATCACCTAATATATAAAGACCCCCACATTTTTTTTTATTTTTGTTTTATAGCTTTAAACTATAACTGAGGAACTATTTATCATTGGAAATAGCTCAATTCTAACTGCAAATTTGTTAAACTGTACATAAAAAACCAAAGCCACTTCATTGAGGAGAAGAAGAAAAGAAAAACAAAAAAATCTTCTGTAAAATTTAATTTTCTGAAGTTGGGGCCATTTCAAATTGGGTGATTCAATTATATAATAAATAATAACTAAAATATAATAAATAAATAACTAACTAACCCAGTGGCATAATCGAACCCATAGGTTCATGGCTGCATGGACATAAGCTCTCCACACATCCCTATCCTGAGCTTTCTTCAATTATCCCCCATATAATCTACTTCCCTCAAATCAAGGTTAATGTTATTCTCCCACCTCATTCTTGGTCCACCACTGGGTATTTCCCCTCTTGTTTTCCTTCAAGAACCATGTCCCTCTTTCATTTCCCATTCATGCCACATGTCCTGCCCATCTCAGTCTACAAGACTTAACGGTTCTTATTATATCTAGTTTCCTATAAGATCATGTAGCTCACTGGTATGTAGTCTTCTCCATTCGCCTGTCTGTTCCTCTTTCTTTGGTCCAAAAATTTTACTAAGAACTTCATGCTCAAATACTTCTAATCTTATCTACACCCTTAAAGTAAAAGTCCATTGCGTTGGATTGGATATACTCAGAGTAAATCTCAAACTGCAATAGAAAGGTGCACAATGGACTGGAATCCTCAGGGTTGAAGGAGGAGAAGAAGACCAAAAATTACTTGATAGAGTACTACTGAAGATGCAGATGAAGAGGATGACAGATGATAGAGCTAAATGGAGAAATTTCATTAAGGCCCTATGCTCCAGCTATGAGCAAAAGGAAATGATGATGACGATGATGAAATTAAGAGTCCATGATTCGCATCCATATAATATAACTGGGAGAATAACAGTTTTATAAATGTTCAGTTTAACATTTTTTTGAGAGAAGTTGGGATGATAAGAGTTCCTATAAATAATAATACCACCTGTGTCATCTTGTCCTGTTGTCCCTCCCATGTCAGCAGCTCGCTATATAGTGGTTCCTTGTTAGTTCCAATGTACACAGGTTCCCAGCGATGATATGGGAACTCACGTCGCACCACTAACATTGGCTGAAATAATTTCTCATATTAATACACCAGACACACTATTCAAACTAAACCAAACTTATTTAACACTCGATTACACCTTTATCTTCTTCTAGAATCCACTAATAATCAGAGATTTGGTCACTAGTTTTATGGATATATTTTCATGTAACATTTTTTTATTCAAATATTTATGCTCATTTAATTAAAATACTATTTAATTGTAGTTATATTAACATGGACTGACTAATAATAATAATAGTAGTAATAATAATAATAATAATAATAATAATAATAATAATAATAATAACAATGATAATAATAAAAATAATAATAAATCCACCCCTGTGGTCTCAAGGAAGCATGCTGCATTGCCATGCAGCAGGCCTGGGTTTGATTCCCGGTTGGGACAGGCTCCTGGGGGAGGTTTTTTCGGCTTTTTCCTCACCTGTAAGAAAATGTCAGGAAGCTTAGGGCCCAACAGTCCACAAAAATTATCTGGCCATCATCATCACCCTTATCATTATCATCATCATCCTTCACTGGTGTGGAAAACAACGGGAAGCTACCACACCTATAATTCCCTAGTAAAGCTGCAAAGCATAGCATGAAAATGCTATGATTGCAGTGAAAGACCTGCCCTCAGGCAGAATTACATGAATGGATTATTAATAATAATAATAATAATAATAATAATAATAATAATAATAATAATAATAACAATTGATGATAATAATAATTAAAGGTCATGAGGTCTTCTTTTCTAACAAAAATTTTTTAAATAGTTTATTCATCAGTAGTTTCAAAGTGATTGAGAAAAAATTACAAAATAGTATTTTGGAAAGAAAATTTGTTCATCATTGCAAGTGTTAAAATTTAAATTAATACAAAAGAATAACTAAAATAGGAGGATATATCCAGTGAATTGGTTCACTGTTCACTAATTATAATCTGTAACCAGTTTACAAGGAAATAAAACCTGACATTATGCAGGTTTATGATATTGGTAAAATATTTATGATACATATTGAAGCTAAGACTGTATTAGGTATATACACCTTATCAGAAGGCCGTGGAAGATGTGAACTCAAAGATTTACATTTTATAATTAATAATATATTATAAAGCAAAAACACAAGGAGACAGTAAAATATGGTAATAAAAGATTCCGGGCTATGTGGCCGTGGTCTATAACTGGCGTTTCTTCCAGACGTTTCTCCCTCAACTGCGGAGGGCATCTTCAGTGGCGAGCGCTTACAGCTGTTGTTTCCCTGTCGTAGACTCGACTGCGAATGCAGTCTACGACAGGGAGTCGAGTCTACGACAGGGAAACAACAGCTGTAAGCGCTCGCCACTGAAGATGCCCTCCGCAGTTGAGGGAGAAACGTCTGGAAGAAACGCCAGTTATAGACCACGGCCACATAGCCCGGAATCTTTTATTACCATGATTACCGGCCGTGAAAGCCTGCATTCCACTAGACAGTAAAATAGCTAGTCCTATGCTCTGGTAAACATCACTCCCAGGAAATCTCCTAGTACTCAAGCTGCACTTTGAATGTTAATAAATAAACAAGTCTCAAAATTATTTATTCAAACAAACATAAATAATACTCATAGTAATAATAAAATGCTAATAAATTTCATGGTAAATTTCATTGAGATATTAGTCACAATAAATAAAAAATTGTAATATAAAATTATACATATTGTATGCAGTCTCCTCATCTATTAAAACAAAACAATATAGGGCTTTTGGGACCAGTCCCATCCTTTATTCCAGTAGCAAACAATGATATTGAGATAAAAGTGTGGTAAACACTTGATACGGATCGAGGAAAATTTTAAAAAAAGAGCCACTTGCGCTGAGTTTTTTTTTTAATTTCCGAGATTCCATTATGTGTTTACCATATGAGTATTGCATACTACTTTTTTGCACTATGTGTATTTATTTTAGTAATTACGATATTAGCTAAATTTTTTATTAAATATAATTGAAGATAAATGTTAGATTTCAGAAGTGAATTGGCTATATGTATTGCTATGGAGAAATAAGTATTGTTGGTTATGTCGCCATCTTATATTCTTTAAAACTGTAAAACCAATTTGATTTGGGACTTATTTCTGATTAAGGAGAAAGTTTTAGACGATATGTGCAGTGATGATGAAATAGAAAGCTGGATGTGATGAATTAATACCGAAATTAATACAAATTGCTATATCACTATCAATATTTCAAAATAAATGTTTTTACTTACCGCACTAGTGCTTTTGGTCATTTTTAAAGTATTGAGATTTCTTTTGTTTTCATAGCAACCAAGATTGTATGCGGGAATGTCAAATTACAATGCACATCAACAATAATAGTAAGTATACAATATTAGTTACATAGTGCAAAAAAATAGTAACATTTTCACAATTTTCCCTTCATTATTAATCAAAAGAGTATAATTAATGAAAGATGGCTTAAAGTAAAATAATGGATAATGTTAAAAGAACCTTCTGCTAAGGATGGGACTGGCCCAAAAGCCCTACATTGTTTTAATTAATGTAATAGTTGAGGAGATTGCGTACAAGGTGCATAATTTTATAATTTTTTATATATTATAGTAATAAGAATAATAAATATATAAATATCTAGAACAGCGATACCAATTGAGATGCTTAGGCACGGGCACATATTTGAGAGCTTCTGTATGTCCACAGCTCTGTTCAGATGTAGCCTTCGCTTAGTTGCTTAGTCCATATTGTTCACTTAGATCATCCTAACATTTTGGTGCCCATGACTATCTTCATTGTCATATAAATGTGGTTTCTTTGACATCGCTTATCTAGAATATAAAGTAGCACAACAAAGCTGAAGTAAAAAACATGCAAAGATATAAATTTAACATGGAGAACATTTGCAACTAGGCAAGCAACATCATGCTTCTACTTTACAATTAGACTAAATATTTAGCAAACATGCTAATCTATATACAGTAAAAGCTTCTTATTTGGGGTTCTCTTATTCACGGGTTAAACAATTCCAACACAGTTCCTGTATTTGCAGCTAAAAATTTCTTTATTCGTGGATCTAATTGGTATATTAGAAGGATTAGTAGCCTTTATTAATGCATCTGCAACTTTTCCTTACTGCAGGCACGTTTCAAAGCAGCATTTACAAGGAGCAATTCAAACCAAATGGACAAATTGATATCAAAGTAAAACACTAAGCCTAAAGTTCATTGATAAAAGCCACTGCCGCCATAATTCACGAGCCACTATGTTCATTAATAAATGCCACGATCGGTGTTTTATTGTTTCAACTCGTCATTCAATGCAATAATTTTGATTGAATAACACGTGTCTCTTCTGCTTTGTTGCCAATTTATAATGTCGAGTTAAAGGAAAGAAAATTAGTTCCGAAATGGAAAAGAGTAGTGTTGCCGTTTAAAGTAAAAATATAAATGTTTGACTGTTTACATGTTGGCGAGTCGTTTGCATCTATATCACACTGTTTCAGTGTTAATGAATCAACTGTACAATTCATCAAGACATCCAAAGACAAAACAAGGAATTCTATCACTCAATTCACATCTAAATATCAATCTGAATTAAAAGACCTTTATAAAAGCGGCAAAACAAGAAAAAATTACTAAGTTCTTTAAGCCCTTGCCTAAGCCTAACAGTAGTAATTAATAAAAATTGTTCAAAATCTCTCATTGATTGATTTTATTTTGATAATTTTTATTTTATTTCGGAACCTTGGAATGTATCCCCTATATACCCATACAAATTACCATTTCATATTTGCAGTTTCTGTATTCACAGCATATCTACAGAACATATCCCCCCACGAATAAGGAGCTTTTACTGTATATAAGAAATTAAATGTCTGTCTGTCCCTTATGCACTACCATACTGTTCATACAATTGTGATTGGCTTTTTGCAAAATGTTCAAGTGTTTCCCTGGAAAGTTTTAGGCTATAAGAGAGTTGTAAACTCAATCCCTTCACCCTTTGTAGAGAAAAACGTGTTTTTCGGAACATTTTGGACACTTAAATGGCTAACGCTGCCTAAAGCATAACATATACACCAAATTAATGTACACAGAATCAAATATAAAAAAAAATCTATAAAAAAGTTTGCAACAGCATATGTCTTTTATAGATAACTCACAATAACTATTTTTATCTTTCAGCTCATTGATGCCAAGAAGACTGGGATGACTAGATTCCCGGGCAAGCGCATAATAGCGCACAGTGGGTATTCTTTTACGGATAACTCTCAATAACCATTTTTTTCTTTCAGTTAATTTATGCCAACAAGATATGAATAAGTAGATTCCCGGGCAACACCAGGTAATCATCACGGAGTATCTAAAAATAATTATGATATAAATTTATAATTATTTTTCTTTTTACTTATTCAACTAGACATAAAAACACATTTAATTTATTTAGGTGTAGCAATGCATATTTAATTTTAGGAAGTTATATTTTGAGGTTATTTTAATTATATTATTTTTGGTCTGGACATCTTACCTCAATATTAATGTTGATTTGTTCTTGGACATGTTTCAAAACAATTCTCTGTTTTATCTTCAGCTTTCCCAGACTGGTTTTATTTATGTTGCATTATGTTGCACCACCTGGATGTCGATGTCAGCTCCATCCTGTGGTTGGCCAAAGAACCTCCAAACAAGGTCACCCTCCATCGGAATATCAAAATTCATAACTCTGTTTCTGTTCTTCTGAATATAAATTTTTTCCCAAATAGTCAGCTCGTTTTTATTTTCTAACTGTTTTAATAATAGAAAATAAAAACGAGCTGACTATTTGGGAAAAAATTTATATTCAGAAGAACAGAAACAGAGTTATGAATTTTGATATTCCGATGGAGGGTGACCTTGTTTGGAGGTTCTTTGGCCAACCACAGGATGGAGCTGACATCGACATCCAGGTGGTGCAACATAATGCAACATAAATAAAACCAGTCTGGGAAAGCTGAAGATAAAACAGAGAATTGTTTTGAAACATGTCCAAGAACAAATCAACATTAATATTGAGGTAAGATGTCCAGACCAAAAATAATATAATTAAGTAGCAATGCATGCTGAGTATCAGCTAGTAAGTGATAATAAAATGTGTTAAATACAATGTCCTGCGCAACAGTCGGTGGTTAAAGGTATTATGCCTTGAGCAGAGCTTCAGGACTTATGCTGATTCAAGTCCCTCATGGAGAAAGGAAATCTCTCATTGAATTTCAGCCTCTATCGAACTGGTGCTCTGACATCATCTTGAGGAATTTGGGTAGCTATATTAAATAGGTCCACCGCTGTGGTCTCGAGGTAGCATGCTGCCTTTTCACGCAGCGGGCCCGGGTTCGATCCCCGGTCGGGGCAGTTTTTCTGGGTGAGGTTTTTATCGGGGTTTTTCCTCACCTGTAAGACAAATGTCAGGAAAACTTTAAGGCCCAAACGGTCCCCGAAATCATATGGCCATCATCTCCATCATCATCATCATCATCATTGTCATCCTTCACCGGTGTGGAAAGCAACAGGAAGCTACCACACCTACACAATTCCCTAGTAAAGCTGCAAGCATAGCATGAAAATGCTATGATTGCAGTGAAGGACCTGCCCTTGGGCAGAATTACTATGGATGGATGGATATTAAACAGTGTTTCCAAGTTGATAAAACCAGCTATTATGGCTGGGAACCCAATATGCTGACATGTCAATCCTAAAAAACTCCAAGGCGCAACTGGCTTAGAAGGCGCTTGGCCTACCAGCTGGCCTCATGTTCACATGTGTCAATCACAGAGGTAGACAATCATCCAGCCAGTGTACGGGTGACATGTGGTCAGCATGTTAAGTCCCCCAGCCATTATAGCTAGTTTTCTCAACCTGGAGCCGCTATTTATTGTAGCTACCCAAATGCTTCATGATGCTGGGTGAGCACTGGTACCATACTGGCTGAAATTCCATGAGAAAATGTCTTCTGACCTAGAGACCGAGGCCAGCACAAGTCCTGTAGCTCTACACCAAGACATCTTGCCTTGACCATTTGGCTACGGCGTGGGACACAGGTCAATCCTACACTGGCACTATGATCATGCACCTCTCTGATAACGCATGTGGATGTGAGGCCAGCAACCTACTGTGTCATGAATTTTTTTTTTCCCCTAAAATATGCACTATTTTTCTTTTCTTCTATAAAACCATGAAAATATTTATTAATTACAGCTTATACAAATGAAGTCTGCATGAGAAAAACATGAAAGGAATTCCTAGCCTAGGGATAAAGAATTAATTATGTCTCTTCTACACTGCCAACTCCACAACTAGGTGTACTGGTAGCAGGGGAATGATCCAATCCTTTGAATAGTCAATAACCAAATGGTTAACTTATCCCAAGGTGTCAATTTTTTACATGATGCTGGCGATAGCAACATGCTTTTCCGTCACATCATGCACGTTTAATACCTTGGTCATGCTGCAGTGGTATTTTCCGTACTCACGTTTATTTTTTTTTAAATTTACATGGGAAACATTAATTTGCAAATGAAAAAAAAAATGTTTATCTTTAAACCATTCACTTTGGTCACACGTAGAAATTCAGTATATAATGGAAATGGACAGCTAATGACAAATGAGGGAAATTTTGAGGAAGTGGCTGAATTCAAATACCTAGGAACAATAATCACAAATAGGAATCAGATGCACAAAGAAATTAAACATAGGCTCAATTCTGGAAATGCATGCTATTATGCATTGCAGAGACTTTTGATGTCCCAACTCCTTTCAAAAAACGTTAAGCTGAAAATATATAAAACTATTATTCTACCTGTTATATTATATGGGTGCGAAACATGGACTCTTACTTTAAGGGAGGAAAGAAGATTACGAGTATTTGAGAATAAAGTTCTTAGGAAAATTTTTGGACCAAAGAGAGATGAACAGACAGGTGAATGGAGAAGACTACATAACAATTAACTACATGGTCTTTATAGGAAGCCAGATATAATAAGAACAGTTAAGTCTCATAGACTGCGATGGGCAGGACATGTTGCGCGTATGGGGAATGAAAGACGTGCATGGAAACTTCTTGTAGGAAAGCCAGAAGGAAAACGCCCAGTTGGTAGACCAAGAATGAGGTGGGAGAACAACATTAACTATGATTTGAGGGAAGTAGATTATACAGGGAATGATTGGAAAGCATTAGCTCAGGATAGGGATGTATGGAGAGCTTATGTCCACGCGGCCATGAACCTACGGGTTCAATAGTGCCAGTGAGTAAGTAAGTAAGTAAACCATTCACTTTAGCTTTAAATATCCTATGCTCTCTTCTATATGCCAGAAACATAAGGTCATGTTAAACTTTAAATTATTTTCTAGCATTACAAGAGAACTGTGAACCATCGCATGCCGAAACCTATCTTGAAATTTCTCTCAGAGAAACGTTGTGATAGGCCATGTCCAAGAAAATATCTATCACTTTTAATGGCAAGGCACAGAAATCAAAGCCATAACCCAGCAATGGCAACCACTGTGCGAAGCAGATGGACTCCCTGCTTGAATAGACTGACATGGAGTGAGGCAGGATGCACACAGACAGGAGGTTGTGAGGGTTATCCAATCCACCAAGTCAGGAGTTGTATTACTTCTCTGTAGTTTAAATGAGATATTTAGCGCTGGATTTTAGTACTTTGCAATTAAAAGTGGCAGATAATTTTTTGCACACGGCCTTAGCACATCACTACAGTTCTCTGGGAGAAGTTTCAAGGTAGGTTTTGAAATGCATTGGTTGTAAGTGTGAACCCGTACATGTATGAAAACAAGACATAAATAGATTGTAACGAATAGACCTCAGATTTGAAGACAAATGCCTATTTAATTCTGGTATGGGAAAATAGGAAATAATTAGATAAGTACGATTCATGGAGAAATAAAGCAATTAAGAGAATTGTGTAATTGCCAGAAAAATCCTAAAACAGAGGTTAGTGCCTATTTTACAGTTTTTTTTTGCCTAATCTTGCCTAAAATTGGCTCTTTTTACATTATTTGTCATTAGAAGTTAGTGTAGTTATTTCTTTAATTAATTCTCTAATTTTCCTAATTTATTCTAGCCCTTGAATGGATCCTCAGATGTCAAATGGAAGGAGGGAGAGAAATAAGTTAATACATTCAGTTTTCTTATACCAGTATTTACAAATGGTTTTTCCAAAATCCATACTCTCAAATACTACACACTTCATTGAAAGCACTCTTCAGACAGAAAAACCAAAAGATAAGAAATACAGGAAATTCACATATCATCCTTGGGCACACAACAAATTTCAGAAGATTTTTGGAAAATTTAATATTAATTTAGTACCAAAGAATGATTATAGTTTAAATAAACTAATAAAAATGAAAAGATTGATGATGGTAAAAAATCAGGAATATATCAAATAAAATGTAAAGACTGTGATAAGATATACATAGGGAAAACAAAAAGAAATTTAACCATTAGAACTAAAGAACACATAAGGGGAAGTAGAAAAATCTGCAGTGGCTGCTCGTTTGGTCAGAAAAACACAAAATAGATGTAAACACAAAATTATTAAAACAGAAAACAAAAATGAACACCATATGGGAAAAATCTATATACAGAAGAACAAGGAAAGAATTATGAACTTTGAAATTCCCGCAGAATGGAACCTCATTAGTAAATTCATTGTACCAGAGGCAAAGAAAGCAGGAATCAAGAATCAGGACCGACAACATGAGAAAATTCAGTCTGTAATCACTGAAGATGGGGCTAAGAAGCTCTGAACATATGTTTGACAAAAACAACTATAAGAGGTAAGAATGAACAGACAAAATGTTTTAATTATTGAAAAACCTCTTAATGTTACTTCCTATTGTATTTTTAAAATTAAAAAAAAGCTACGAAATGTTATTAAAAATAGTAAAAGTATGTAGAGTAACAGTGTCATAAGAATGTTGTATGGAAAATCATAAAAACGTCATATTCTAAAGTTTAGCCTTAATTAACAAATATTCAACTAAAATTGGATCTAAAATTGATATTATTCTAACAAACACAATCAAAATGGTGATGGTGCTTAATATTACATAACAATAATCTATCTACACATTCCACAATAAAAGAAAGCGAACAAAGCATGTGTGGCCATTCAGGGTATTGACATTAAAACAGAACCTGCACAACTTTAGCCCCTTCGACAGATGGTTTTCGTTGAAGCCATCTCTGAAGCCCAGGGAACCTCTGACAATGAATGCAAACCCATCGATGGAAGTAAACAGCTTTACTTTGTGCATACAAGTCCAATAGTTCTTCTTTAGTAGCAGGCACTTCCAATTCATTCTCGTCCACTTCAAATACAGGCAAAACAAATACAAACTTCTTCATGCGGGGTTCTGGCATCACAGGTAGAGGGGGAGACAATTCAGCATCCATACCATCACCTTCAATCCGCTTTCTACGGAACCTTGAAAGCATTGATATAAATCCTGGGACCAAATCTCTGCTCGGCAGAAGTTCAACATCAGAAACCAACACATGTGGCGTTGTTGCAGCTGTTCTTGCTACATTCCGAGCTACGTTAACTGGATAAGTCAATCCTTCACTCTGACGGAATGTATGAAGTGGTTCTCTGGGTGCTGAACAGTCTACAAAGTTTGGCTGTGGGCGTATTTTTGAATCTAACACTGTAGGATTGTTAATTGAAGAAAAAATTGGAGGATAATTTACTGGATATATTAAATGTAATGAAAGTTTTGACATCTCTGGGTAACAATGGCATAAATGATTTATAACAATTAATGTAAGAGCTGCATCTGTGTACGGTGCATAAACAGCAATACTCACAGGGCCCTCCCATCGTCGAACAATCTCAACAATATTATAAACAAATTCTGGAGTGGCATGTGTACAATATGTAACACCTATATTGTTGCTATTTTCACTGCTCGAATATTTAACTACATCATAAATAACACGATATGGTCCAATTTTTCCAAGTTCTGGACTAAATGAAACATGTTTTTCAGTCCAATTAAAATTATCTACTGTTCCATATGTGAAATTACAGTAACTTTCATTTGTAGGAAATATTCCTTTTAAAAACAAGCCAGGCACAAAATGAGTACGATTAGTTTCAACGTGTTTCTGATACGAAAAATGACCACCTGTCATTGACCCACCATTTCTAGACGAACGTAATATTGTAAACGAACTCCACGTCCTGCGCCATTTGAAAATTTCACTGAACAGAGTAAATCCAGTGAAAGCAAGAAATAATGGACCCAGAATCTTCAGTCGGAAACATCTTAATATAAAATACCGCCTCATCCTTATTTCACTAAATTTCAATACTTTTCTTACCATCTAACATGTTACATTTATTTGGCCCCTTAATTTTTTTATTATCAACACTGTTTTAAAATTACAATTTGTGATAATTCACAGACATGCATATATGTTAAATACATCATAACCTCTACATTTCAATACAAAAGTATACATTATAAAAAAATTAAAAGTCAGTGTAGCCAATAGAATTACATTGAAAGAAACTGAACAAAACAAAAAATACCTCAGTAATTCAAAACACTTCCTACAGATGCCAGAACCAATAGAGTGACTCTTTGCAGAGTACCCAAGGATAACTTTCCTCTAAGGAGTGCCTCTATTTATCTATGGACTCTAGGCGTATATATGAGTAGATGCATGACAAGAAACACCGTCATATTTTTATCGAAAGTTAGGTTTTTTACTAAAAACTTTTCAATAATTCACTGGCACTACCAAGCTGGAGGTTCATGGCCACGCGGACATATGCTTTCCATATATCCCTATCATAAGCTAATGTTTTCAATCATTTCCTTATAATTCATATTCCTCAAATTATGGTTAATGCTATTCTCTATTCTTGGCCTGTCTACTGGGCGCTATCCCTTTGGTTTTCCTACAAAAAGAGTCCATGCTTCTCTTTAATTCCCCAGTCATGCTATATGACTGCCCATCAGTCTACAAGACCACTCTTCTTACTATATGTGGTTTACTATAAAGTTCAGTGCTCAATATTATGTAGTTTTTACCTTCCATTCACCTGTCTGTTTATTTCTTTCTTGCCCAAAAATGATTTAAAAAGAGACCGTGATTCGCATCCATATAATATAACTAGGAAAATAAAAGTTTTATTTTTTTTTGAGTTTAATATTTTTTTAGAGCAGTTGGGACGACAAGAGTCTCTGTAATGCATAATAGTATGAATTTCCAAATCGAGCCTATATTTAATTTCTTTGTGAATAAGAGTATAAGAGTGTATATGTTGGCCTTTAGTATCTCTTTGCTATCGCCTAATATTACATCATCAACATAAACTAACAGATTATTAATACCATTGAGTTTTAGGCTTTCTTCAACCTCTAAAGATCTGATGACATCTTGTACAAAACTTAATAGTAGAGGAGATAGTGCATCTTCTTGCTTTAATTCATTATAAATTTCAAAAGTATCCGAAAACTGTTGTCTACATGCACTCGACTATTTGTGTCATTTAGACACATTCGAATAAGTCTAACTAACTTTTAATGAATTCCGAATTCTAACAGGATACTATATAATTACCCCCTTAATTGAATCGTGTACCATTTTTGAAGTCTACATTTAGTTGATGCCATTATATTCCCATTTCCTTTCTAAAATCTGTCTCATACTAAAAACCTGATTTATTATAAACCTGTATCTTTTAATTCCATATTGTTGATCTCCTATTATGACGTCAATATAGCCTAGGGAGCAAATCTGGATACTACTGCATTTGTTAGAATTGTGTATGAAGTTGAAGGTAATGAGGTGCCCGGGTAGATCGCTACTTATCATAGCTGCCCAAATTGCTGATGAACTCAAAAAAAAAACTACTTCACCGATTTGAATGGGGTTTTCTCCATCATTTAGAGAATTTTTTTGGAACAATTAACGAATATAACATATTACCGTATATACTATAGGACCGGAGTTAAGAAAAAGTTCATCGGTGGACTAAAAAGTCGCTTTTGGACAAATGACTTATGCTGCCTACACCATAACAAATACACCAAATTAGTGTACACAGAATTGATTATCTCAAAAAATTCTACAAAAAAATCCGCGACGCATATGTCTATCTTTTACGGATAACTCATAATAACAATTTTTGTCTTTCAGCTCATTGATGCCAAGAAGATCGGGATAAGTAGATTCCCGAACACCGCCGTGTAATCAACATGGGGTATCTAAAAATAATTACGATATAAATACGGTATATAATTATTTTTCTTCTTTACTTATTCAACTAAACATAAAAAACATTTCATTTATTTAGGCGTGGCAGCGCACGCCGGATAGGCCTGTTGGCTAGT
Source organism: Diploptera punctata (assembly GCA_030220185.1). Taxonomy (NCBI): domain Eukaryota; kingdom Metazoa; phylum Arthropoda; class Insecta; order Blattodea; family Blaberidae; genus Diploptera; species Diploptera punctata. The sequence goes on from JASPKZ010004196.1 coordinate 4,479,265, forward strand.
TTTTAATATATTTTCTTGTTTCTTATATTTCGCACTTACTTTTTAAAAAGTCATAATAATATTATAAAAACTTGATAATTATGCGGATCTAGATACAAAGTTTTATTTCCATAATGCTAAAATTGAATAAAAGCTGTATTGTAATGGATTTCCTTATACTACGAGTATGTGAGAGTTCCAACATTCAATACAATCACACAGCTCAGATGCACACGTTTGAAGTCTATTGTTAACTAATAGCTTATATGTACTATATATCCATAGTAATTCTGCCCGAAGGCAGGTCCTTCACTACAATCATAGCATTTTCATGCTATGCTTGCAGCTTTACTAGGGAATTGTAGGTGTGGTAGCTTCCCGTTGCTTTCCACACCGGTGATGGATGATGATAATGATGGCCATATGATTTCGGGGACCGATTGGGCCTTCAAGTTTTCCTGACATTTGTCTTACAGGTGAGGAAAAACCCCGATAAAAACCTCACCCAGAAAAACTGCCCCGACCGGGGATCGAACCCGGGCCCGCTGCGTGACAAGGCAGCACGCTACCTCGAGACCACAGCGGTGGACATGTACTATATATAATGTTTGTAATTAAATAATAGTCATATAGGCAAATATCTAATTTTAAAATGGTTCCAAAATAAAAACAATTTAAGGGGGGTGATGGGTGAAATTTCTATTTTCTATATTTTTGAGCTAGAGACCTGTTGTTTTGTACAAACATTCACGGCATGATACATAATGATGTGTCTAAGTTTCATTCTTGCGAGACATTTATTTTATGAGTTATTAAATATTATATTATTAAAAAATTGCATATATCATAATTTAATGGGTTCCACAATTTTGTTAGTAAAATGTCTGATTTTTTTACAAGACCCCTAAAAAAAAAAAGATCATGCGTTAGAATTCTTATAATGTGAATACAAAGGGGCGAAAAATGTACCTCATGCGTTGATTTACATAAAAAAAAGATTAATAATTGCATATATTTTATTTTTTATTTCTTAAAGTACTACTTCAATCATGAAACCCATGCACTACTTTGTTACCCATTGTTTTCTAGGACATGCAGTAAAAATTTGAACTTTCTACGACAACATTTCTGAATTCCATTCAATTTTGAATATACAAAAATGCAGTCGAAATAAAAAGTGTAGAAAAATAAGTTTAAAGATTTGCATGCAGGTAGTATTTAACTGGTACAGCCTTTTAACTCTGACGTAATTTAGGGCACTTAGAAGCGTCATAGGCCCATGAAACTTTGCCAACATATACATTAGAGAAGAGGCTATTTTTTAGTTCAAAAAACAAAAAATGCCAATTTTGATCTCAAATGGCCAATTTTTCAGCCATCACCCCCCTTAAATTAAAACAAAGTGAAAGGTTCGAGCGTGCGAACGTGTTTCAAAAACATCTAAATTTGAATTTTAAACACAACTTCCTTTTTTAATTCTTCGCATGTAAATTTTATTTTCATGTTACGTAAGAAGTTCGTTGAAATCGTCTCTCGTTTTATATTTTACAAAGCAGCATAAGAATCAATAGGAAAAACAAACGCTATCGATTATGAAAATAAACTAACTGAAATAATTTGACAGTCTTTTATTTATAAAGAAAACATGATGGGCAGGTCTGAATACAATAGAATAGCGTTCGCGTGAATTATCCAGACGATTTACGGATAATATCCCTACAATGATACGAGGAAATCGTTTAAATTTAATTATCATTACAATTTATTTGCTTATTTATTTATTTAGCTAGGTGGAGTACTGCCCATGTGGCATTTTCTTCAACCCAATCAAGGAAATAATAATAATAATAATAATAATAATAATAATAATAATAATAATAATAATAATAATAATAATAATAATCATCATCATCATCAAGGCTTAGGCTCTCTGGCCCGTTCCGACTTCTACAGATTTGGTCTTTCCATATAGTAAATGGTCTTCCTTGACTTCTATATCCTGTAGGTCTGTAGTTTAAAATCATTTTAGAAGGTCTATCATCTGACATTCTTAGTAGATGTTCGTACCAATTTTGTCTTTGTTTGTCAATTTTATCCGTCAATTTAAAAATATTTAATTGATCTCTTATCTCAGAACTTCTTTTCTGGTCCATAAGAGTGTAATAATAATAATAATAATAATAATAATAATAATAATAATAATAATTCACATAATAATAATAATAATCATAGTACATTCACGAATTTAGGCCATTTGTTGACCTGTTTCGGCCTCAAGAGAAACACCATCCAGAAGTCTTTTGAGTGGACGTCCTGGTCTTCTTCTTCCTGCGGGTTGATATCTTAACATTTGTTTGGGTATCCTGTGATCTTCTAATAATAATAATAATAATAATAATAATAATAATAATAATAATAATAATAATAATAATTTACATTCCACATGCCAACCGAGCAGCGGGAGTTCCCTAAGGTGCATCCTTTCACCCTTACTGTATACGTTGTACATAATAGATCTTCCTACTATCCCAAATACCTATACCACATAATTGGCCGGTAATACCTGTTTATTTTTCCAGACCACCTTTCGATCCCTTCCTGCAAGAATCCATGTTTTTTTTCAAAATTCCCTTAACCTAATTTGTCTTTGGTTCCAGAAATGGAATATAAAGGTAAATGCTACCAAAACCCAGGCGATCCTATTCATAAAATCTTCCAGACGCTCACCGATCCAACTTACTTCCGATCCGATTGAGGGTCTTTCCACTTTTCAGCGGTTGCCCTTTTACCAGCCGGCTGCTGGCCCTTCACATCCACATGTGTCAATCACAGAGGTAGATGATCAACAGCCAGTGTAGGGTGACAGGTGGTTAGCATGTCGAGTCCCCCAGCTTGTCCAACTTACTTGAGAACTCAAAATCTCCGCCTAGAACCTTTAGTCAAGTATCTTGGGCTCCAACGGATCCCAAGCTTACGTTCCAAATTCACATTCGGCATTTACAACATAAAGCTAATGCAGCAATAACTCTTTTATATTCATTTTTGAAGTCCGATAAATTGTCTCGTAGGATCAAGCTTTTACTGTTTAAAACTGTGATATGCAGTATGCTACAGTACGGTTGTGAGGCCTGGAGCATCCTCGCAAAACGACACAAAAACAAAGTTCAAATAATTCAGAATAATTCAGTCAATATTTACGTAGTCTTGAAAATGACAGTTTCGCTGTTGAAAGATGTTGACTCTTTTAATTTGTAATTGGTGAAATGGGTACATTGACTACATGTTTTACGATTTTATCACCAAGAAGATCATTAGTTTATTAAATTTCAGAATAAATGTTTAAAAATATTTTTTTCGGCCCCCCGTTATACTATGAAGATGACAGACCTACACAACGTAGCGCAGATTCCCTATATTGATACCGTACTTGAAGAACAAGTATATATATATATATAGGCCTATGAATATGAAAGTCTTCTTAGGTTTTCCGCGTCTTGGATTCAAGTTCGGCCTCTGGCCACTGATTCCGACGTTTCGGCATGATCCCACATGCCATTATCAAGGAATGATAAGTTCGAGTCACATGTTTAGGTCTTATATAATAATATACATAGAGTTTTCGCTGTGGTCCGTTTCCGAAGACGTACACCCAAGAAAACTTTCATATTCATACTTATATCCGCGAAAATCTGCAATTTAACACACATATATATATATATATATATATATATATATATATATATATATAGTTGTACCATACATCCTTGCACTTCAGCACTATAGTGCGCAATATGGAACGCCTGCCTAAGCAGAGTACTATACATGAAAACATGTTCACTAGATTCAACCCCTATTAACGACCCCAGCCAGAGATTAGCGATATGCTCTCACCTGGAGTAGCGTGGCTCATTCCGTACTCCTGGATTTCCGACTCTCGGCTTGAATGCAGTGTGGTTTCTCATACCCTGCTTCAGGTCATCAGGTCCTGATCTCTATCTATATTCTTGACTAGCGCCGCCAAACAGGCTTAGGTTAAGTGACTTAACCCCATAACGATAGTCATTACGCAATTAGCTGCCACGGAGCCATGGCTGGTTCCAGCACGCAGCTCACCGGACGAAGCTAGACTTCGTCACACTTCAGTCCATCAGTCAGTCAGTCAGTCAGCCACCCGAGCCTTACAGTGACCCGACCTGTCGAGAGAGGCATTATAATTATGGATCACACACATATATTTTTTGACTGCACAAGGACAAGGAGGACCTTCCTCGATGAATGATCAGCTCAATGCCAGGGCCATTTTCGAGAAAAGAGAACTTAAGACGAAGCACATCATTCACACGCACATTCATATTAACATGGCCGATATGATGACTATTATGATGGCCAGATGGTGTTCGGGAACTTTAAGTTTCCTGACATTTGTCTTACAGGTGAGGAAAGCCCTGAAAACCCCATCATCCTGGAAACTTGTGCCGACCGGGGATCGAAACCGAGCCCTCTGCAAAGTAATAATAATTAGGGGGGGATTTCTATGACAATTCATGTTTTTAAATATTTATTTGTTTAAGTTTCAAGTAAGTAAACAACATGTATGTAGGTCTCCTGATGAAAATTTTGTGATTTTTACTGTATCTTATAAGTCATATTTATCATGTTTTTTTTTTAGATTTATGGTTATATTTGTTCTAATTTCTACAATGGAGTCATATTTTAGTTATATTTCATGGATTTTTATGTCGTCAGCCAAGTTTAAATAACCAACATAATATATACAAGTCGCAAGTTTCATGGTCACTTGTTAGAAGGCCGCTTTTTATTCTCGAAAATTCCTTGAAATACGAGACTGTCACAACCCTCGCTTTCACTGTATGGTAAAAAGTTGGAAAATGTATATATGAATGAATTATTAGTATATAATATTTATTGCATTCATTCAATTATAATATTCAATGCATGCATATTTCTTATTTTATTACATAGTAAACCTAGCATTGACAATAATAATAATAATAATAATAATAATAACAATTATTATAAATGGAGTGAATTTAAATGTTTATGGATGTATGTAGGTATGTGTGTATGTATATAGCCTACCCCATCCGTCTCTCATGGAGACATAATTGCTCCCTTAGTGGGAGTTTTTGACAAAGCTAATTTATTTATGCTTATATATATATATATATATATATATATATATAACCGCTGTGGTCTCGAGGTAGCGTTCTGCCTTGTCACGCAGCGGGCCCGGGTTCGATTCCCGGTCGGGACAGGCTCCTGGGTAAGTTTTTTTCGGGGTTTTTTCTCACCTGTAAGATAAATGTCAGGATGCTTAGGGCCCAACGTTCCCAGAAAATCATCCGGCCATCATCATCATCCTTATCATTATCATCATCATCCTTCACCGGCGTGGAAAGCAGCAGGAAGCTACCACACCTATAATTCCTTAGTAAAGCTGCAAAGCATAGCGTGAAAATGCTATGATTGCAGTGAAAGACCTGTCCTCGGGCAGAATTACTATGGATGGATATATATACAGATCTCAGTGAATGGCACACGTAATTAGCACATCGCCTGGATGAGACATCTAGTAGATAACTATAATATTACTTGGAAGAGGAAAGTCGTTAAATTTTGCTCAGAGGCACTAATCTAGACTTGAGGTTATTTTACGAGTCCGAAAATCTTCAGACAAGAGATCCACTGCTTAAAATCCCTCCCCCAGGACTTTTCCCTTGGAATTTACCACCCTAAAATCCATCGATCCCGTCCTGGTTTGAACCAATGTTACTCGGGACTAGAGGCAAGGAACACAACCACCGCGGTCAACATTTATGTATACGCTACTATCCATCCATCCATCCATCCATAGTAATTCTGCCCGAAGGCAGGTCCTTCACTGCAATCATAGCATTTTCATGCTATGCTTGTAGCTTTACTAGGGAATTGCAGGTGTGGTAGCTTCCCGTTGCTTTCCACACCGGTGAAGAATGATGATGATGATGATGATGATGGCCATATGATTTCGGGGACCGTTTGGGCCTTAAAGTTTTCCTGACATTTGTCTTACATGTGAGGAAAAACCCCGATAAAAACCTCACCCAGAAAAACTGCCCCGACCGGAGATCGAACCCGGGCCCGCTGCGTGACAAGGCAGCACGCTACCTCGAGACCACAGCGGTGGACTATAGGCTACTATAGTGTAAACAAATATTTTCCAGTTTTTAAGAGTGTCTTGGGAACATAATACCATGCATAGTTTAAAAATCTCGTATTTTACGCTACAAATTCTGGGAATAGGCCTACACCTTATCTACGTCTGGCTTCTGTGTAGCACGAAAAATCGCAATTAGTCTATTTTTGAAAATTTTATAAAATAATAAATATGTAAAAATAAAAAGTAAAAGAAATGTTCCATATTTTGATTGTTGGTGCATGCATGTTCCAAGCCCAGCTATGATACGCGTGTCGGTGCTACAAAATCCTGACCTGGCCTTGATATACTGTAAATAGACATGAAGTAGTCGCATGACGTCCTTCCTTTATAATATTTATCATTTCCTTTATGTCGAGGTAAAACAAAGTTAAATTCTCGTCTCCTGTGATCTATATTTATGGGCTAAAATATATAATTTTTCACATACAAATGTCGTGATGTAAAACTTTAGCTTAGCAAGGCAGACTTTAACATCAAATATTCATTTGTTTTCAGCTCTTTCTCGTTTACGGTTATGATATGCATTAATGTAATGCCTAACTACAAACAGAGGGCATGTTAATTTTTGTAGCTTCTTATAAAATAGCATATCACAACAAATCAGTCATAAGAGAATAAAATTTCATCCCATTAAAGAATTTTTTTTAAATTTTATGATGATGATTATTATATTATTATTATTATTATTATTATTATTATTATTATTATTATTATTATTATTATTATTATTATTATTATTATTAAATAACTAACTAACTCACTGGCATTATCGGACCCGTAGGTTCATGGCCGCGTGGACATAAGCTCTCCATACATACATCCCTATCCTGAGCTAATGTTTTCCAATCACCCCCTGTATAATCTACTTCCCTCAAATCATAGTTAATGTTATTCTCCCACCTTACGATATTATAATAATAATAATAATAATAATAATAATAATAATAATAATAATAATAATAATTATTATTATTATTATTATTATTATTATTATTATTATTATTATTATTATTATTATTATTATTGTTAAACATAAAGTCTAATTTTGATGTGTTTTCGAAATTCCTCTGGTGACGCTGGATTTTTATATCGATCATTTTATATTCGGTAAGTGAAACTATTACAACAAACTTTTAGTTTGATATATTCAACGTAAAAACAATCTTCACCACGCCTGGAAATGACGTCGAATTAATTATTTCTGCTTTCAAAGCTTAATAAACGAACATTTATTTTTACATCACCAATCACAACTTCTTCCAACAGAAAATTGTTAATAGTACATTACGATGCGAGGTTGGGAAGTGGTTTTTTTACAGAATCGAGGAAAATTAAAAAAAAACCGAGCGATGGCGAGATTTTTAATTTCCGAGATTCTGTAAAACACTTCACAAACGTGCGTTGTACATTATTTTTTGCGCGATGGTGTTTTCAAAATAATAAATAATAGTAAAATAATAACATCTTTGTTGGAAATATTTGCGTTCGTTATAAACAATTGACTAACGTTAACAGTGTGAGCAATGTTTATTAGTTTGAACAACAGGAGGCCGTGAGACCGATTATTGATAATATGGCCGCAAGTACGTATTTATTGTTTTATATTATTTCAAATAAAGTTCAGTTCATTTAAAATGCAGTGATTTGTTTCGTATAATGTATATTAACACTACCTTTTGGATACTTTTTTTTTGTATATACATTGTACGTAGTACACGTAAAGGGCAGTGGTTTTACTTCCCGCACGTGGGTGTAAATGTAATATTACAGTATAGTTATTTAGGTTGGCAATTCCGAAATGTAGGAAGTTGAACTTTCAATCATGGACGCCATTGCTGTAAGTACGACAAAACGCACTATCGCGCAAAAACGTAATTTCCAAGGCTACCATGTACAAAATGTCTTCTCCACCAACAATCCTTATTTATAGGATTCGTTGCATAGAACGAATTTCAAGACCTCCCTTATCATAGCAAACTATTTGAGAGGAACTTCCTTGTGTTTCTAAACAGGGGCCCTCGAGGCGTTCCAAAGCCTCGAAGCTAAACACGATCGCCACTTACGACCGCTGAGAACAGAGGAAAGCGACGTATGTCGCAACAATTAAGTTATTATTATTATTCCATTACCATAGTTTAACCTCTCATATTATAGGCATTTTTACATGCCACATGCCTCCCGGGCTTCACAGGGTTGCCAACACCCAGTGAGAAAAGGTGGCTAAAACTGACTCCTAAAAATGGCCAGAAATGGCTAAAATGCAACTTTTATCTGTGAAGGAACCTGTATTTTAAAACATAAAAAAATGAACTTGCCAATCTGCGCTTCTGAAGTACAGTTTTGTCAGTATTTTTCTTTTACTCTATTGGAACTAATATAATAGTATAATATGGTGACTAAATTATGAATATAAAATATATTTTAAGAAAAAATACTATTACAATAAGAGATTCTGTAATTGTAAATTTAAAATAAATAAATAAATAAATATAGATATATACATCTTTAATTTCTTTTCTTTTTAAGTTCATCTAGCTGATATTTTTATTCTCTTTTTACGAAATTCTATTTCTATAGGATATTCTTTATTTCTTACTCTCACTGAATGCTGGTCTGAATTACTTACCTACTTCCTCGTATATATAGACTAGAACCTGCCCTGCATTAATTTATGTTCTGATTATAATAGTAGCATTTCTTTTCGTATGTTCTTTGGATGAAAGACACTCATTTTGCTTAATGTATTGTTTGTAGTCGCAAAATCTATCAATATCCATCCGTTATTATTACAAAATGTATATAAAATAATAAAATTGTAATAAAAATGGCTAGAAGTGGCTAAAGAAAATGCGACAAATGGCCAGAAAAGCTATTAGTGGCATTTTTACAAATTTGTAGCTAGTTGTGTATTGAAAATGGCCAGATCTAGCTACATAGTGGCTAAATTGGCAACGCTGCAGTGGCACGACCTGTCGGCAGGGGGATGTTAACTATGGATCACATACATACTTTTTTTGACCTCACAAGGATGTATACGGGCTCCCCAAATGAGAGATCAGTTCAATGTCAGAGTGTCCTCAGAGACAACACACACCATTCACACTAAACACTGGTCCTCCAGGTTGGGGATTGATGCTATGAGCCAGCTCTTCATACATCGTAAAAAAAATATGCTAAAAAAACAAAATATATAGCCTCGGATAGGAAACACATACAATGACAAAGCAGAAGAATTAGGATAATGCATGTAGGATTTTGGAATGTACAGGGATCCATAAATAAAACTGGCGACATTCCAAGAGAACTTGAAAAATATAACATGGACGTTGCAGTTTTGTCAGAAACGAATAAAAGAGGACAAGGAGAAGAGATATTAGATAGATATAGGTCATTTTTCGAGCGGAATTGATAAAGGGAAGAGAATCAAAAGAGCAAAGGTTGGAGTAACAATTCTAATACATAAAAAATATATTTAAAAAATCACAGATTTTAAATTTATCAATGAACGAATTATTTCTATAGAAGTAAATATATATAGCAGAAAAATAAATATAATTGGTGCATATGCACCCACAAAATAATTCAATAAGAGAAATGATGAATGTAGAAAAGGATATTGTACAAGAGATTGTAGAAATCTAACTAAGATGATATGGACATATAATGGGATGAAGGGATACAGAAACAAACAAAATATTGAAATGGATACCTTCTGGAAAAGGGAAACGTGGTAGACCAAATCCAATGTGGATGAAGGGAATTCAAGACAATATGAAGAAGAGAAACATGACAGAAGCAGACAAGCAAGACCGGGACGTGTGGAAGAAAAAAATGGAATATTTTGGTTTGAGGATACCTGTGTAAATAATAGACAATCCTGAAATAAATCCCCCCCAGGAGCTATCACCTTGACGTGGTGGGGGGGCTTAGTACCCGATGAACCAGACGACTCTACTGGGGAAGATTGACTTAGGTTAATCTTGCTGGTGGGTAAGAGGCGAGGGGAACTAAGTATAGCTCACAACGAAGGAATGGCGTCTGTATCCATATTGGGCGGCCACATCTTCGTCAAGTCAAGTCTTCAACGGTCAACAGGGCGACAAGGAATAGCACAGCTAAACTTGTAGGGCTTGAAGAGCGGAAGAAGCAGCCCTCTCTTGGGGGGTGGATACCCAGAGGAGCATGTTTGGAGGCTCAGAGGAAGCAGCCCTTCCACCATCCTTGTCCTGCGAAGCGCTCGTAACGCTTCCAGGAGACATTTATCTTACTGAGAAGCTTCATGGAAATCAGCCGGATTGTCATAAAAGGAACCGACCCAAGCAAGATAAAAGGATACGATTTGGAATAAAGGACATTTTGAAATTAGGAAATTGGAACGTAAGGGGAATAAATACAAAAGAAGAAGAATTAGAAAGAGAATTAAAGAAAAAGAAATAAATATAGCACAATAACAGAAACAAAAAAGAAACTAAAAGGAACAAAGGACTTACAACACTATACTATGTTGTATAGCGGAGTAGAACAGACAACAAGAGCGCAGTGTGGAGTAGCAATTTTAATAGATGAAAAATGGAAGAACAAATTGAATAGCTATGAGTTTATAAATGAAAGAATCCTGATAGCCAGATTTAAAATTGAAAGAGGATATATGATGATAATTGCTGTGTATGCCCCAGAGGAAGGCAAGAAAGAAGAAACAAAAACATTTTATAAAACATTACAAACATTAGTTGATAAATATACAAAAGATCATCATTTAATAATAAGTGGAGACTTAAATGCCAGAGTAGGCAATGTCCCTATACCTAATGTAATAGGAAATAATGGAGAAATAACAATAAATGAAAATGGACAGGATTTGAGACAGTTTTCAGCCTATAATCAATTAAAAATAATGAATACCTATTTCCGAAAAAAGGACATACATAAATATACAAGAAGTGGATATAACTCAAGATCAATAATTGACTATTTAATCGTAAACAACAAGCTAGGAGCCTTGGTAAAAGATGTGAGAGTACATAGAGGCAGCGATATATACTCTGATCACTATCTCGTGATAAGCAAAATAAACATAATAGCTAAATGGCGGAAAAATAACATAAAGAACAAAGAAACCAAGAAGAAGTATATAAAATATATTTATTACAAGATCAAAGTATTAGACAACATTATGAAAGCAGAATGAATAAATATATATCAGAGATAGCGACGTCAGAAGATATAAATATTGAATGGGAAAATATATCAAATGTAATACATAAAACAGCAAATGAGATATTAGGAAAGAAAAATAGAATAAGGAATAGGAAGGGCTTGAGAACTTGGAATGCGAATATACAAAATGCAGTGAATGAAAAACAAAAAGCATATCATACATACTTACGACTGAAAACAGAAGAATCTTATGAAGAATATAAAATGAAAAGGAGAATTGCTAAAAGCATTATAAGAAAATCCCATCAGGAGTCATGGGATAAATTTATAAGCTCAGTAGAACATGATATGTATGGAAGACAAGAAATAGGTTATAAATTAGTGAAACATCTAAATCAGACTGAGAAAGATTCTGCCAGATTGAATATAATCCCAGAACAAGAATGGATCCAGCATTATGAAAAACTTTGGAAAAAGGAGGAAATTGAAGGAAAAGAGAACAATGAGGAAGAAATAAAAGTGAAATATTGATGTAATAGACATAAATGAATTAGAAATGGCTTTGAAAACCACTAAGAATAGGAAAGCAACAGGATTAGATAATATAAATATGGAATTAATCAAATATAGTGGAATATTGTGTAAACTACGAATACTTCATCTAATTAATATATGTTGGCAGACCTATGGGATTCCAACCACTTGGAAAACAGCAATTGTCAATATATTCAAAAGAGGAGACCGGAGAAATTGCGAGAATTACAGAGGGATTAGCTTAATGAATACTGGCTACAAAATATATACGAAAATAATAAATAATAGATTGAGAAACATAACAGAAGTAATAATAAGTGAAAATCAAAGTGGATTCAGAAAGGGAAGGTCATGTATAGACAATGTCTTTACACTGAAACAACTCATAGAAAGAGAAGAGAACATAACTTAGAAACTCACATAGGATTTATAGATTTGGATAAGGCCTTCGATCGAGTAAACAGACAAAAATTATGGAAATATTACGAATGAAAGGATACCCGCTGTGCCTTGTAGAAACAATAAAGACATTATATGAAGACACAAATATAATTATAGATACCGGATTCAAAAGAACAGATGCAATCAAAACAAATACTGGATTACGACAAGGATGTAGTTTATCACCCACTTTGTTTAATATATATATAGACGATATTTTTAATAAATGGAAAGTTTTAGTAAATCCAGGAATAAGAATGGATATAAAATGTGCATAAATAATATTTTATTTGCTGACGATGTAATCATAATACAGAAAAATGAAGACGACTTACAGAAATCAATGCATGCATTAAATGAAATATGTAAATTATACGATCTAAAAATTTCTGTAAGGAAAACGAAGACCATGGCTTTTAGAGGAAGAGATCCAGTGAGAACCAAAATTATTTTAGAAAATCAAAGTATAGAACAGGTGTCTAGTTTCAAATATTTGGGCTGTGATGTTGGCTACAATGTGGAAAGAGCTATTGACTCCAAAATAAATAAATTTCAGACGGTGTGTGGAACAATACAGAGAACATTCAAAAATAAAATTAGAAAAGAAACCAAGATAAAAATGTATAATGTTATGGCGGTTCCCACAATATTGTATGGATGTGAAACTTGGGCTCCAGTGAAAAGACAGAAGGATAGAATACAGACGGCAGAGATGCGGTTCCTAAGACAAGTAAAAGGATGTACAAGACTTGATAGAATAAGAAATGAGGATATAAGAGAAGAATTGAAAGTACAGCCTTTGTTGGATAAAGTCACGAATTACAGACAGAAATGGATTGATCACATGGATGGAATGAGCAAGGAGAGATATCCATTGTTAGCCAGAAATTATCAAGCAAGAGGAAGGCGTGATGTTGGAAGACCTAGAAGACGTTGGGCTGATGCAATATGAAGTCGGAACGGGCAATTGCCTAATCCTTGGAGTGATGATGATGATGATGATGAAATAAATATACAAAAAATAATAGACTACGTACACATTGAATTGTAGATTACAGCTTTTTCAAAGTCTGACTCGCGGGCTAAACCAATACCAGCTTCAAACATAAATCATGTTCCATTCTCTATTACTGGTCCATATATCCTTCACAAAATCTGTCTTTCAAAAGTGTTAATTAAATTCTCAGAGCTCTTTGTCATAGTACAATTTCACTTCCATATACCACTATTAGTCCACCGCTGTGGTCTCGAGGTAGCGTGCTGCCTTGTCACGCAGCGGGCCCGAGTTCGATCCCCGGCCGGGGCAGTTTTTCTAGGTGAGGTTTAAATCGGGGTTTTTCCTCACCTGTCAGATAAATGTCAGGAAAACCTTAAGGCCCAAACGGTCCCCGAAATCATAAGGCCATCATCATCATCCATATCATTATCATCATCATCATCATCCTTTACCGGTGTGGAAAGCAACGGGAAGCTACCACACCTACAATTCCCTAGTAAAGCTGCAAGCATAGCATGGAAATGCTATGATTGCAGTGAAGGATCTGCCTTCGGGCAGAATTACTATGGATGGATGCCACTATTGGACTATGCAGATTTTATATAGTCTTATTTTAACTTTTGTAAAGATAATTTTGGATTTTAGGATTGGACGTAGTCCATAATGTGATTTCCATTCATCCATAGTAATTCTGCCAGAATGCAGGTCCTTCACTGCTATCATAACATTTTCATGCTATGCTTGCAGCTTTACTAGGGAATTGTAGGTGTGGTAGCTTCCCGTTGCTTTTCACGCCGGTGAAGGATGATCATGATGATAATGATAAGGATGATGATGGTCATATGATTTCAGGGATCGTTTGGGCCTTAAAGTTTTCCTGACATTTATCTTACAGGTGAGTAAAAACCCCGATAAAAACCTCACCTCCGGGCCCGCTGCATGACAAGGCAGCACGATACCTCGAGACCACAGCGGTGGGCTTATTTGATCTATATATTCTTAATCCGATCCTTTATACCAAATCGTTTGTCTTTAATTCTACGCTGAGGTCGTCTTTGGTTAAGTCCGTCCGAGTTTCCATTATGAGGAATACGAGTAATATGTTTTCCTCTGATCGCGGTACCAACGCTGTGCAGAGTAGACCATTGGTGGAGCTGCCACCTCAAAGCTTTAGGTCCAGCTCCTGGATGTACTAACCCCATCTCGTGCCACTTCCGCCAACCTATTAAAAATTAGTTGTTGTGGACTTTACTCTTGTTTCCCCGAGCACGGGTCTCTTATCACCCCCAGAGAAAGGACCCCCTCTTCTCATCAGTTCTCCGACCCAAATCGCCGAAGAGATTCTATACCACAACCTTGAATTGGGTTACTCGGATTAGCAGGTCCACCTCGAGCAGGTTGGGAAAGTTGATATGCAGAGGTTGTGTGTTTACAATAGAAGCTATATTGCGCATGCATACCCTTGGACCCATGTTGCATCCCTATGATTGAATTATGTCGGTTTTGAAAAGCCTAAAAAAACCGACTACAAAAATTAGCGTGAGATTGGAGTTGATGCTCACGAGTGTGACAATAGAATAACGACGCTCGTTAAGAGTTAAAAAAGTGTAAAGTGGAAAACTGGAACGAAAGTGTTGAACATTCGGTGATGATTTTTGTCATAAACAGCTGGTCGTTCAAATTCAAAGGTTTATCTCATTCTAATAAAATAGAAGAGAATTAAACCTTGATGATTACTAGATAATTTACAATTTTCTACACTGAAACAACTCATAGAAAAGAGAAGAGAACATAACTTAGAAACTCACATAGGATTTATAGATTTGGAAAAGGCCTTCGATCGAGTAAACAGACAAAAATTATGGGAAATATTACGAATGAAAGGATACCCGCTGTGCCTTGTTGAAACAATAAAGAAATTATATGAAGACACAAATATAATTATAGATACCGGATTCAAAAGAACAGATACAATCAAAACAAATACTGGATTACGACAAGGATGTAGTTTACCACCCACTTTGTTTAATATATATATATATATATATATAGACATTTTAAATAAATGGAAAGTTTTAGTGAATCCAGGAATAAGAATATATAATAAAGTGTGCATAAATAATCTTCTATTTGCTGGCGATGTAATCATAATACAGAAAAATGAAGACGACTTACAGAAATCTATGCATGCATTAAATGAAATATGTAAATTATATGATCTAAAGATTTCTGTAAGGAAAACGAAGGAAGCTCTAACATAGACCTACTGCCTGCCCAAACTTATAATATTAATCAAAGCGGAAACTGAATTCAGTGATAATTGTTGTTTGAAACTTGAACTAGAAGGAAAATTAAACATTATTTAATTAGTAATTACTAATAGTATGGATACGTTATAGTATGGACAACTGCATTTTAATAGTTGCTAAGATATAAGAAGATTTATTCATATTACTAACGTAAATTGGTGCACGGCGTAATGTTGTTTGATTAAGGCAATACGCTACAAGCTGAGGTGGAGTGAGTTCGAATTCCGATGACCAAATCATAGCTATTGTTATTACATATTGTATTTTATGTATGAAATCACGAACTCCAAGTACATAAAAAATATTATATTGAGAAAAGAATGCAGCACGGGTATAAACAAGAAACCGTGAGTAAATAGCATCTAGCTTTCTCGGCTGACGCGTGTGGCCATCGCGCCCGGCTATCCCAACAGGGATCCCAGGTTCGAATCTGGTAGTTCCGGACGGGTATTGGTAGAGGGCCATACTAAGATTTTTCGGGTTTTTTCAAAGTTCTCCAGTTTCCCGAATTTCATCCACCAACACTCTCCACTTCTCTTTTATCCCCTTTCATGTCATTTCATCTTCATTTATCCACTCATCCATTTCATTTCACCCGTCATCTCATCTCGTCCCACGCCGTAGCCGAGTGGTTAAGGCAGGGTGCCTTGGCGCAGATCACGGGACTTGCGCTGGTTCAAGTCTCCATGGAGAAAAATGTTTTCTCGTGAAATTTCATATAGTATGGGACTGGTGTCCATCCAGCATCGTGAGGCATTTGGGTAGCTTTAATAAGTAACGGCTCCCGGTTGACAAATCCAGTTATATCGGCTGGGGGACGCGACATTCTAACCACAAGTCTAGTGGTGACTAGACTGGCTGGATGAACTTGTACCCCTGTAATTGACACATATGGATGTGAGGCCAACAGCCGACTGGTAGGCCAAGGGCCATCAGGGTGTGACGCTCCATGGAGTTTTTTTTTTTTTTCGTTCATCTCATCTCATTTAGAAAAAAGAGAGTCTGCTATGATAAACCACAGGTGTATAAAATAGTATGGTGAACCATGAGTACGTATCCGTGTACTTCCTAACGACTATGAGCGATTGTGACGACGTAGGACAGATTAGGGCCAAAGGGAGGGTTGTAGCTCCTCTTCAACGCCCTATGCCCGCCACATAACTCGTGTGTGAATGCTTGAGGTATCGAAACCAGGAACACCATGACTTAATATATTCCATTCCACAGTAATTCTGCCCCGAGGGCAGGCCTTTCACTGCAATCATAGCATTTTCATGCTATGCTATGCAGCTTTGCTAGGGAATTATAGGTGTGGTAGCTTTCCACACCGGTGAAGGATGATGGCGATGATTTTCGGGGACCGTTGGGCCCTAAGCGTCCTGACATTTGTCTTGCATGTGAGGAAATACCCCGAAAAAACTCACCCAGGAGTCTGTCCCGACCGGGAATCGAACCCGGGCCCGCTGCGTGACAAGGCAGCACACTACCTCGAGACCACAGCAGTGGACTGACACCGTAGAATATATTCCATTTCCATTTATTCATAACAACGATGTGTACAAAGAATCTGCATAAGGTTGGCGCGTTACGGGTATTGAAAACCCGAGTCCATATATCGTTCTAATCTAATCTAAGTAACCTCTAGTTCCGGTGAAGACTCTAAATGCAAGGCGTCTCGTTTTTTAAAGTGGAGTAGTCAACATGTTCCATGGGTAGTTGAACACACGTGTTGTATGCTCGGTCATCTCAGTGTGTTGAAAGACGCATGGAAATAACACAGTAGGGCACTGGTGAAGGCTGAAAATATATAAAACTATTATTCTACCAGTTATATTATATGGGTGCGAAACATGGACTCTTACTTTAAGGGAGGAAAGGAGATTACGAGTATTTGAGAATAAAGTTCTTAGGAAAATTTTTGGACCAAAGAGAGATGAACAGACAGGTGAATGGAGAAGACTACATAACAATGAACTACATGGTCTTTATAGGAAACCAGATATAATAAGAACAGTTAAGTCCCGTAGACTGCGATGGGCAGGACATGTTGCGCGTATGGGGAATGAAAGACGTGCTTGGAAACTTCTTGTAGGAAAGCCAGAAGGAAAACGCCCAGTTGGTAGACCAAGAATGAGGTGGGAGAACAGCATTAACTATGATTTGAGGGAAGTAGATTATACAGGAAATGATTGGAAAGCATTAGCTCAGGATAGGGATGTATGGAGAGCTTATGTCCGCGCGGCCATGAACCTACGGGTTCGATAGTGCCAGTGAGTAAGTAAGTAAGTAAGTAAGGGCACTGGTGAAGATAATATACACCAGCGACAATGACCAACTGGCGAGTTGGGATACCCTTACAATGTTCAAGATCATTGGAGTAATACGGTTTATTTCTTGCTTCTTGAAACATCCAGAAATGAACCGGGGGACTGGGCGCAATATTATCTTCAATTTAAGCGACATTCAGGAAATACGTGGTACAGTCATTAAGTTTTGAGACTGAACGTATCGTGGCGCTGTATTGCGCTATAGCGCGTAGGTGGCGCCGTGGTATGGTACCTTGTCAGTTAGTCTCTCGTCCCAGCAAGAGACAATTGAGTGCATACACTGCAAGCAGAACTATGGTCTTTGTTGTGACGGTGATTTGAATGCGCATGTCGGAACTCGAGATGTCACAGTTAGAGCAACATCAAGTTCTGTCAGAAATTGGGCAAGACCGCTACCTAAACGTTTCAAATGATGCAGCAAGTTTACGGTGAGTACGCAGAGTCGCAGTGTTGTGTTTGGATGGTACTGGCGTTTTTTGCAAGGAGGAGACAGTTTGAAAGATAATGTGCGTACTGATCGGCCACAAACAATTCGAACTAAACGCAGGATCGAAGAAGTTGTAACATTGGTGCGTGCTAACAACTCCCAATCAGTAGACGATCTAGCAGCAGTGGTAGGGGTCAGCCATGGTACTTGTTACAATATTCTTTCTGAAGACCTGGACATGTCTCGTGTTACCCAGCACAGTGTGCCAGGAATCCTGTCGCAAGATCAACGTGATGATCACATGACATTTTTTTCTCTTTCCTCGCATGAAAGCAATCCTACGTGAGCGTAGATTTCATTCTTCCGAAGAGGTCATGATTGTCACAAGAGAAGCCATCCGGGACCTTCCTGCCAACATCTTTCAGCGGTGCTTCCAACAGCTATACCTACCACCGTTGGCAAACGTGCATAACGACCAAAGGCGACTATTTTGAGAGAGGATGTGGTTATATTTAAGTGTACGTCTAGTTATCGGCATCTTGTGAGATATTCAGATTCTTGTGGATGCCTGCCCTCCAGGCGTAAAGTGTCAGAACTTAATGACTGTAGTAGTATACCGTATTTACGGACTATAAGACGAACCATAATTTTTAAGCAATTTAAAAAATAACATTTTTAGCATTTTTATTATTAGATTGCGAAGCCAGACTAAAAAAATCATAGTTTATAAAACCGCTCTGATCTTTAAAATCCCTGAAAATAGACATCTGAACTTTCTTCTTCATCTTCGTCGTCATCGTTATCCTCTTGATAAATAACTACCATCGAAAGCGTTACTTTCGCTGCACTTCTTGAAAGATTTAACAATAATGTCTTCTCTCTCTCTAGACCAGACTTTTTTATCCACTGTTTGATTATATGTCGTTTTAAAGCTCCCTTCGGCGTGAATTCATGTTGGGTTTCATCCATCATTCATTTGTTCAAGTTCACTGGCATCGTAGACTGCAATGACGCATCATAGCCTAGGCAGTGTTCTGGGTTTGTGATGGAGCGGGAGGGAGACAGTGTTAGCAAGCTTGTGAATCCCCGCAACTCACGTTCGTCGCATCGGTGTACTGCCTCTGCCAGTTGAATCCAATGCTGCCAGATAGAGATAGGTTTCCCGTGACATCGAATATATGATCATTTTTAAGACTAGCGGGTATCTTAAATCAAACACTGGATATTTTTATATTAATTTCGAGTATAAGACGCGACATATATATATATATATATATATATATATATATATATATATATACCGTATTTTACGGACTATAAGACGCATTTTTTGTTCGAAAAATTGCCTCCAAAATTCTATATATATATATATATATATATATAATCTCCATCTATATATATATAATCTCCATCCATAGTAATTCTGCCCGAAGGCAGGTCCTTCACTGCAATCATAGCATTTCCATGCTATGCTTGCAGCTTTACTAGGGAATTGTAGGTGTGGTAGCTTCCCGTTGCTTTCCACACCGATGAAGGATGATCATGATGATAATGATAAGGATGATGATGGCCATATGATTTCGGGGACCGTTTGAGCCTTAAAGTTTTCCTGACATTTGTCTTACAAGTGAGGAAAAACCCCGATAAAAACCTCACCCAGAAAAACTGCCCCGACCGGGGATCGAACCCGGGCCCGCTGCGTGACAAGGCAGCACGCTACCTCGAGACCACAGCGGTCAGTCTAATAGTAATTATTATTATTATTATTGTCATAATGATCATATTCCAATAAATATAATGTTAAAATGCTTTTCTTTTATTGAAAACTTTTATTTAAAAAACAATGCTCTGATTTTCTAGTTTCTTGAGCTACATGCTACTAATGTCCGTGGTTATAATTATTTTCCTCGAACTTGGCACAAAATCTAACAGTCTCAATAAAACTAGCGTGTTTTGTTTAATTACAGATGTTGTTGCGTGACACTAAGAAAGTAAACTTTTAAAAAACTTAATAAACAAATTCCAGATTTAAAACGTTATGGCCGAATTAATCCTCCATTTAAACAAACAAAAAACAATCAATGCAATATTTAACACAGTACTGTGGGGTAGATCAAACGCCAAGGCTTCTGATTATGTCCAGCTTCGATCCCAGGCAATGGAGAGATTAAGATTTGTCTTCATCCGTGTCAAGATTGGCCCTAAATCTTCTCATCTAATATATAAAAATGATTGTTTGTTTGTTGGTTTGTACTTTATGCGCGGCCATACCGTTGATCCAATTGTGATGGGGCTTTTTGCAAAATGTTCAGGAGATTCCCGGAATGAACATAGGGTATAAGATAGTTATGATACTCAACTCCTACACCCTTAAAAATCGACCTTTGTAGTGGAAAATGTGAAGAAAAAAAAAAAAAAAAAAAGGTAGCTCTTTGGTCGCCTAAATGGCTTATGCTCCTAAACCATAACAAATACACAAAATTAATGTAGGCCTACACAGAATTGAATATCTCAAAAAGCTCTACAAAAAAGTCCGCGACAGCATATGTTTATCTCTTACGGATAACTCACAATAACCATTTTTGTCTTTCATTGAGGCCAAGAAGATCGAGACAAGAACGTAGATTCCTGTGCAAGCATAGCAGCACATAGCGGGTATTCTTTTACGGATAACTCACAATAACGAATTTTGTCTTTTAGGTCATTTATGCCAAGAAGATCGAGATAAGTAGATTCCCGGGCAGCGCCGGGTAATCAGCACGGGGCATCTAAAAAATATAAATTTATAATTTTTTTTTTTTACTTATTGAACTAAACATAAAAGCACATTAATTTTAATTTATTTAAGCGTAGCAGCGCACGTCGGATATTAGCTAGTAGGCGTAGGCCTACTAGGGTAAATATTTGTTTCGACGTTTTAATATTTATATTGTTATGCTTATGCAACAAGTATGCCTAGTGATGATAATAGTGAAATATGATCACATAAATGCTTTACTCTCGGCGAGCGCGCGCTCGGGTGGAGGTCATAGCGCCGTGGAGTAAATCATAACTGATAGCATTGTAGTTTGTCTTATGTTCTTTTATATGGATCTGAATCTTGGGTACTTACAAAAAAAGATATCTCACATATTCAAGCCACTGAAATTAAATGTTTAAGATCCGTAAAAGGATGTACACGCATGGATAGATTACACAATGAATCAATGAGAAATGAACTGGAGATATTTTCAATAGTCGATAAACTAGAAGAGCACAAATACCAATGGAAAGAACATTTAGATAGAATGGACAACACCTACAAACCACATGGAGAAGATCTTTGGGACGGCCAAGGAAACAATGGACTTGAGACCGGAACAGGTCGCATTGACCTAGTTCTGCAAAGGAAGAAGAAGAAGAAGGAGGAGAAGAAGTTATTTTTAACATCTCGGATCATTGGTGTCGCAATTAAAATTTACCATGAAACAGCCGATAAATTTTGTTTAAGAGACCTCTTATTTCAGGCTTCAAATCCCGTTACATGACGTAGATCCACGACGTGGGACTACGGCTTTCCTTCTCTTCTGAAGAAAGTCCTACTTGGGATTTTTAAGACCTCAAAATTTTATCAACCGCTTGTATCCATGAACCCTGGATCCACAGAAGAATGTTGGTAATCACTAAACCATAGAACATGGGATCGACATTTCTGTAACAAGGCAACTTGCGATACCAGGGGATGAGCTTCTATAGGGCCTTCTGCGACTTTTTTGCCTGAAGGTTTATTTTGTGTATCTAATATTTGAGTCCCGCGCCGTATCCGAGTGATTAAGGCAAGATGCCTTAGCGCAGCGGTTCCCAACCTTTTTCGACTCGAGAACCCCTTCCACGATTTGAATTGGGTGAACCGCTGACTTTTAAATATAGGCCTACATATATAATAGACATACATAAAATTTAATTCCAAGCAAATAATAATAATAATAATAATAATTTATTATTATTATTATTATTATTATGACAATGACGCAGAAATGAAAGAAACAATAATAAGCCTAACCTTGAAACCCGCCATTAAAGAAAAGTTTTTGTTAACCCCTTGAAATATTTTCGCCAACTCCCAAGGGGAGGAAGCGATGCCTTAGCGCAAAACGGGCTGCGCTGGTCCGGGTCTCCTTGGGGGAAGAAAATTTCTCACGGAATTTCGGCCAGCATGGGACTGTGCCCACCCAGTATCGTGAGGCATGTGGGTAGCTGCAATAAATAGCGGCTTCAGGTTGAGAAAATCAGCTATAACGGCTAGGGGACCCGATATGCTGATCACATGTCATCTCTACACTGGGTGGATAAACGTCTGCCTCTGTCATTAACACATATGGATGTAGACCAGCAGCCAGCCTTCTAGGCCTGTCGCGTAATGGAGTAATATTTATGAGTTTCTAACTTCCTCTCCAAAGGAAGCCGCGTTCCTATAATTTTTTTGCCAAACATTTTAATCGATCGTGGCCGGGATTGAACCTGCGAACCACGGATCTAGAGGCGGTCACGCTAGTTCTATGTCACAAGGGCTCAAGGAAAAATATCACAAGCTGTTCATGATTTTACGAACTCCTTTTTGCGATAAAGCCATAAACGAGTTCGTGTGAACGTCCGCGCTCCATTACCGAGTGAAATAACCTCACAAAAGTTCTCGGTAATTACCTCCGTTAAACAGAAATCTTGTCAAATATTAAGGTTCGCGGTGACTGACGTTTCCTTAGTCGCATCATTTTATTTCCCATCCTCGTTTAATACCGACTTATTGAATTTTCCGTACTGAACACGCAACCGCCTGGATGTTATGCAGTCGAATCAAGCACGACACGAACCCTATACATCGTCCGTTACGCATTTAAACAAAAAATAACCGGTAAAGATCATTATCTGTGATCAACATTGACAATATTCTATTTAAAACCTTTTAAAATGCAGTTCCATTCGCTTTAATGTAGGCGACAGTGAAGCAATGTTAACAAAATGGCGGCACATGATCGTAATGCACGTAACATTGATTTAAAGAATGGTTGCGTGCGCAGTATAGCACAAGGACGACAAATATAATTATCAGCAGTTTAAGAACATCCAACGTAGGGGTAGGGGGCACTTAGGGGAGGGTTAGAACATCAACACACAACAAGAAAAAAAAACTTTTTTAAGACTTAAAATTGAATTAACCCAACTCCCAGTTGTTAGAAATTCAGTTGGTGTTTTGACATGGAACAGCTGTTAACATATTTTTCGTGATTTATAATTAAATATTGAAAATATGTTAAATATAATATTGTTAAACATTAGATTAAAAATAAATGTTGTTTAAATAACATATGGGAATGAATCGTGCTTGTCCAATAGTTCCAACCCCCGTCGTTCAACCCTTGTATCAGCCTTCAAACAGTGTGACAAGTGATTCTAACAGAAGTAGCCCTAATAAGGTTGATACAAACTCACCGTCCAATCAAAGAAAGACATCAACACCGTACACGCATCACAAATCACAAAGTCTGCCAATATACATAAATCAAAACGAAAAACTGTTGTCGTTTGTTAAGAATAAGGTGCCCAATTCTAGAAATAAGAAAGTGAACCCAGAAAATGATGGTGATTATGATGATGATATGGATGTCACCTGCGAGGAAACTGACAAATATGAGAAGCGACATCTTCACAGAAGTAACTACGACTTGCATAGAGACATCAACGAAGATGAATTTCAACAGAATATTCCAGGAACAGTGACAGAAAATTGTAACCATAGTACTCAGATATTTGTAAAGGTAAGACAGTTTTCCTTTTTCTTAAGAATTGGTGGATTAATAACATGATATGAGGGTAAGTGGATTTTGTTTATTGGTTATTGAAGAGGCAATTTTGAAAAGGGCACATGCCGCATATCTTTGATTTTCAGGTTTTCAATAAAATGTTCTCTAATTTGAATCTAGACACCATTTTGTGCAAAGGGGGCACCCAACTTGCATTAGTGTCACAGATTTGTAGTGGCCAACTACGGCAGCTGATGAGATATCAGAAATGGACTTGATTGATTGCTGTAGGATATTGTATTTTTTTTTAAATACTCATGCCATCCAATATTTGTCAAGGAATACATATTGTTTTTCTTTTAAATATATTATATCTTGTGTTATTTTATGTTTTAATAAATTTTCTTCTTCTTCCTTTCATGTGATAGACCTAGTGGTCTGTTACAGTCTCAATCCAACGTTTGAAGGGTCTGCCCAAAGATCTCTTGCCTGGTGGCTGGTAATTTAAGTACTTATTTAAAAAACAAGCATTTGTATAAGAGGTCATCTTCAAAAAAAACTATGAAAATATTTTTAATATTTTCTTTTGTTTCATATTATTGCATTCGACCTTAAAATACTAACACTTAAGTTCTGTTGGTCTCGGTACAACTGTTTAAATTTTTTTTTTTCCTGAACATTTTTACTTTTCAGAAATGTGCCCTTTTCGAAATTGCACATTCAATTGCTCATGATTAATTTTGATCTTGGTTAATATTTCATTACTAACATATATTTATTATTTCTGTCATCTCATGCTTCATTTGTTGGACCCTGATTGATCTGTTATTGTCTTATTGCCAGCATTTTTTTGGTCTTCCCAAATTTCTTCATCCTTTTGGTATAAAAACCAAGAATTTAACTAGGCCATCTAGTAGGTTCCCATCCTTTGGATATAGATACATATATAACCATCAAAATCCCGATTACCAAACAAAAATCTAAAATAAATTGGTTTGGTCTGTCTTCATCTTATCTCAAAATTAGTTGTTTCATATAAGACATGTTTCAAAGCATCTTACAAGAAACAACTAATCGTGAAATAAGATGAAGACAGACCAAATTTATTTATTAAGTAGAACCTCATAATGTAACTTCCTAATGTATTTTCATAAAATAATAAAAAATTATCAATGCATTTCAATAGCAAAGTTATCATTATCAAGACTGAATAAAAATAAAACAATTACAATTTCAAGTTGGGCTGAACTGCACTTTTACTTACGCTTAATTTTTCAGTTTATTGTTGTAAACTATAGCTCTTCTTCTGTATTTACCAACATTTTTTAATATTTTAAACTTTTTCAAACAATTTTTATAACATTATCAGACAATTTTCAAGTATTTATTTAAATATACAAATCACAATATTATGACACTGTTAGACAATATTGTTATGCTAACTGCTATTTTCTCCACAGAGTATATTACTTAGTCTATGATTTTTCTATCGCTGTTTGGGTTATTGCTGGTTAGATCGGCATTAGGGAGTGATAAGTAAGTGTACACCATTTTTAATAAATGTTAGGTAATTTTAATATTATTAATATATTTTTTTAACATAGATTTGGGGATTTATTGCAAAGTTTGGTCATTTAAATTTCATAGTGACATGCTACCATCTAGCATAAGATTTTTGAACTTTAGTATGATATCGATAGTAATCGAGGATGATAATTGATATGTGGTTTGATTGTGGGTTATTGCGGTTCTATAAACTCTGGTGCATGTGCATTGTTGTTCTATAGGACTTTGAAAATATTTCACACAAGTTTGAGTGCAATTTTTCCCTTGCTTATTATTAGTGGCCCTTACAAACTTAAAAAAATAAATAAATAAATAAAGAAAAATTTATCCAGGAATGGAACATGTTAAACCAATGTTTGAATAGAAAAATATACGCCTAGACTGAAGTTTGAGCCAGGGCCTTCAGCTTTATACCCCAATGCTCTACCGTCTGAGCTATCCTAACACCTCCAATCTAAATACAAATTTTTCTCTTATACATTGCAATTCCTGAGAGCACCAAATACTACAAACCATTGCTCGATACATGCAAATGATGGCTTCCTATTTAAGAAGACTTTTTAATGGGAATTTTAACATTATTTTATAAAGCCAGTAGAACTTCTTTTGATGTTTTTATTATAAATTTGTCCACTGCTGTGGTCTCGAGGTAATGTGCTGCCTTGTCATGCAGTGGGCCCGGGTTCAATTCCTGGTCAGGACAGGCTCCTGGGTGAGGTTTTTCCTCATCTGTAAGACAAATGTCAAGAAGCTTAGGGCCCAACGATCCCCAAAAATCATCCGGCCATCATCATTATCCTTATCATCGTCATCCTTCACAGGTGTGGAAAGCAATGGGAAGCTGCAAAGCATAGCATGAAAATGCTACAATTGCAGTGAAAGACCTTGCCCTCAGGCAGAATTAATATGGATGGATTATAAATTTAACATTTCTCACTGAAGGACAAATTATATTTGAAGAGAAAAATATATGCCTAGACTAGGGTTTGAACTCAGGACCTTCAGCTTTATACTAAATATAACATGTTAAACTAAATATAATATGAAACAAATTAAAAAAGTTAATTTTTTTTGTTGTATAAATTTCTTTATATACTGTAGAACTCATGTCAAGAAATGAATTATTTCTGTAAATAAAGGAAAGTATGTATTTTGTTTTTCATTGTATTTATAATCTGTTGATACCTTTAAAATATATAAACTAAACTTAGGTTAAAGGCATTATAATATGGTTTGATAAGATCAGCAATTAGTAGGCCCTATTTGAAAGAGCTGTTTAAGAAATGACAAAAACTCTACTTTGACCTGTGTTCAGTTATAAAGAGAATACAGTAGGTATTTATTCTCTGCTATTGATTATTTTAAGAATGTGAGGGATAGCTAAATGGCATATAAATGGATCAAGGCATTAGTAGTGGAATACAATATTAGTACAGTTGATTAGTACAATTAGTGCTGGTACAATTCCTATAACTCAAAGCAGTTAATAGTCGTTCAGAAAATCAACTGTAATCCAGCTTTTTTTTTAATACTGTGACATTATAAATTGATATTGGTTATCATCAGAAAAGAAAACAGTGACAGGTAATTTGTCTACTCTACATTATTAGGTTTATAGAATGTACAAAATCTTAACTCAAAGAAACATATTGTAATCATAATTTAATATGCTTTACATTAATAATTTTGTTTCATCTTCAAAAGAATGCTTGTATTTACTACTGATTTTATTGTTTAATTTTATTATTATTTTTATTATTATTATTATTATTATTATTACTTTTACTATTATTGCTATTGCTACTACTATTATTATTACTATTATTATTATTACTATTACTATTATTATTATTACTATTAGTATTATTATTATTATTATTATTTTTATTAACACAGTGGAAATTAAAAATAGAATCGCACAAACAAAACAAGCAATGAATGCTTTAAACTCTGTTTGGTGAAGCAAAAATATTACAAAAAATAGAAAATTACAAATATATCAAACAATAATTCAGAGCATTTTAACATACGGTGCTGAAGTCTGGCAAATTCCTACCAGGGAAATGAAAATACTTTTAAGTACAGAAATGGATGTTTTAAGAAGATCAGCGGAAAATCTAGAATGGATAGAATACAAAATAAAGAAGTAAAGGAAATTATGGGTGTACAAGAGGAGACATAGACATTATACAGGGTGGACCGCTCGAATGGACCTAATTTCAATTGCTTGTTACTGGCAAACGGTTGAAGATAGAAACTTAAAACGACGTTCATAGTACAGAAAAACTCACCAAGTTTCGAATCCTGTCGGTAGATGGCACAAAGATACGTTTCTCGTTCTTAGATTTAATTGTTTGTGAAAATGGCGACTCCGCAGATGAAAGCGCAAGCTGTTTTGTGGTATGCGGAGTTTAAATCAATCATTAGAGTTCAAAGGGAGTTCCGGCGTGTGTTTAACCGTGATGCTCCAACTGCTAGAAGCATAAAGAAGTGGCGTGATACATTATTAGCTACAGGATCTGTGTTGAAGAAGCATGGTGGTGGTCGCAGAGCATCCGATGAAATGGTAGCAAATGTTCAAGCCGCATTTGAGCGAAGCCCCCGGAAGTCATTAAGAAGAGCTTCGCGGGAACTTCAAATACCAAAATCGACATTACAACGGATTGTCCACAAACGCCTCAAACTGCACGCATATAAAGTGCAGTTAGTGCAACGTCTGGAGCCGAATGACATGCCGAAACGAGTGGAATTCGCCAATACGATGCTGGACCGTCTCGGCGCTGATCCTGACTTCATGACCAAGATTTTCTTCTCGGACGAAGCCACTTTCCATTTGTCAGGCAAGGTAAACCGGCATAATGTGCGGATCTGGGGATCGGAGAATCCTCACGCTATTCAAGAGCATGTTCGTGATAGTCCGAAGATGAATGTTTGGTGCAGTTTGTCACATAATAAGGTCATTGGACCGTTTTTTTCTTCTTCTTCGCCGAAAAATGTTCGTGGTACCACATATCTTGACATGCTGGAGCAGTTCTTTTTCCACAAATTGAACAACTGCAGCCTAACATCGTTTCCAGCAAGATGGTGCTCCTCCCCACTGGTCCAATGAAGTTCGTACGACTTTGGACAACATTTTCCCTGGCCGTTGGATTGGTAGGGGAGGACCAATCGCGTGGCCCCCGAGATCTCCCGATTTAACACCACTGGATTTCTTTCTCTGGGGCTATGTCAAAGATAAAGTTTACACCACCCCAGTCAAAGACCTTCGTGATCTTCGTGAGCGCATCATAGAGGCTATTGAGAACATTCCAGAAGACATACTCCAACGTACTTGGCAAGAAATTGTTCATCGCTTTGATATCGTCACAGTGACTGCTGGGGCTCATATAGAGATGTGGTGATCTGGATATCAAAACTTGGTGAGTTTTTCTGTAATATGAACGTTGTTTTAAGTTTCTATCTTCAACCGTTTGCCAGTAACAAGCAATTGAAATTAGGTCCATTCGAGCGGTCCACCCTGTAGAAAAGAAAAGATTACAGTGGCATGGCCATGTCAAAATAATGCAAGAGCAAAGATTGCCTAAAATTGTTATGGAATAGATCCCAATAGAAAGGAGGAAGAGAGGAAGACTGAAGAAAACTTGGATAGAAGGGGCAAAAGCAGCTATGAATATCAGAGGATTGGAGGAAGATCAATGGATGGGCAGAGAGGAATGCCATTTGGTTTCCAGTTGTTTTGGTAGTTTTGTATATGGTGGAGAATAGGTTCTACATCCAACTCTTCCATAATTTCCTCATTTCTTTTACGGTCCCACTTTGTATAGCCTGCAGTACGGTGCATAAATCACATGCCATTTGCTATTATTTGGCTTTCATCTCTTCTTCGTATTGTCCGTGCTTCACTACCATATCTTAAAACTGGTCTTTTAAGAACCTTCTACAGCCATTATCTTATGTTCTTTCTTACTAAAGATGGTTTCATTATACTGTTAATTATCCCCGTTGTTTTTGTGAAATTTGTGATTTTCTTTGATATATCAGCTTCATCTTGAAATGTTAAATTACAATCCAAATAATTAATTTCATTTACTCGTTCTAAAATGTCATTGTCCAAAACAATTTTGTTAGGTATAGGGTATTTCCCACAAAAGGCCATCACTTTAGTTTTCTTTGTATTGATTTCCATATTGTACCTTTTTGCAATTATATTAAAATTGTGTATAGAATACTGTAAATCTATTTCTATTGATAGTGTAATGTTTATTATAGTCTCTCTGGTTTAACTTTACGAGAAATTTTGTAGAATGGGACAACTGTACTCATCTCTCTCACTTGCACCAGTGTTGTCAGTGTTTCTTCACCAGATATTAACAGGGAAAAGGGGGAAGAGGAAAACTGACAACAGGGTGGGTTCTTGTATCTGACTAAAGCGGTCAACGATCTACCCTTGTATCTCCATCTCTCTCTCTTTCTCTGCCAAGTTAAGCCAGCTACACAATAGTATATTGTTGATTAGTATAATGTTTATATAAAATACATAAAAAATATCCTCAAATATTGTGTCCAACTCAGGTTCACGTTGAGAGATGATATGAGCCCCTATATACAGAGGTCTGTGAATGACAAGGGTGCTAAAGTTTTTTTTAGACTGGAAACATCTTACCCCAAATTAATGTTTATTTATTCTTGGACATGATGTTTTCATATAATTTGAGGTAAGATGTTTCCAGTCTCAAAAAATTTAATTAAAACAGTAATGTGTTGAATCGCCAGGGGAATAGGTGTCGCCCAATGTAGAACAATTAGAATTCTTCACTCCACTAATTAAAATTTACAACTGAATAGTACAGAATTATTTTTATAACGTTAACTTGGGAATATAACCAAAACATACATTTCCAAATCTTATGCACCATATCAATCACAATAGCACAAAAACAAATGCTAGATCAAGTGTCCCTCATTTTCCTACTGAAGGGTTTAATAAAATGCTATTAACCCATTCAACTCATATGACGTGACGTTCACGCACGCTCTAGTGAGGTCCAGTCTTCGAATGACGTGACATTCATGTCAAGCGCACAAGCTCATATATTTTGCAATAACTTCCAAGCTATACCATAGATGTCTAATGTGTTAGCTTTTCTAGGTTCCTGAGAGAAAGTGTGTTGGACGACCCGCCTTTTTTTGTAAGAAATCGTGAAATTAGAAGCTGTCTGTTTGTTGGAAATATATAGAAGAAATTTGTAGTGCTCAGTCTTTGAAATGCGTCTAAGGGGGTGTGTGGTGACGATCGTAATGGGATTCTGAGTTTATTAGAGAGTTTTGTCCTCGAAACATCAGACAGGAGACATAAAACTGACAGGAAAACTGAGCAGGGTAAAAGGGCAAAGACCTAGGGAAGAAATAAAAAACCAAGACTCTGCCTGGAGTACCAGGATGGAATGAAAGGCATTGACTTGCAAGACCAGATCACTGCCCTTTTCCCTATAATGTGTCGCACTGTAAGAGGATACAGAAAATTATTTTTCTATTTGCTGGACATATGTATGTTTAACTCTTTTGTGGCCTACAATAATTTCATAGATCGCAAGACAGCATATTCGACCTTCAGAATAGCTGTCACCAAGCAGTTATTGGAGACAATTCAGCTGCCATCCTACAATGCGAGAGGCCCCCCATCATCAAGTACAACCCCTGTCAGGTTACAGGCAAGGAACTGGGCTCACTTTCCATTGTATATCCCCAGCACAGACAATAAAAAGAAACACTACAAACGTGTGTTCAAAACAGAACAAAAGAAGTGAAACTACATTTCAGTGCAAAAAGTGTGAAGTTCCACTTCATGTCCCGGAATGTTTCGAGATTTACCACACCACATGGTTTTAGGTAAGAAGATTTATTCAGAACCCTTCACTAAAATTTCTAAAGAAAAATATTTATTAAATTCCATTCTATGAGTATTTTTGTGTTTGCATGTAAAGAACATGACACCTCCTGTCTTCTGTGGCCATTTAAATCTGAGTGGAGGGGAAAGTTAGCAGGCATTTCATTGAGTTAAAATACATATATAAAAAAAGTGTGCCTCCTTTGGTGAGCGAATACTTAATAAACTGCTACTTCTCAATAATAAATTAATTTCCAATTCTTATGCTTTTTCAATAATGAGAAAGGAACACCAGATGGCAGTCTAGATAATTACCGGCAAAAAGAAAAAATTGACAGTCGTGAAAACAGCTGACGATGACGACAAAGTGTCGCCGATACTGCGGTGCTGTGTTTAAAGAAACATAGATGTATGAGGTAAGAAAAAATCACAATTCATTTAATTATCATTAATTGAACCTCATAATGTTAAAAATTCCCAAATTTAATATATAAATGAGAAAGGTGATGGAAAAAAAATAAGAAAACAAGATATGGAAAATATTATATAAACAAGCACCATGTGGGAAGAGAACTAGTTTAAACATAGCACAGTATTGACATCTGGTGGGAAATTGACACATGTTGTACAAAAGTTGTTGACCTTATCTAACTCCTCCCATTTTAATATTATTTATAGTGTGTATCAAAGGAATTAGAAACTTAAAATATCACAATCTTATAATGCAATAATCACATCTAATATAATTGGAATAATTTTTGTATCATTATAAAAATTATAAAAAGATTTATTTCAGTTACGCTTAAATGAGTTTGACTTTCTAATTATGTAATATCAATAAAATAATGAAGAAAGTATTGAAATAATAATAATAATCTATCTTCGGGTTTTTACAGCTGCTGCCATCTTCCCGTGCCAAACTCCAAAGCCTACATTAATGTCTTCATGTTTTCTTCCATGTTAACTTCGGTCTCCCTCTCTTCCTCCTTCTGGTCGGATGCCATTGATATAGTTACTTTGGCCATTGCTCATCTTCCATTCATAAAACATGTCCTACCACTTTAATTCCTTCTCCTCAATTCTTTCAATTATGCTTCCATTATATAATAATAATAATAATAATAATAATAATAATAATAATAATAATAATAATTTTTGTCTAATGTCACCAGGTTGTCTTTTATGACATTTCTGGTTTTCCCCCCTGGCATTGGCAGAATTGTAATCCATTTCTAAGGTTGGGGCACCTGGAAGGTGGAGTTACGTTAGCCCAATGATATGATGGCTGATAAATGATACTGAAGCACCAGAAGAGTTCTTAACCTAAATTCTAGATCATGGGCTTCTATGGTTTGACCGGGAATCGAATCTGGGACCTCATGAACTGTAGTCAGAAATGCTGACCACTAGCCCATGAGGCTGGTCTAATACTAATAATAAATATAATAAGATTATGGTAATATTAATAATTTTTATGTAAACAACATTTTAACACCTCACCTCATATTCTTCTTCTTCTTAGACCGGTTTCAGAACTTTCTTCTTCAGTTCCATGCTCAGTATTTTCTCAACTGTTATTTTGTCATCTTGAAGAGCTGCCTTCTTTCACAGTCATGAAAATACTGAGGATGGAACTGAAGAAGAAAGTTCCAAAACCGGTCTAAGAAGAAGAAGAAGAATATGAGGTGAGGTGACAAAATTTTACTTAAATAAATAATACCTCATAGTGTTAGTTCCTAAAAAAAGTAATTACTAATAATATTAATAATAATACATTTTAAAGACGTACACATGACAGAATATTGTAAATAAATTAAATGAAAGGAAAATATTGTCTTCTGAGTGAAATACCTTACAGGTAATAGCATTTGAGTCTCATGCCTTGAGATCTCCAGTTCAAATCACAGAGCTGACTGGGTTTCTTCATGATTAGTCTTATTTGTCCAACTGGGTTTGTTCATGATTTTCCTTTTTTTGTAAAAGCAGTTGTTGGGTCAGAATTTTATTGCTCTGATTTATTTAACTATTAAACACCATCATATGGACAATCAATAAGTACTACAAGAATAGACTAATAGCTGTAGAAATGGATCATTTACGCAGAAGTGCCAGAAAGTCAAAATTAGAACATGTCACAAATAACAAAATTAGAAATATAATGGAAGCAGAAGAAAGCATAATTGAAAGAATTGAGGAGAAGGAATTAAAATGGTTAGGACATATTTTAAGAATGGAAGATGAGTGATGGCCAAAACTACTACATCAATGGCAATCGACCAGAAAGAAGAAAGGAGGGAAACCAAAGTTAACACGGAAGGAAAACATGAGGAAAGCCAAGGGTCCCGGGTTCGAGTCTCGGTCTAGGCGAAAATTTTTCTCTTCAAATATAATTTATCCTTCAGTGAGAAGTGTCAAATTAATAATAAAAACGTGAATGGTTTTATATATTTTCAGTTTAACGTTTTTTGAAAGGAGTTGGGACTTCAAGAGTCTCTGTAATGCATAATAGCATGCATTTCCAGAATTGAGCCTATGTTTAATTTCCTTGCAGACCACTTTACATAGATGATGTATTCTTCCATTGTCTGCAGAAAGGAATGCAGGAAGAGTGTATGTTTGTGTGTTTGTAAAATTGTAAATAATCAAAATACAGTAAATACATAGCACTCTCACAATTTAGGTTCAATACAATCTAAAATATTTAAAATTCTAAGTAAAAGACATTTTAGTAGTCTGCATCTCTTTCTCCATTGATTGTTGAAATGGGAAACACTGGAGTTTTGGGCCTAATCAAATTCTTTGAACCCAGGTAAAATCAAATGTTTCCTACCTCTCCTCATATAAATCTTCTAAGTAGATCGCGATTTCGAGACCATAATGGTCTCAATTTCAGTACTATCTTGGCGACTGATGTTATGTCGATCAGAAGAAACTCTTCTTCTTCCCTCTGTTAGTGGACTGATGAACCTCTGGATTTGGTCAGAATTTGCAGGATCGACATAACCATTCGCCAAGATGGTACTGAAGATGAGACCGCTATAGTCTCGAAATTGCGATCTACTTAGAAGATTTATATGAGAAGAGGTAGGAAACACTTGATTTTACCATAAATTAAACTTCATAATATATTGACTTAGGCTTTCACGGCCGGAGTTACTATGATGATCTTGTAGAAGATTTCCGGGCTGTTGGCCGTGGTCTTGAGGCCTGTAGTTCCCCGATGTTTCGCCAGAGACTGCGTCCGGCATCCTCAAGGGTTGTCTTGAGACTGGCAATTTTGTCGACTACCTGCCCTATTTATACATTTATCCGCAACGTATTCTCTGTGCAGTCCATTACTTCGTAAATTGTATCTGCCTTCTGGTTGGTTAGCATTAGGGTCTTCTATTGCACCAATGAGGTTGCTGTCTGATGTAGTACTAGTAGATTGTTCTTGTAGTGGTTTACATTTGGCCTTTTTTAAGACTGGTATCCATGCGCTAAAATTGTTAAAAGTCAACAAAGCATGGATACCAGGCTTAAAAAAGGCCAAATGTAAACCACTACAAGAACAATATACTAGAACATCAGACAGCAACCTCATTGGTGCAATAGAAGACCCTAATGGTAACCAACCAGAAGGCAGATACAATTTACAAAGTAACGGACCGCGCAGAGAACACGTCGCAGATAAATGTATAAATAGGGCAGGTAGTTGACAAAATTACCAGTCTCAAGACAACCCTTGAGGATGCTGGACAACAGTCTCTGGCGAAATGTCGGGGAACTATAAGCCTCAAGACCACGGCTAACAGCCCAGAAATCTTCTACAAGATCATCATGAACCTCATAGTGATTAATTCCTGTAAAAGTTAAATCTTTGAATCCTTCATAATTTATCCTTCAGTGAGAAGTGTTAAATTAATAATAAAAACATCTTTGAATCCTATCTAAACTAACTTACCCTAACATAGAAATCCCCTAGTAGGAAGAAAAAGCTGATTTGATGATCACTAGTGCTCGGATTTGTATGCGAAATGCATGGTTTTTTTATGCATTAAAAAGTATGCGGAAATGATTTACGTGTTAAGTGGCACCTTCACACACACAATTTGAGCGGTATTTGATAATGCACAGATATGCATATTTTAGATTTTTAATGCATACATGCATATTATACTCCTAAATGAGATATTAAAATATAATTTTCCCTTCAGGTAAATACTAGTAATTAATTAAATAATTATTATTTAATACTTTTTTTAATTAATAAAGTCTTGGCAATCAATTGGATATAAGTGTAATTCACTGATGAATAACTGTGGTGTTTTTCACATGCACCTGTGACATCATGTCATGTAGAAAGGACATTTTCATTGTATAAAACCTTCTTCACTGACAGAAGAAGGAGCTTCACACAAGAAAACCTCATGAAAACTTTCCGTATCTACTGTAAAAACTAGGAATACGTTAATATTACCCACAAAGCAAATAATTTAATTGATTTTATTATAATCTGTTTTTTGCATATTTAGTGTGCATATTTTCTACATTTTTCATGCATATTTGAATGTATTGACATTTTTATTATTAATTTAACACTTCTCACTGAAGGATAAATTATATTTGAAGAGAAAAATTTTCGCCTAGACCGAGACTCGAACCCGGGACCCTTGGCTTTCTGGGCCAAGTGCTCTACTATCTGAGCTACTGAGGCAAGTTGCGATCTAGATGCCATTTGCAAAGATAGAAGCAAAGGTTTCAAGCATTTAGCACGAGGGAATTACAATGTATATAAGAGAAAAATTTGCATCTAGATTGCAACTTGCCTCGGTAGCTCAGTTGGTAGAGCACTTGGCCCAGAAAGCCAAGGGTCCCGGGTTCGAGTCTCGGTCTAGGCAAAAACTTTTCTCTTCAAATATAATTTATCCTTCAGTGAGAAGTGTTAAATTAATAATAAAAACGTCAATAGAAGCCCTAATGGCTTTATAAAGTAGTGTTAAATTTCCAATAAATGTCTTCTTAACTAAGAAGCCGCCATTTGCAAAGATAGAAGCAAAGGTTTCAAGCATTTGGAGCGAGGGAATTACAACGTATATAAGAGAAAAATTTGCATCTAGATTGCAACTTGTCTCGGTAGCTCAGTTGGTAGAGCACTTGGCCCAGAAAGCCAAGGGTCCCGGGTTCGAGTCTCGGTCTAGGCGAAAATTTTTCTCTTCAAATATAATTTGAATGTATATTTAGTACTTTTTTGCATACAAATCCGGGCTCTAATGATCACTAAACTGTAGTTTACCCAGATTCAAAATTAAATAAAATTTAATAATCAAAACATAATTTTTATTTTCAGGTCATGAATCAACAGCCACACGGTTCTTCACATCGGATTTGCAACATAAGAGAGGATAAAAATGGTGGAGTAACCATCTATATGTCAAAACCATTCAAAGAATGTGATAACATCAACACTCCAAAACAACAATTTGACGATAATCATCAGAATCAAATAAAAAGACAAAAAGAAAACCAGAATCTTCAGAAACATCCAATAGAACCACCAAAAATAACACCAAGAAGACCCAAACGTAAACCTAAATTGCAGTCCAAGAAATCTTACAATGCACCATCAGTTCCTTCAAGAGAACAAGCCGAACATCAGCATGCATCTGGAACATCAAAAGTCAGTCCAGCAATTCAACCATCCGATCAAAGTGAACTTAACTATGACGACAATAGAAATAACGAAGAACCAATAGTAGTAACTCATAAAAGTGATGCAATCGTAGAATCTTCAAAAGTGATATATAATGAAAATGAATATCCTCTGAATTTGAACAATAAGCAATTAGATAGGGGTAGTTTTTCATCTGTAGGGGTTCAAGTTTCACCCTCACCACAATATCGATTAAGATTTCTTCCAATTTGTGGCTGCACGTCTCCAGAAAATGGTGAATGGCAACACTGTGGGATGAAAAAGAATACGTTTCTTCTTGCGTTTTGCGGGTCGATGGATGTTTTCACAGTGTGGGCTAGGAATTCTACTTTTTATATGGGCATTACTAGGGGCTGCAGCATTCCGGGCTACAGAAGGCC
Source organism: Diploptera punctata (assembly GCA_030220185.1). Taxonomy (NCBI): domain Eukaryota; kingdom Metazoa; phylum Arthropoda; class Insecta; order Blattodea; family Blaberidae; genus Diploptera; species Diploptera punctata. The sequence continues at coordinate 4,516,961 of JASPKZ010004196.1, forward strand.
CACAAGAAGAGGAAGTAGCAAGAAAATTAGGTAATAAACAGAGTGAATTAGTGATAGAACTTGCGAGAGATCTGAGGATACTTAAGCAGGAAGAACCAGGGTGGCACGGCAAGATAGAATATTACGTGGACCAACATAAGGAGATGTTACTTGAGGCTGTGGGTTCGGGTTATGGTGAAGGTGGAAGTACAGGCAAGATATGGACATATCCTGGTTGTCTTTTGTTTGCTGTATCATTACTTACTACCTTAGGTAAGTTACAATTTTTTTAAGCATTAGATATATATACAGATAAAATTCATGTTAAATTCCATTAAAGTAAATAGTCACAAGGTAAAATATTAAAATATAGGGTGCGGCATAAGTCAGTTAACTACTGCACATGGTTGCAAGGGAAAAAAGTCAGATTGGTTGAAACTGGGGTTTGAATACAGGACCTTCAGAATATAATCTCTATCTCTGAGCAGTAGTGTTCAAAATTATATTCTAAAGGTCCCGTATTCAAACTCCAGTTTCAACCAATCTGATTTTTTTACACGCTTTATATTAGCTTGACCTGTATCTATCTATCTATCTATGTAACAGAATCTTTCAATGCGATTTTCACCCACTTAAAATCTTTGGATCGACTTGAAACTTTGTATACTTGTAAAGGACCCGTGACAATACAATAATTTCATCTTTTTTTCTAAAATCCTGGCCCGAATCGTCAGAAAATAAAAAAGAAGTGTCTTTGTATCTATGTAACGGAATCATTGAACACAATTTTTACCCACTTAGAAACATTGGATCGACTTGAAACTTTATATACTTGTAGAGGACCCATGACAATACAATAATTTCATATTTTGTTTCTAAAATCCTGGCCAGAATCATCAGAAAATCAAAAAAATGAAAATTGGTATAATAGGTTGCGGACTTGTTGACTTTTTAGTCAATTGTTGTAAGAGCTCAGTTGGTAGAGCGGTGAGCTGTAGTGGTATATCATTTCAGTAATCCATATGTCGCTGGTTCAAATCTGGCTGGGAGGATTTTTTTTTTAGAAGAGTATTACTTTTAGCTCATACTACAATAGTATCGAATTTAAAGATATTTACATTTTTATCTTATTCTGTAAAATATTAAAACTAAAAAATAAAAAAAATAATAATAGTTTTAAAAAAACTAAAACAACACTCTTTATTAGAAAACCGAACTCAAAAATGAAAAAAAAATGTTAATTTCCAACACGCTTGAAATAAAATTAAAGTGGTCAACAAAAAAATCATCTCCAACACATCTAGAATAAAACTGGAGTTATCTACAAAAAGAAAATAATTTTACCATCAAAAGCATGGGGCGCTTTTTATGATTTTTACATTTTCTTCTTAGAGACTTTACTTTTACCAATATCTGTTTATTATCAAATATATTAATTGATATAGAGCACCCCACGCTTTTGATGGTAAAATTATTTTCTTTTTGTTGATAACTCTAGTTTTATTCTATATGTGTTGGAGATGATTTTTTTGTTGGCCACTTTAATTTTATCCCAAGCGTGTTGGAAATTAAAATTATTTTTCATTTTTTAGTTCGGTTTTCTACTAAAGTGTGTTTAGTTTATTAAAACTATTATTTATTTCTTGCAACCATGTGCAGTGGTTAACTGACTTATGCCACACCCTGTATATACCTGACAGGTGCCGATTATCCTCAGCTAGGTTACAAATTTTTATTAAAATAACTTTTAAAAACTGTGGGCCTTTCGGAAACCAGCTTCCATTTTCAGCAGAACTATCAGCTACTATCTGTTTTGTTGTAGCTACCGACAATGCTGGAAGGCCACTGATGTCAGAAACATGACCAACCAATAACAGATAGTAGCTCATAGTTCTGCTGAAGATGGAAAGTGGTTTCCAAAGGGCCAAAGTTTTTAAAAGTTTTTTAATAAAAATGTTTAACCTAGTAGAGGATGATTGCACCTGACAGGTATATATTTTAATAATTAAAACATTTTGTCTGTTCATTCTTACCTCTTAGAGTGTTTTTGTCGAACATATGTTTCAGAGCTTCTTAGCCCCATCATCAGGTAAGAATGAACAGACAAAATGTTTTAATTATTAAGCAAACCTCTTAATGTTACTTCCTATTGTATTTAAAATATATATATATATATTTTTTTTAAATATTTTACTTTGTGGTATATATAGGTAGAAACAAACTCTGTCAATAAATTTTCAGAGGTTCTTCAGGGATATTGATTGAGTAGTTTGATATAAGGAATCCATGGTCTTGGTACTGTAATGCAGATTAATTTGATAATTACCTAAGATAATGTGAAATATGCCAAAAGAAGGAATGATGGTGCTATTTTTTTCTGGAAATTTTATTTTTGAATAAATCACTCAAATTCTTTTGTTGTTGATGATTTGTTAATATCGAGAGGTCTGTACAGACTGCAGATTAAGTAAATGCAAGATCGGAACGAGGTATGAGAGGGGAAATCCAGTCAAATATGCCCACAAATAAAGGAACAGTCATATGTCATGCATCAGTATGATTTATTTCAGTCATATTCTACTGATTGTACATCAGACTTGGAACTAACATGTCTGCTGAGAGACTGAAAGGTTCAGATATTACAAACCCTCATGACGTAATATGCTGCTTAAGACATTCCTCGTGGTTGCTTTCTTCTTAGCTGTGGACTGTACATCAGGTTCTATTATAAAAAAGTGGTGGTCTGTCACATAATCCATAAATACTCTAGTGTTTATGGATTGGTATGGGGCTGAGCTATTTAATTTAATATCTTAAAGCATTACAATGCAATGGACACTCAATAATATAACATTGATGTCCTATTATTTTGTAATAAAGTACCAGAAAAATCTTGGAAAAATCTGTTCGTCTAGATAATATATTGTCAGGGTAATGGATCTGTGCCCCTTCAGTACTGCAGTCGTTCTTAGAAAAGTTCACACCTGCACTCAGTCTATTCCACGTGCTTCACTCCCACAAAGTCAAACAGCAGCCACAAACCTTTCTGAATATGGATGTTGCCAAACTTCCCACAAAGAGATCCTGGATCTTGAATATTGAATCATGTAAGGTTAATTATTATGCCTTCATATTTAAGTAGGTCTAATGACGTTGATTGACTTTTATTATTTGCTTAATAATATTTCTTTCGCCGTTCCATGCTATAGTGTTCATGTAGAGCTGACAACACTGGACTGCTAGTGCAAATAATCTGTCCCCCAGGAAGGCTCAAAATTGTGAGTAGTGGGAAGGGCAAAAGAAAAGAGGAAGGTAGGAATGCAGAGAGGGAAATGATGTACCGAGGCAAAAAAGTAATTATACTGCAGCCACTGATTCTCCGGCCTTGACATTTTCACGACAGTGTTGCCGATATGGATATTAGTGGGAGTGGCAGCTTTATGTATGCGGTTAGCAGACATAAAGCTGACAACACCTCAGCAATTTCAAACCTTACTAGCGCACTATAGCTGCATCAAGAGCAGTAATTGATTGTGGCAGACATCTACTCTCACTACAACCATGTCCTTATTGGCAGTAGAGGGCGAATTCTCCCTTTACCCCTTATATAACCTAAACTTCAGAGCCAGAGATATGGCGGCTGGGGTACAGTGTTCAGTTTGCATATCTTATGAGGGCAAAGATCCGTTGGTCAGACAATATCATTTGAAGAGAAAAATTTTTGTCCAGACCAAGACTTGAACTCAGAACCTTTGGCTTTTTAGGCCAATGCTCTACCATCTGAGCTATCGAGACGAGTTCCAATCTAGATGCAAATTTTTCTCTTATATATGTTGTAATTCCCAGCACCAAATGCTATGAAGCCTTTGCTTCTATCTTTGCAAATGGCAGTTTCTTAGTTAAGAAGACATTTATCGGGAATTTAAACACTACTTTATAAAGCCAGTAGGGCTTCTATTGATGTTTTTATTATTAATTTAACACTTCTCACTGAACGATAAATTATATTTGAAGAAATTTTTTTTTTTCAGTGAGAAATATTAAATTAATAATAAAAACATCAATAGAAGCCCTACTGGCTTTATAAAGTAGTGTTTAAATTCCCGATAAATATCTTCTTAACTAAGAAGCCGCCATTTGCAAAGATAGAAGCAAAGGCTTCATATCATTTGGTGCTAGGAATTACAACGTATATAAGAGAAAAAATTTGTGTCTAGATGGAACTCGCCCTGATAGCTAAGATGGTAGAGCATTGGCCTAGAAAGCCAAAGGTCCTGGGTTCGACTCTTGGTGAAAATTTTTCTCTTTAAATATAATTTATCCTTCAGTGAGAAGTGTTAAATTAATAATAAAAACATCAATATAATTATGTTTGTATGATGACAGGTTTTGGAGCTCCAGTTCCGAGAACCACTCTGGGCAGAATGTCGGCTGTGATATTTTCTGCTATTGGCATACCTCTGCATCTACTGCTTGTGCTCAATGTCGGTATGCTGGTTGCAGTCAAGCTTCAGTACCTTGCTACCAGATGGCAGCCTGGTACATCATTCCATAAAGCATTATTCCAGTGTTGTTGCCAATACAAGAGTAAGTAATCACACTATATATTCAATATTCATCTTAATTTTGATTATACAGGGTATTTCTAAAGTCACTATCCATTTCAATGAGAGAAGACAATGATAAAAAAACATTATTGTGAAGTTTTACACATGTTTTAGTGTCTTTCTATATGACTGCCATCTAGGTGAAAACTCATTCTCCATCAGCTGTGAAACAATTGTTTTTTGTCTAATGCCACCAGGTTGTCTTTTATGACATTTCTGGCTTTCTCCCCTGGCATTGGCAGAATTGTAAACCATTTCTTAGGTTGGGGCACCTGGAAGGCAGAGTTACGTTATCCCGATGATATGATGGGTATAAATAATAATGAAGTGCCAGGAGAGTTCCTAACCTAAACTTAACCTAAATTCCAGACCAGTGGCAACCACAGGAATAAGCAAAAATTTGTATGGTTTGACTGAGAATCGAACCCGGGACTTCATGAACAGTAGTCAGGAGTGCTGACCACTAGCCCATGAGGCTGGTCAAGTGAAACAAAATATAAACCTTAACATAGACCTTAGCATTTAAACTGTAAAAAGCCAGTTGCTTCTGTCACATGATTCCATAAATCAAGCAGACGTGATAAGGACGTTTTCATAGAGTGAAATGTAGAATTTTCCACACTGTGTTGCAAGGGGCATTCAACTCCTTCCTGAGGCATTAAGTTGACGCGTTTGGACTATCACTGGCAATTTGAACTTGTTGCACTATTTCTGCTAATATGCATGGTCATCCACGAGTGCCTCATCACACACACTGTCGGTACGCTTAAATTTGTTTACAAACAGACAAATGTGTGCCTTAGTTAGGGCTGGTTTACGGAATTTATGGGTAAATTCAGCTCTGGCATCTTCATACGACAATCCGCATACCCGTGAACAAACAATGGCAACTTGTTCTTCTGTGCCAAACATGTTGCACTAAGCTAACAGTGTATGCAAAGAAAAGAAAAAAAATAAGTGTTTTCATGGAAATGGATAGGTGATGATGGCTGGATGATTTTTGGGGACCGTTGGGCCTTAAGCTTACTGACATTTGTCTTACATGTGAGGAAAAACCCCGAAAAAACCTCACCCAGGAGCCGTCCCGACCGGAAATCAAACCCAGGCCCGCTGTATGACAAGGCAGCACACTACCTCGAGACCACAGTGGTGGAACATATAAAAAGCAAAGTAAAGTATTCCCACTACAGGCCTCAGGAGGCCCTTGGGGTAGTAGGAGGTTAAGGCTCCCACTTTTTCTAGACAATTGGCACTTGATGTCAGCCCTGCGTGACGGCCACCTTTATCCCCAGAACAAGCATCTGGTACTCATTTCCATTGGAGGTTGAGTCGACCCCAGGGCCATAGTGCCACCAGAAGGTTTGGGTCAGTTTAAAAATCCTGACCCTAGCGGGACTTGAACCATCGACCTTCCGGCTTGTAGCACAGTGCCTTAACCACTATGCTACGGCATGCCCCTGCTGGAACATATATTTATCCATTCATAGTAATTCTGCCTAAAGGCAGGTCCTTCACTGCAATCATAGCATTTTCGTGCTATGCTTGCAGCTTTACTAGGGAATTGTAGGTGTGGTAGCTTCCCATTGCTTTCCACACCTGTGAAGGATGATGATGATGATAATGATAAGGATGATGATGGCCATATAATTTCGGGGACCGTTTGGGCCTTAAAGTTTTCCTGATATTTGTCTTACAGGTGAGGAAAAACCCCGATAAAAACCTCACCCATAAAAACTGCTCCGACTGGGGATCGAACCCGGGCCTGCTGCGTGACAAGGCAGCACGCTACCTCGAGACCACAACGGTGGACTATATATATATATATATATATATATATATATATATATATATATATAATGTACATTTTCATGGACGTAAGTATGATTAGAAAGTTTCCTCGAGTTTTCCATGGATTCAAGGAAGGCATCTGGCCACTGATTCCGACATTTCGACATGATCCCACATGCCATTATCAAGGAATGATAAGTTTGAGTCACCAGTTTAGGTCTTATATAGTTAAAACTCAATGTGTTTAACTATATAAGACCTAAACAAGTGACTCAAACATATCATTCCTTGATAATGGCATGTGGGATCATGTTGAAATGTCGGAATCAGTGGCCAGAGGCCAACCCTGAATCCACAGAAAACTCAAGAAAACTTTCTTAATTATATATATATATATATACGTCCACCGCTGTGGTCTCGAGGTAGCATGTTGCCTTGTCACGCAGTGGGCCCGGGTTCAATTCCTGGTCGGGACAGGCTCCTGAGTGAGGTTTCTTTCTGGGTTTTGTCTCACCTATAAGGCAAATGTCAGGAAGCTTAGGGCCCAACAGTCCCCGAAAATCATCCCCCCTCTTCATTTTCCAAAAAAAAAAGTTCTAAAGCAATAGTCTGAAAGTGATAAATTTATTCTCAGTTTTTGATCCTTCATTATCATCCTTATCATTATCATCATCATGCTTCACTGGTGTGGAAAGCAACTGGAAGCTACCACACCTATAATTCCCTAGTAAAGCTGCAAAGCATAGCATGAAAATGCTATGATTGCAGTAAAAGACCTGCCCTCGGGCAGAATTACTATGGATGGATAGGTGGATGTATGTATAAACAGTCTAAAGTAGCTGATACATGTTTCAGAGAGAAAATCAGCAAGTCCAATTCAGCGAGAAAGTCACATACCTATCGATCCTGCAACAAGTCTGGAGGTGGCAGGTTTTACACAGAGTAAGATCAGTGTTAATCCATCATTATCACCACCGCGATGGCTCAAGTGGTTTCCTCCAGCAGCCATCTTACTTTACTACATTCTCGGAGTGCTTATCTTTGGTGTGGGTAGATCTCAACCTTTTGCTGCTTGTCTACTCTTCCCTCTCGATTTCACAGCAGCAGGTGGAGTAGGACTTACATCTGGAACTGTCAGAACATGTTATGCAATCTATTTAGAAGGTGCTGTAACGCTTGCAGCTATCTCTGTTTCTGTATTACAAGTGTCAGCTTCCAGAGGGCTTACAGACCTCGGGTTAAAGCTTGGGTTACTAACTAACTCCTGACATGATTTTTAAATAAATATTATAATGTATTAGATTTAATTTCCTGCCAGTTCAAAAAGGTCCCCACATGCTTAAATATGAGAATATAGAATAAAGGGTAAAATACCTGCTATAGAAAGGGGCGATATTTTTCATTTATACTATTATTTATTTCCAGTTTTTTTTTAACTTTAAGTTGGTAATACTAGATATCATCAGTGTTCTCAATTTTAACAAAATTTCTTATATTATATTTACTTAATACTTAATACAGGCTTTCCACTTTACAGCAGTTCATCCTTAATTCCTGCTCTGCAGAGATTCCTATCTTCTGTACCCCTCTTCATCATAACTTCATATATTCCCTCATACCATGTTCTTCTGCTTTTTCCCTCTTCCTTCTTCCTGGTACCATCCAATCTAACACCCGTTTAGGCCATTGTTCTTCCGCATCTGTTGTATATATCCATACCACTGTAAAGCTCTCTTTGTTTTCCTATCGATAACAGTCTCTTGTGCAACCATTTCTTGTCTGATATATGTATTTCTAATATATTGTAACCTGGATATTCTCATACTTCTCCGTAATCAATCCATTTCTACTGCCAAGACACTTTTCTGCAACCTTTCATTTATTGTCCAGCTCTCTAATCCATATGTAAGTATACTTTCTATTATTGTTTGTATAATCTCTTCTTTTTTTTATTTTTCTGGCCCGGTTCCTATGCCATAAAAGACCATTCAGGGATCTAATCGCCTTCCTTGAACAATTTACTCTGTTAATAATATATTTTTCACAAGTACCAGATTTATCTATATAGAAATTCTTCAACACAGTTAATTGCCATATTATTTATTTCTAGGTCCTCCGATTACCATACATTCTCTTTTAATGTAAGTTATTTTTAGTCCTGCTACTTTAAATGAATCTACTAATTTTCAAATTATATAATCTATATCTTCTTTATATTGTCCTATTATAATCTGGTCATCAGTGAATAATAAATTGTGCAGTAAATGGTCATTAATATTGATTCCCATTCCCCTACATGATTTATTCCATTTTTGATCCACCCATTAAATTATATAATTATCAATTGATTTAGATTATAAAGGATGTTTCAAATGGTTGACCCAACCCTGAGGATATATATATACACACATATATATATAAAGGGACCGTACAGGCCACATGGCCTAAAACGAATTTGTTCATGATGATGATGATATATAAAGGGTATTTCAAATGGCCATTTAAAAGGTCTGATAGATGATATAAGTGGTCAAGAGGAATATTTTAAAGGTGATAAAAACATGTAGTTTTATCGATTTCCTGCTAGTGACACCGATGAGAAGAATTTTTCTTAACTTCCAAAGGTGGGGAAGAAGTTTTGACATCAAAATTAGAACAATCCATATGAATCATTCCATAATCAATGATTGATAGGGATGAACCCACAGCATTAGATTTATCAGGAGAAATGTAACATTTTGTTTATGAAACCTCAGAAAATCAATGCATCTCTGATAATAAAAAGAATTCTGATAACAGATTAGTGTTGATACTTCAGAATAATATTTTCTTGTGCTGATGCATGTTTAATAGTTGCTTTACGGAACTCCTGGCACATTTTGAATATGCCAACAAATCATCTGATACACAGATGCGACATCTGTAATGAAGCCAATGGCAAACAGTTTCAGTAACATCTGCAATTGGAATATATCAACTTTCCTTTCATGGAAATCATTCTTAGTGCAAGTGCTTAATTTCCAAGTGATCTCTTCCTTGTAAGAAAACAGTGGAACATCAAGATGAATGCATATAAAAAAATTGTCCCTCATACCCTCCTCTATCATCTTTCAAACAAAATTAATTTTTTGAAATACATAAAACATAATATTTTATTTCTAAGTGTTTATTTGTAAAAAAAAATATTGAACTGCTGTAAGTGAAGTATTTAATGCATGTAATGGTAATTTTTTTTTTAAGTGTATAAAAATTTATTTACATAATTATAGTCCAGATCTGGTAACTGTAGCCAAGATGGCAAATCCTAAGGCATGTAGCAGGAGGGAACATTGCCGAGTGGGGAGGGAAGTAGAAGCCATGCAAAAAAATGTTCTTATTATTATTAATAATAATAATAAAAAAATAAATTGTTATAAAAATAACACTATTCTATAATGAATACTCCACACATATGAGAAAAAATAAGTATTCACTAACACAGAACTTGTAGATAAAAAAAAATGCAACATGTAGTAACTATTATGTTTTCAAAACTGAGTGTAGTTGCTGACAGTACCTGCAACTCGCTCTCCCCTCTTACCACACCATACATCATAGACCCCTCAAATGTGGCTACAGAAGCCAGAACTGAACTATACAATATATTTAACTTTTATAGGAATTAATCACTATGAGGTTTAATTTATGGTGAAATTATAAATGTTTCTTACCTCTCCTCATATAAATCTTCTAAGTAGATCATGATTTCAAGACCATAACGGTCTCATCTTTGGCCAAAGAAGTACTGAAGATGAGACCATTACGGTCTCAAAATCGCAATCTACTTAGAAGATTTATATGAGGAGAGGTAAGAAACATTTAATTTCACCATATACAGTATATACTATTTAGTGCATATTTATTTGTCTTATAATATTAAAAATTGTGATTAAGTGAAATAACAATATTAAAAACACATAAGTTGAAAATGGCTACCACTTTTAAAAACTAGAGATCAGAGTTAGATTAAGTGGACTACATTTAATCAGAACAATCAGTAAGGCAAGTTCTGAAAATCTTATGAGCAAAAAAATCTTTAATTTTTGCTGATTATGTTTTCAAAAACAATTATTATTTTGAATGTAAATTGTAATAAATTTATCATTAAAAAAAATGTTTCTAGAAGACAATGGATAAAATATGATAATAATTCACCCCATTCAACAGTAAATTTAAATCAGTGGGTCTTTTCTTTAATGTGGATCCCATCTTGAACGATATTAAATTTATATTTAATTAATGTTGGGAAGTATTAAATTTTTTCATAGGACTCATAAATTATCTTATATTTTGTATTCACGTAGACTTTCACGGCCGGAGTTACTATGATGATCTTGAAGAAGATTTTCGGGCTGTAGGCCGTGGTCGTGAGGCTTGTAGTTCCCCGACGTTTCGCCAGAGACTGCGTCTGGCATCCTCAAGGGTTGTCTTGAGACTGGCAATTCTGTCCGCTGTCTGTCTTATTTATACGTTCACCGCGATGTGTTCGTAAGCTGTGTCTGCCTTCTGATTGGTCAGCGTTAGGGACTAGTCTCAAGATAACCCTTGAGAATGCCAGACGCAGTCTCTGGCGAAACGTCGGGGAACTACAAGCCTCACGACCACGGCCTACAGCCCGAAAATCTTCTTCAAGATCATCATATCTTATATTTATTTGTCTTATAATATTAAAATTGGAAATGGTTTGATCCACAACTGCAGTTTCACAATTTGCATTATTTCCATAACATCTGTAAAAAAACCTGAAAATCCACAGCTATTAATTAAAAAACAAGGTATGAACCCCAATCTTAACTTCAGATGTGGACTTTCATTTTTTCTGTACTTGTTACAGAAACATTAAAACATTGCCAAGCAGTGGATGTGGTTTCAACTTTGTTTGTGCAACTAATACAATTAAATAATGTTCATTCAATTTGAATTGGAAACATATACTTCACTTCATAAAAAAATACTTCATCACCTTGATAGTTTTGGACATGGCCATCTAATGAAATTAGACAACATTACAGACAAAAATCAGAAATTTATCAAATTTTCAATTTTAGATATTAAATTTATAACTTCTCACAAAAAAGACAAATTTTATTTGAAGAGAAAAAATATATTGTAATCAACGGTAAAGAGAAAATTTTTTCTGCCTGAACTAGGAATCGAACCCCAAACCGGTTCAGGTGAAAATTTCTCTCTTTAACATTAATTACAATAGTTAAGTTGTGTACATTAATTTAAGAAAAATATGATATACAAAAATATAAATACAAACAGAATCAGTCATGGAATATGTACAAAAAAACAGAAACAACTGGAAATCTCACATAAGAAGAATGAGCAGAACAAGAATATCATATCAAATCTTAAATTACCAGCCACAGGCAAGAGATCTTTGGGTAGACCCTTCAAACATTGGATTGAGACCGTAACAGACCACTAGGTCTATCACATGAAAGGAAGAAGAAGAATAAAAATATATGCCTGAATCAGGATATGAACCTGATGTCTCTGGTTCTATGCACCAGTGCTTTGAGCATTGAGATACCAGGCTCCTGATTCAAACGAATATTAATTCTCTTCATAAATTAATGAGTCATTTTTACATCTTGCCTCATTGTTTATGTTTCCTTAAACACGGGAACTGCAGTTTTCAAAAGTCAATCCCCTTCATTTTCAACCGCCATTATGACTCAATATGACTATATTATGGTGGTTGAAAATTAAAGGGAGTGAACTTTTGAAAACTGCAGTTTCTGTGTTTAAGAAAACATAAACTATAAGATAAGATGTAAAAATGACTCATTAATTTATGAATCAAGAACCTCATAATGTTATTTCCCATATTTAACTTTGAATTAATTCTCATATTTATACATGAATTCCTGCTTGACAAGGCTATGAGCTTTTTTTTGTTCTACACACCGTCTGCAGCTTCTTTAATATTATCATCATCATCCTGACAGGTCATAGTCCTCGAAGGACTGTTACGATCTACTGAAGTTTTCCTTCCACCTCTTCATGGGTCGTCCCAATGATCTCTTCCCACATGAGATATAGTTTAGGATTGTCTTGGGGATTCTTCGTCTGGGCATTCTATTAACATGTTGTTTCCAATTTTCTTGTTAGTTATGGATATGATCAAGGACCAGGTCTATGTCAAGTTCCTGAAGGATGTTGGAATTCCTTTTCATATCCCACTTAGTATAGCCCGCTGTTCGGCGCATGAATTTCATTTCACTGGTGGTAATCCTCCTCTCATCTGTCATCCATAGAACTTCTTTAACAAGAAGACTTTATTGGGAATTAACACCACATTTATTGCCAGTGAAGCTTATTTTCGATCTTAGATATTAAATTTCTCACTTCTCACAAAAAGACAAATTTTTCTCTTTGAATAAAATTTATCAATAGTAATCTAATAAGAGGTTGTTTTTTTCTGAAAAAATCACGACAAACAAAGTCGCAAGTGGTTTTGTCTAACAAAAAACTCAACCTCTCATTGGATTTGGAGTAACTATTTAGCGAATAATACTGATGTATTATTCTAAAATAAAAATAATTATAATGTTTAATATTTACCAAATGTGAGGTTATGTATTCAGATCTTACTTCTGCTGTATGGTTATAAATAGCATATATTTACTGTTAAATCTCTTTGGGCTTGGGAAAAATCAATAACAGATGATTGTATGAGAAATAACTATTAACAATAATGCAGATTCATTATACAACATTTAATAATTTACATTTATAGACAAAAATTCTTGCCTAGACCGAGACTCGAACCTGGGACCTTTGGCTTTCCGGGCCAAATGCTCTACCAACTGAGCTACTGAGGTGAGTTGCGATCTAGATGCAAATTTTTCTCTTTATATGTTGTAATTCCATCTAGATCGCAACTCGCCTCGGTAGCTCAGTTGATAGAGCATTTGGCCCAGAAAGCTAAAGGTCCTGTGTTCGAGTCTCAATCTAGGCGAGAATTTTTCTTTCAAATATAATTTATCCTTCAGTGAGAAGCGTTAAATTAATAATAAAAACATCAATTTAATAATTGTTTTAGAGCAACAGAACTAACCTTTTTTTTTTTTTTTTAATTTTTGAAGTTTTCTTCTTTTGGCATTTCTTGCTGTACCAGATCGATCATATTTTGTTGAATTGATATCCTTGTCAAAGAAGTTAATTTGCAGAGATATTGCTCATTAGGAACAGTAAGAGGCAATTTTATCAATAGAAAGAGGTAAAATTATCGGTCTTATAAGATAAAAAGTAAATTTAACTGCAAAGACTGCAATGAGGTATGTTTCAGAAAACCTGAATAAAACTACATTTCAGGAATATGAAATGTGTTCCAAATCCACCCACTGCATTTTTCATGTTTTGAGTTCAGCACTATGCAGATAGATAGCATTAATGTGGTTTATTTTCAATTTATTCACACTTGGGCAGACTATTACAGAGTGATTCAGAAATATGGGTATACATTTGATCGCATTTTGTGACAAAAATATTATTATTAAAGGAAATATGATGTTATCATTGGAAAGGAAATCCTTGAAATTACAACAATAGAACAAAACAAAACAAATCAATGCTCACGTGCAGCTAGGCGGGTTGATTTTTGTGGGCTAGCTTCGAACGCCTCCACAATTCTCTTCGTTGTTTCTGCATCCGTGCTAATGCGAGGCCTTCCAGGAGGTTTGATTTTCTGCATCCTTCCCGTTTCCAGCAGTCGTTTTCTCCACTTCCCCATAGTCGATGGCTGCAATTCTACGTTAAACTCACGTCTTGCGACCTCACGATCATTAGCATATGTTATTGCCCATGCAGCAATTGTAATTCACTGTTGCGTATTCAACACCATTTTGACTAATGACATAAGTTCTACACTGCTTTGTTTTATTCCATTGTTGTAATTTGAATAATTGCCTTTCCAATGGTAATTTCATATTTCCTGTAATGGTAATATTTTCATCATACAACGCAATCAAACGTATAGCCATATTTATGATTCACCCCGTATAATATCATTGTGTATACTCGTATTGTGTACAGATAAGAGTATAGAATGAGTGTATGATTAAGTACCGGGTGCAGAATAAGTCTGTTAACCAAAAATTCAAATATATTATTTTCTATAGCTTAAAAAAATTTATCTTCTTCTTCATTACATGTATCCAGCCGTAGCTGATGACACGAATCAATTGTATACTTATGCTATAAGTTGCAATGGGGCTGCATTTGAACATGCAGCTTATGTGGGCATTCAAGGTGAGTGTCCATGAGGTTAAAAGTAAGAGATATAGGAAAGACAGAAATGAACCCTTCGGCCTCGAATACTCTAATACCATCAGGGTCGAAGAAAACAAGAGGTCAAGCAAGGGAGACTGGATAGGAAAGTAAAAAGAGGGATCTGGTACTAGAAAGGAAGAAATACCAGATCGGTTAAAGATAAAAAAGGAGCAAAACACAAGTAAGTGGAAGCAATGTTTCGCTCAGCTTGGGCACCTTGTGGTCGCCATCCACATATCCCCTAGATGGGGACCCCTGAGGATAGTATACTGGACAAGATATATTCCATAGTTAGCAAATTACCTCAAGCAGTAGAGTTTGAGGGGCATGCCATAGTGTAGTGGTTAAGGCAATATGCTAGAAGCTGGAAGGTCGAGGGTTCGAGTCCCGGTGGGGTCAGGACTTTTAAACTGACCCAAACCTTCTGGTGGCACTATGGCCCTGGGCTCGCCTGCTAAAATGTTCCTATAGTATAGATGATAATATTATAAAATTTATTAAAGTTCCAGTTATTTTCATTTCACAATTATTGATAATTGCAAATTAGATACATTCCAACTTAAATTCTACCCCCTGACTCAACCTCTAATGGAAATGAGTGCCAGACACTTGTTCCAGAGGGTAAAGGCGGCCATCACGCAGGGCTGACATCAAGTGCTGATTGTCCAGAAAAAGTGGGAGCCTTAACCTCCTACTACCCCAAAGGCCTTCTGAGGCCTGTAGTGAGAGCAAAAAAAAGAAAAAATGTAGTGATCTTGAAGAAGATTTTCGGGCTGTATTGTGAGGCTTGTAGTTCCCCGACATTTCGCCAGAGACTGCATCTGGCAAAATGTCAGGGAACTACAAGCCTGACGACGACGTCCTACAGCCAGAAAATCTTCTTCAAGATCATCATAGCAACTCCAGCTGTGAAAGTCTACGTTAATACAAAAAATGTAGTGTTTGAAATTATATTCTGAAGGTCCCGTATTCAAACCCCAGTTTCAACTAATCTGATATTTTTCCTTGCAACCATGTATAGTGGTTAACTGACTTATGCTGCATCCTGTATGTTGTATTGAGGGATGACAATGAAGAGAAGATGAAACTTGGTCCCACCACATTGCCTACTCTTGTCAGGAAGCTCTAAGGAAACTATCAGGATTAACATACAGACTAATTGCTGTTTACAATACCATAAGCCTTCTCAACATATATACTGCTTAGGGGTTTGAAGTTTAATCCTGGCATTTGATACACAATCTACAGTTGAATTGCTCTAGTTTTCTAGAAAGAACATCTTAGGAATGTCAAGAAAGGGGAAGTAGAAAAATCGGCAGTGGCTGCCCCATGCATGGTCTGAAAAACATCTTATCAAGAAAGAAGCTAAATTATTAAAACAAATAGAAAAACCAAAAGAACTTACTGTTTGGGAAAAGATCTACATTCAAAAGAGCGAAAAGAAGAAATGGATGAACTTTGAAATTCCCGGTGAGAATGGCCTGGTTTCGAGGTTTTTCAGTCAGCCAATGGAAGGAGCGAAGGACAGCTCTTCAAGACGACAGAACAACGGTCGTGATGATACTGAGGATGGAACAGAAACTATGTTCTGAAACTAGTTTATAGTAAAATAAGGAGAACAAAATGAAGAGAGTGATAAAAAATTCTACCTTAATGAATATACCTCTTAGTGAGAATTCCTAAAATAAGTAATATTGACTGTATATTTTAATAAATTATTCGAACTGTAAATTGATAAATTTTTGTGGATCCCTTGCACCAATAGAGGATTTTGCAACCCACAAACTATAACAGGACCCACCAGTGGATCTAGACATCTACAGGATGTTCCAAAACTATTCGTTCAAATTAATTCCTAGGAGGTAGAGAATATCAAAACAAATATATTTTGATAAAGAAGATATGTTCTCAGAAGTCAACCTGTAATGTTAGAGAACATTTTATTAATGGTGCTGATGTAAGCTGTTGTGTCAGTCAATGTGGTCCTGTGACCTAGCCACCAAGATCACCTGACCTCACGTGTCTGGATTTCTTCTTTTAGGGGCATACAAAGCAGCTGATGTATGAAACATCATTGCTAGAATTGCAGTCGCTGCTGGGACCATAGTGTACATGCCAAAAATCTTCGAACAAACATGACAATCAATCATCAGACATTGCACTGCGTGCATACAGGCCAATGCCATGTATTCAACCAATTCCTATGATGCTACAGCTGTAATTAGCATGTTAAACTATCTACTGTGTAAATCGTCCCTAAATTACAAGTTGACTTCTGGGACCATATGTTCCTTATCGAAATATATTTGCTAAGATGTTTTCTACCTCTTGTATTAATTTAAACAGATAGTTTTGGAACACCCTGTAGATTGAGAAACGCTGATCTAAATTATGAGTGATTATTCTATATTCTCAAAAGACAAACCAGTCATTAGTTCTACAATATATTTTATACATCTCTGATATGATGTTCTTTTATTAAGGAGAGAGGATGGTATTTTTTAAAACTTTTTTCTTATTTGGTGTAAATTATTTATTTTTTGTATGTTTAAGACTTCATGGCTATAGCAACTTAACCAAAAATAAAAATTTTGAAAAAAAAATGGGGGCCCATATTTTCAAAAAATGTACCCAGTGCAGGGGTTTACTAAAACCGACATATCTAAGCCAATTTTGAAGATAACTTCACAGAATGTGTTACATTTTATTAGTAAAAGCATGCTCTACAAACTCTCTGTAACATAATTTTCATATTTGTCCCTAAAGTTGTAAAATGAACAATTAAAATTTAACAACACTTTTTTATTTCCTTTTCTGAAAACAAACAGATATATTTTTTAAATAAAATCAAATACCTAATTTCTGTTACAGAGAAAAGTTTTCTCATTGTCTCAAGAGTGTGTGTTCAAAATTGCATGCATGCATCTATAATAGTTCAGAAGATGTATAAATTTTTGTCTAGCAATGTAGAAAAAAAAAATGGAGTTATGGGAAACAACAATCAAAAGGAGGTGTGCGATTTAAAATCCACAGTTCAGGCACTTTAAAAATGGCTTCTCAACGTCTGATAAGGGTACAAATATGCATAAAATGTTATGCAATGTATTCCACACATATCACAGAGTATTTTAGAGCAAACATTTTTTTTTAAACTGCTCATTTTTTACCAAAAAATAGCATCCTCTCCCCTTAATATCTATTGTAAAAAAAAATTAGGCTTACCTTTCACCTGTGCATTTTTTTATTGTTAATTTTAAGTGTCTGAAAATATATATAAAAAAAGATGACATTTACTTCTGGTTTCTAAAATGGAACTACATCATGTAACATTAGTGTGGGTAATTAGCATCTCAATAGACCCAAACTCAATTTCCAGTTTAACCATAGAAATTTTTGTTTGCATTTAGTGTGAAGTGGGTCCACTTAACCTTGTGGAGAAAAAAGACCTGTTACTTGATTGAAAATTACTGAAATCTTCATTCACGAATTAATGAGTCATTTTTTATATCTTACCTCATTGATGATCTTGAAGAAGATTTTCGGGCTGTACACCGTGGTCATGAGGCTTGTAGTTCCCCAACGTTTCACCAGAGACTGCGTCTGGCATCTTCAAGGGTTGTCCTGAGACAGGCAATTCTGTCCACTGTCTGTCCTATTTGTATGTTCACCGCAATGTGTTCATAAGTTATATCTGCCTTCTGATTGGTCAGCGGTAGGGACTTCCATTGTTCCAATGAGATTGATGGTCTAGTCGACTGTACTTGTAGAGGTTTACATTCTGCGTTTTTTTTTGGAACCGGTATCCATACTTTGTCGACTTTTAATGATTCTTCTTTTCTATTGAAACCGTTTTTATGTTTGAATATTACGATGGCTTCTCGTTGTAGACGGGTAAAATAGTGTGTGCAGTCGACTAGACCATCAAACAGCAATCTCATTGGAGCAATGAAAGTTCCTAACATGCACCAATCAGAAGGCAGATATAACTTACGAACACATCGCGGTGAACGTACAAATAGGACAGACAGTGGACAGAATTGCCAGTCTCAAGACAACCCTTGAGGATGCCAGACGCAGTCTCTGGCAAAACGTCGGGGAACTACAAACCTCACGATCACGGCCTACAGCCCAAAAATCTTCTTCAAAATCATCATAGCAACTCCGGCCGTGAATGTCTACGTGAATACATCTTACCTCATTGTTTGTTTTCTTAAATACAGGAACTGCAATTTTTAAGAGGAAACATCCCTCCCATTTTCAACCGACATTATGACTAGTGGATTTTCGTTGGAATCTCCATCTATAACATTGCCATCTGGTGTTGATTTGATGAACTTCGAGATAAGGTCCCATTCATCAGGAATTTCAAAATTCATGGATTCAAATTTGTTTAAGAAAACATAAACTATGAGGTAAGATATAAAAAATGACTCATTCATTCATTCATTAAGAACATCATAATGTTATTTCCCATATTTAACTATGAATTGCTGAAATGTGTTTATGAAAATTAGTATTAAGGCTGAGGGATTGCATCATGCTAACTACATGAACTCCCTGTGCTGTCCATCTACTTCAGTCTTAGCTCTTCACATGTCATGCTATGGCTATCTGAAAGAAAGGTAGAGAATTTAAATGTGAAGCAAATAGATGAATACTCATATAATATTACTTTTTTTATAACCCTGTACACTTCTTGGCAAAACATGAAAAACCTCAGTTCCAGAACGTAGTAAACAAATAACCCTTATGCCAGGATAACATTACATAACATAACTCTAAATAAATGTGGTGAATATGGTGCATCTTACATCATAAATATTTTTGTTTCATTTAACTCGTTTCAATATGCTGTCCATATCATAGTCAGCTTGTTTTATGTTATCGACCCTGGGATGTCAACTTCCACTCCATCTTTTGGTTGACCAAAAAAACTTGTAAATCAAATCTTTTTCTCCGGGAATTTCAAAATTCATAAATCCTATTTTTATTCTTCTGGATGTAGATCTTTTCCCAAACGATCTACATTTTCACAAGATTTACATCCAGAAGAATAAAAATATAATTCGAATTTTGAAATTCCTGGGCAAAAAATATGGAACATTGCCTCTTACTTTAAGGGAGGAAAGGAGATTACGAGTATTTGAGAATAAAGTTCTTAGGACAATTTTTGGACCAAAGAGAGATGAACAGACAGGTGAGTGGAGAAGACTACATAACAGTGAACTACATGGTCTTTATAGAAAGCCAGATATAATAAGAACAATTAAGTCTCATAAACTGAGATGGGCAGGACATGTGGCACAAATGGGGAATGAAAAACATGTATGGAAGCTTCTTGTAGGAAAACCAGAGGGAAAACGCCCAGTTGGTAAACCAAGAATGAGGTGGGAGAATAACATTAACTATGATTAGATTGAAGTAGATTATACAGGGCATGATTGGAAAACATTAGTGCAGGATAGGGATGCATGGAGAGCTTATGTCTGTGCAGCCATAAACCTATGGGTTCAATAGTGCCAATGAGTTAGTTAGTTTGGGCGAAAATATTTGATTTACAGGTTCTTCCAGTGATAAAATTGTTGTAAACACTAGATTATTAAAACAGTTAGAAAACATTAAAGAGCTCACTATATGGGAGATCTACATCCAGAAGAATAAAAATAGGATTATGAATTTTGAAATTCCTGGGGAAAAAGATATAATTTACAAGTTCTTTGGTCAACCAAAAGTTGGAGTGGAAGTCGACATCCAGGCTAACAACAAAAAATTCAAAAGTCTGGACAAGCTGACAATGATTTGGACAGCATTTTGAAACATGTCAAATGAAACAAATATTTATGATATTTGAAGAGAAAATTTTTATTTTTTGCCTAGACCGAGACTCGAACCCGGGACCTTTGGCTTGCCGGGCCAAATGCTCTACCAACTGAGCTACCGAGGCGAGTTACAATATAGACGCAAATTTTTCTCTTATATACGTTGTAATTCCCTCTTGCCAAATGTTTTTGAAACCATTGCTTCTATCTTTGCAAATATAATACGAGGGCGGATCAGAAAGTAACGCACAATAATTTTTTTCTGCCTTGGTGTTGCAGCTAGAATGTTGAAATTTCACAGAGATATAGTTTGAAGTTTTCACTACAGATGGTATTTTTTCTCAGGTGCACCTCTTGCGAGAGAAGCTTGAACTATGCAACAAAGATGGTGCGCATGCTACAGTCGTCCACCTGTGAGGAACAGAGAAGTGTTGTTCGATTTTTGTGGGCCAAAGGGCATAAACCCAGTGAAATTCACAGGGACATGCGTGGCGTGTATGGGGATGATTGTATGGACCGTAGCAATGTCTCCAGGTGGTGCACATTCTTCCAAGAGGGACGCGTGAACCTTAGTGATTCGCCTTAGTGATTCCTGGCCGGCAAACGCTTTGAGACAGATGTGGAAGTGAAATCAGCAGTGCGCAGATGGCTACACTCCAACCAAACGGACTTCTACGAACAGGGCATATTGAAACTGGTAACACGATGGGAAAAATGTGTTGAGAAAGTTGGTGACTATGTCGAAAAGTAGGTAAAAGATGTAAGTTCATTTGTGATTTTTTTCCTTTTTTTTACTATTAAACTTTTTAAAAAAAAATTATTGTGCGTTACTTTCCGATCCGCCCTGTGGACGACTGTAGCATGCACGCCATCTTTGTTGAATAGTTCAAGCTTCTCTCGCAAGAGGTGCACCTGAGAAAAAAATACCATCTGTAGTGAAAACTTCAAACTATATCTCTGTGAAATTTCAACATTCTAGCTGCAATACCAAGGCAGAAAAAAATTATTGTCCGTTACTTTCCGATCCGCCCTCGTACATATGAAACTCCAATAGAGACTTTGAAGATAAACTGGCATTGCTGGTTTCCACTTAGTCAGAAGGATTATGTATTCATTAATAAATTACAATAGGAAGTAAAATTATGAGGTTCTCCTTAATAAATAGGGCGAATTCAGAGTCATCTTTCATTGAGAAATGTTAAATCAATAATAAAAACATCATTAGAAGCCTTACTAGCTTTATAAAGTAATGTTAAATTCCCAATAAATGTCTTCTTAACTAAGAAGCCGCCATTTGCAAAGATAGAAGCAATGGTTTCAAAAGCATTTGGTGAGAGGGAATTACAACGTATATAAGAGAAAAATTTCCATCTATATCATAACTCGCCTCAGTAGCTCAGTTGGTAGAGCATTTGGCCCGGCAAGCCAAAGGTCCCGGGTTCGAGTCTCGGTCTAGGCGAAAATTTTTCTTTTCAAATATAATTTATCTTTCATTGAGAAATGTTAAATCAATAATTAAAACATAAATATTTATGAGTTAAGATGACTCTGGATTTGCCCTATTTATTAAGAAGAACCTCATAATTTTACTTCCTATTGTAATTTATTAATAAATACATAATCCTTCTGACTAGGTGGAAACCAGCAATGCCAGTTTATCTTCTGTAACATATAGTCAGTCTCTATTGGAGTTTCATACGTATTGGGGCTTTAATAAGAAGAGAGTATGTGTTTATTGGAGAATCATCCAAATATTCTTAAACATAAACTCCTTGATACAGTGGAGTGGGAGAAGGCTCTTATGTTTTGGCAAGAAGTATAACAATAGTACATTTAGTTTTTAAGTACTAATGTGTTATCATATTTAAAGAGAAAAATTATACGCTCAGACCGGGACTTGAACCCGGGACCCTTGGTTTTCTAGTCCAAGTGCTCTACCATTTGAGCTACCTGAGCAAGTACCGATCTAAACGCAAATCTTTCTCTATATACGTTGTAATTCCCGCCCACCAAATGCTTTGAAGCCTTTGCTTCTATCTTTGCAAATGGCGGCTCCTATATTAAGAAGACATATTTGGGAATTATACATTACATTATAAATGCCAGTACGGCTATTTTCGATGTTTTTATTATTAATTTCATACATCTCAATGATGGATAAATCATATTTAAAGAGAAAAATTATACACTCAGACCGGGACTTGAACCCGGGACCCTTGGTTTTCTAGTCCAAGTGCTCTACCATTTGAGCTACCTGAGCAAGTACGTACCGATCTAAACGCAAATCTTTCTCTATATACGTTGAAATTCCCGCCCACCAAATGCTTTGAAGCCTTTGCTTCTATCTTTGCAAATGGCGGCTCCTATATTAAGAAGACATATTTGGGAATTATACATTACATTATAAATGCCAGTACGGCTTTTTTCGATGTTTTTATTATTAATTTCATACATCTCAATGATGGATAAATCATATTTAAAGAGAAAAATTATACGCTCAGACCGGGACTTGAACCCGGGACCCTTGGTTTTCTAGTCCAAGTGCTCTACCATTTGAGCTACCTGAGCAAGTACCGATCTAAATGCAAATCTTTCTCTATATACGTTGTAATTCCCGCCCACCAAATGCTTTGAAGCCTTTGCTTCTATAGGAGCCGCCATTTGCAAAGATAGAAGCAAAGGCTTCAAAGCATTTGGTGGGCGGGAATTACAACGTATATAGAGAAAGATTTGCATTTAGATCGGTACTTGCTCAGGTAGCTCAAATGGTAGAGCACTTGGACTAGAAAACCAAAGGTCCCGGGTTCAAGTCCCGGTCTGAGCGTATAATTTTTCTCTTTAAATATGATTTATCCATCATTGAGATCGACTAATGTGTTAATTGAATTACTCTGTAAATCTGCAATTCAATTTGAAATTAAAAACAAGCTGCCTCGACTCGGCAAAAATAGTAGTGCAAGTATTTGCATATCTTATTGACCTGAAAATAAGACACTTTATCCAAAATTTAACTGCAAAAACTTATACTGACATATATTTTGTTATGCTGGCTTTCACAATATTTCATCACGAAGTGAAGTCAATAATATGAATAAAGGAATTGAGATATGTACCAGTATACTCTACAATATATTAAAAATAAAAGTTTACTTTAACACAACACATTTTTTGTAATAAAAATAGTGCTCCAAAAGTTAATTATGATCCAGAAACTATTGAAAGTTAACTAAATATATTGATAGTTTTTCTTCCCTCAGTATCTCTGATGATTGTATATTTTTTTTCTCTACTTCCTTGAATATTTAGAGTGTGGATTATTTTAAGTCAGTGAGGTACTTTTCATATTTGTATATTGTTTATTTTTGCCCTCACGTCTAATTTGTATTGAATAGATCATCTTGACAAGCTTGATTTAACCTCAGATTATTCATGGTCCAATAGAAGATGAGTGTCAATATCAGGAGATAAGCAACATTTTACATTACATCAATTGAATCAGTCATTGGAGAAAGAGGATAATACAACTACCAGATAGTTCAGTCACTAGAGCATTGGCCTAGAAAGTATTCAGCTATTCCAAGAAACTAAATACAACTGAAACACGTGCTGGAAGAGTGCATTTGAGAATAGGTGAGTTCCAGAGAATCTCATAATGTAATTGTCACTAAATAGTAGCATCTTTCAACCTAATGGAAAAAAATTACCCTGCAGTAGCAATTCAAAAATGTGTTATGAGTGCAATTGCC
Source organism: Diploptera punctata (assembly GCA_030220185.1). Taxonomy (NCBI): domain Eukaryota; kingdom Metazoa; phylum Arthropoda; class Insecta; order Blattodea; family Blaberidae; genus Diploptera; species Diploptera punctata. Next base: position 4,541,222 of record JASPKZ010004196.1, read on the forward strand.
CTCCACACAGAAATGGATAAGTCTGCTAATTTTGAACACAATAGAGACAACTATAAACATTCATATTATTATTATTAATTTAACACTTCTCACTAAAGGATAAAGTATATTTATCCTGCGCGGAAATTACAATATATATAAGAGAAAAATTTGCATCTAGATTAGAACTCATCCTGGTAGCTCAGTTGGTAGAACATTGGCCTGGAAAGCCAAATGTCCTGGGTTCGAGTCTCAGTCTGGGAAAAAAAATGTTCTCGTCAAATATAACCATAAACATAATGATTGCTCAATTAACCGGAACAGGAAACTATTTCATCATCTTAAAAGTAAGATTTTATCACTTATCCCCTTTCTGCAATGACTGATTTAATTACACTGAGCAACAAAAAATAAACTTTTTTTTTGTCTCAGGAAGAAAAATATGTGATTCTGATAGTATTTTTTCTCCTGAATTCAAATATGATATCGGTTTCTCTCCATCACGCAAGGTTTCTGAGAGACAGGAATTTATAATTTCAAACACTTTAATATTTTCTACATTCATAACTACACAATATTCGAACATTCCAACTCACCTAGAAAGTAAGAAATGGATTTTTCTGCTATATTTCGCCTGTGGAGCATCCCACTTGATGATCCAACAGTAATCGGCCAGCATATTAAGATTACATTTGCCTTGATATCTCTTTTCCATAGCTGAAATCTCCTGAGTTAGCTCATTTGGTTTTATTTTACAATGGACAAATGGACGATAAAATGTTTATTAAAAAATTATTTAAATCCATTAATTGAAACTGAAATAAAAAAACTGTGGGTGATGGAGAAATTCTGAATACATATTTGAAAACACAATAAAAAACTGCATCAAGTACAACTATTGGTACTCATGAGACAAAAATCATGTTGACCAGTGTTATTGAACTTACTGCATTTCCATGTGGTCAGGGAAAGTAGCAGACTCAACAGGACCCAGGACATTTTTTGCGGTTGGAATGACTGAAGCATTATAATGTTTAATATAATAAACCTGCCTTAGCAAGTTATGTATCCATTGACTGTAAAGAAAACACACACATTATGTTATAAATCCATCCAAAATTCCATCCAATCAACTTTACTGTGTGGATCCTTCCTCCTGCAGATCTGATTAATACAAGCGACATAAGTTTATAGATGTGTTACATCAGTGTTTACACTACAAGTCAAAAGATTCCAGAAAATGTTTCTATAGTGAAAAATCACATAAAACATTTACTATTTTATTATATTTTTATATTTCTTAACACATATATATATTTTTTACAAAATATAACAAGGTTATATATGTATTGCTTGTTCATGAACTGAAAATTATATTATGCTTTATCAAATTCACTTTTGCTGTCACGACTTTTATAACTTAAGATATGTGATGGAGTTGGAGAAAATGTTTTCTATCTCATCTCATAAAGTTCAGTAGGGATTTGACTGAAGATGAAGGTAAAATGGTCTTTGAAATCAGTATCGTAAAAACATGGAAGTTTATGAGGTGGGATATAAAAACATTTTCTCCAACTCATTTACGAGGGCGGATCGGAAAGTAACGCACAATAATTTTTTTCTGCCTTGGTATTGCAGCTAGAATGTTGAAATTTCACAGAGATATAGTTTGAAGTTTTCACTACAGATGGTATTTTTTTCTCAGGTGCACCTCTTGCGAGAGAAGCTTGAACTATGCAACAAAGATGGCGCGCATGCTACAGTTGTCCACCTGTGAGGGACGGATCGGATCGGAAAGTAACGCACAATATTTTTTTTTAAAAAAAGTTTAATAGTAAAAAAAAGGAAAAAAATCACAAATGAACTTACATCTTTTACCTACTTTTCGACATAGTCACCAACTTTCTCAACACATTTTTCCCATCGTGTTACTAGTTTCAATATGCCCTGTTCGTAGAAGTCCGTTTGGTTGGAGTGTAGCCATCTGCGCACTGCTGATGCCTGCTTTGTTTCGGGCGTGTAGTGGTACGCCCACGACTCATCATCTGTGACGATTCCTTCCAGAAAGTCATGTCCTTGTGCGGTGTACCGCGTTAAGTGGTCCAAGCTTGCCATCATTCGCTGGCCCTTGTGGTCGTCTGTCAGGTTCTTAGGCACCCAGCGAGCACTAACTTTACGGAAGACATTGCTACGGTCAATACAATCATCCCCATACACGCCATGCATGTCCCTGTGAATTTCACTGGGTTTATGCCCTTTGGCCCACAAAAATCGAACAACACTTCTCTGTTCCTCACAGGTGGACGACTGTAGCATGCGCGCCATCTTTGTTGCATAGTTCAAGCTTCTCTCGCAAGAGGTGCACCTGAGAAAAAAATACCATCTGTAGTGAAAACTTCAAACTATATCTCTGTGAAATTTCAACATTCTAGCTGCAATACCAAGGCAGAAAAAAATTATTGTGCGTTACTTTCCGATCCGCCCTCGTATAAATTGATAATACCTCATTATTACTTCTCACTTAATATTATTAAAAATATGTGATTAACTTTCCAAGACTGTTGGATCTAAATTTTTAAATATCTATTGTTGGCAGTATAACGGACTTGAATATAAAGTGCACATTTTTCAATATTATATCATATGAGTACACCGCTGTGGTCTCAAGGTAGCGTGCTGCCTTGTCACGCAGCGGGCCTAGATTCGATTCCCAGTTGGGACAGGCTACAGGGTGAGATTTTTTTTTGGTTTTTGCTAACCTGTAAGACAAATGTCAGGAAGCTTAGGGTCCAACAGGCCCCAAAAATCATCTGGCCATCATCATCATCCCTCACCAGTGTGGAAAGCAACGGGAAGTTACCACACCTGTAATTCCTAAGTAAAGCTGCAAAGCATAGAATGAAAATGCTATGATTATAGTGAAAGACCTGCCCTCGGGCAGAATTACTATGGAATAGAATACCATATGAATTTAAAAATTTGCACTTTAGGATGATATAAATGTCATAAGTATTCTCCTATTATGCAGAATATTATTAATACCAAATAAAATGTTTATACTATTGTGGAAAGCACATTTTTCAACTTAAGTCCTTACTTACAAGGGAACTGTCAACCAGTGCATACCAAAACCTACCTTGAAATTTCTCCCAGAGAAGCATTCTGATGTATGAAGGCAGTGTCAAAAAAAAATGTATCTGCCTTTTTAACTACAAGGCACAGAAATCAAAGCCAGAATTCAACAATGGCAACCCACTGTACAGAAATGAGGCAATATGCAGGGTAGACAGCGGGTAGTGAGAGTTAGCCAGTCTACCAATACGGAGTTGTATTACTTCCGATTAGTCATGTTATCGATAAAAGCAACCTTAGGCTGGTCTGTTCGATCATTAATTTCAAATTCCTTGACATCCCTAAAAGTTTAGAAATCTATAAAAATAAAGCCAAAATTATGAATAAAGACAAAGGCCCTATTCCATACAGCGTCCTCTTTTCTTTAATTGAAAGAAAAGAGGATTAGTTTTATTATCTCATACCATTTACATCTAAATTGACTATGTCATGTGACGTAGTTTGTTTTTAATTGGATTCTGTTTACTCATTTACCATGTTTGTCTTTAGTCAAATATTTAACACTTTTGAGATGCATATTAAAGCACCGTTGAGGTTATGTAATAAGATGTTAATTGTATAATTTTTTACCTGGTAAGTCAGTCGTCCTCAACTAAATTATTAAATTTCAAGTCATTCTAGAGGCCTTTCGAAAACAATGTTCCATCTTCTGCATTTTAACTGGAACTGATGGTGTTATATACGTATAATGGATTTATGTCTGCAGTTATGTTCTCGAGACATAAATCCGTTATACAACCTATATAACACCATCAGTTCCAGTTAAAACACATAAGATGGAACATTGTTTTTGAAAGGCCTCCATATTAGAATAACTTGAAGAAGTTTAATAACTTAGTTGAGGACGACTGACTTACCAGGTAAAAACTTATATAATTAACATCAAATATTTAGTCTTGAAAATGACAGCTTCGCTGCTGAAGCATGTTGACTCTTTTAATTTTTAATTGGTGAAACGGGTACATTGACTACATGTTTTACGATTTTATCACCAAGAAGATCATTAGTTTATTAAATACTTTCCTAAAGTTTAAACAAGAGATTTGGTGTTTTTATTATTAATTTAACATTTCTCAATGAAAGATAAATTATATTTGAAGAGAAAAATTTTTGCCTAGACCGAGACTCGAACCCGGGACCTTTGGCTTGCCAGGCCAAATGCTCTACCAACTGAGCTACCGAGGCGAGTTACGATATAGACGCAAATTTTTCTCTTATATACGTTGTAATTCCCTCTCACCAAATGCTTTTGAAACCATTGTTTCTATCTTTGCAAATGGCAGCTTCTTAGTTAAGAAGACATTTATTGGGAATTTAACATTACTTTATACAGCTAGTAAGGCTTCTAATGATGTTTTTATTATTAATTTAACATTTCTCAATGAAAGATAAATTATATTTGAAGAGAAAAATTTTCGCCTAGACTGAGACTCGAACCCGGGACTTTTGGCTTGCCGGGCCAAATGCTCTACCAACTGAGCTACCGAGGCGAGTTACGATATAGGCGAAAATTTTTCTCTTCAAATATAATTTATCTTTCATTGAGAAATGTTAAATTAATAATAAAAACATCATTAGAAGCCTTACTAACTTTATAAAGTAATGTTAAATTCCCAATAAATGTCTTCTTAACTAAGAAGCTGCCATTTGCAAAGATAGAAACAATGGTTTCAAAAGCATTTGGTGAGAGGGAATTACAACGTATATAAGAGAAAAATTTGCGTCTATATCGTAACTCGCCTCAGTAGCTCAGTTGGTAGAGCATTTGGCCCGGCAAGCCAAAGGTCCCGGGTTCGAGTCTCGGTCTAGGCGAAAATTTTTCTCTTCAAATATAAGAGATTTGGTGTTGGATTTTAGTGCCTTGCAGTTATAAAGGCAGATAATTTTTTGGACACAGGCTTTGTAGATTACAACGCTTCTGTAGAAGAAATTTCAAGGTAGATTTTGGCATGCAATGGTTGACAGTTTCCTTGTTAGATTAAATAATTACAGTAATTACATATGGTGCAGAAACAAGGAAAATTAAAATAGTAGATACAAATAATAATCTTTGTGTCTTTGAAAGGAAAATTGTCTGGAGAATATATTGTCCAGTGAGCATAAATGGTCACTGGAGAAGGAAACTGATGAGTCAACAGGAGGAGAGAATATTTAAATTAATATTGGGAAGTAAACATTATGAGGTTATATCATTAATAGTGAGTGGAGAACATATTTTAATCGACTCACCTAATACATTTTCAAACTTCTTTGATACCAACGGTTTCAGACAAAATCATGTCCTTTTTCAGTCATGGCTTCCACTGATGAAATTCCGTGATTGTTGATTTCTTTAGTGACATCACTTCTTGTGCTGCCATCTTTCGTTGGGATTATAAACTTTGTAATTACATTTTTATCCACTGGAATATCGAAATTCATAGATCGATATTTATTCTTCTGAATGAATATCATTTCCCAAATTGTCAATTCCAACGATTTATCCAATTGTTTCAAAAGTTTCGCTTCTTTTTCAATTTTATGATGTTCTAGTAAACTATGTGCAGCAATTGTTGATTTTTCAATTTCACAATTTTTAATATTTTTAAAATGTTTGAAAAATCAGCAATTGCTGCACATAGTTTACTAGAACATCATAAAATTGAAAAAGAAGCAAAACTTTTGAAACAATTGGATAAACCGTTGAAATTGACAATTTGGGAAATGATATTCATTCAGAAGAATAAATATCGATCTATGAATTTCGATATTCCAGTGGATAAAAATGTAATTACAAAGTTTATAATCCCAACGAAAGATGGCAGCACAAGAAGTGATGTCACTAAAGAAATCAACAATCACGGAATTTCATCAGTGGAAGCCATGACTGAAGAAGGACATGATTTTGTCTGAAACCGTCGGTATCAAATAAGTTTGAAAATGTATGAGGTGAGTCGATTAAAATATGTTCTCCACTCACTATTAAGGAGGAGAGAATATTGTGATTTTTGTCAAGTCGATAAGACTAAGGTAGCTGGGTCATATAGTATGAAAATGCAAGACTTTCAAACTTGATATTGGGTCCCAAAATGGAGGAAGAGGATGACCAAGTAGAAGATGAATGAATAACGCTGATTGGGGTCAATGGATTTTTAGGATGGAAAAATCCAAGGAAAACTCCTCCAGGAGGGACTTAAAGCCTTGGGTTCCAAGTCTAAAGACTTTCAGGCTCGTAAAAGAGTCCTCTAAGCAAAATTTACCAATTTTGTACCATCCAAGAAATACCTTAGTTGAACTATTATCACATCACTATGAGGTATTATTTAAAATGTAAAATAAATTCTGTTCACCTCACTTCACCTGTCTTCTAATTAGATCAGTTTCAAAACCTAGGCAGTTTCATCATCATAATTTGATGACCGGTGTTCTGTCGTCAAATTATTGATGATGAAACCACCTAGGTTTTGAAATTAAGTCTGATTAGAAGATGGGATAAGGAGTGAGGTATACAGAATTATTTTAAATTTTAATACTAGTCCAGCATCATAGCTGAGTGGTTAAGGCAAGCTGTAGGACTTGCGCTGGTTCAGATCTCCATGGGGGAAGATATTTTCTCGTGGAATTTCAGCCAGTATGGGACCGGTGTCCACCCAGCATTGTGAGGCATTTGGCATGGCTACAATATAATCAGAGAAAACCAGCTTTATCAGCTGGGGACCCAATATGCTAACCACATGTCACTCCTACACTGGCTGAATGATAGTCTACTTCTGTGATTAACATATGTGGATGTGAGGTCAGCAGCTGGCTGGTAGACCACGATCCTTGTAGGCCTGTCACGCTATGGAGTTTTAGTTGTTTACTAGGTTTCTCTTGAGGCTACTCACGATGTATGTAGGGAAATAAGCATAGCTATATTCATACTGGTTAAGAATTCCCAAAGGGACTTGGGTTGTAAGAACCTTAGGATGGATGGATGATTACCTTTAACAATGTGGATCTCCCATAGTAAAAATAAGAGTGAAAGGATTAACAGAACACATAAAGAGAAACATTTGCGTCTAGATCGTAACTTGCCTTGGTAGCTGAGTTGGTAGAGCATTTGGCCCAGAAAGCCAAAGGTCCCAGATTTGAGTCTCGGTCTAGGCGAAAATGTTTCTCTTCAAATATAGTATAACTGATGTTACATATCTTGTGAACTTATTTATGTTAAATCCCAGGACTGTATACAGTGTGATTCAAAAAGTTCTAGATGGTAAAAGATTGTTATTTTCAATAAAAAATTTAAATACACAAATTTATTTGGTACAGTTCCTGACATAGCTACAGTTAAAAATATCTTATATAATATGTCAATTACTGTGTATGGTGTCCTTTCTTTACCTGAACATAGCCAATTGTAATTAAAACATTTTGTCTGTTCATTCTTACCTCTTAGAGTTGTTTTTGTCGAACATATGTTTCAGAGCGATTATCTGTAATCGCTGACGATGGGGCTAAGAAGCTCTGAAACATATTGTTTATTTTTTATTTCACTCACCTCATACTTCATAACTCCTCGCAAACCCAAGGTTTCGTCACATCATTTGTAACATTCTCAATGCTGTGTCACGTTCACAACTGACGCCCAACGGCCTTCTATCCTGCAGACTGACCTCCGCGCCATCTGATGGCTGACCGACGAACTTCCAAATCAGTCCTCTCTCCTTATAACTGGGTATTTCAAAATTCATAGTTGTTTGTAGTACACTTGATTCACTGTTTGACCCCGTGGTACAAATTCCTTATGCACAATTCCATTAATGTCAAAAAAAAAAACAATCATCATTGACTTCACATTCGATTGAACTTGTCTGGCTTTCTTGGGGCGTGGAGATGCAGGACTCTTCCATTGCGAAGACTGTTGTTTAGTTTCTGGATCGTAGCCATAAATCCATGTTTCATCACCAGTAATAACCTTTACCATGAACCGTGGGTCATTTTTAAGCTGTTCTTTAAGATCTGTGCAGGCAATCACACGACTTTCCTTTTGGTCATTTGAAAGGAGGCGGGGCAAACTTCGCAGCAATTCTTCGCATGTTCAAATCGTCTTTCAAAATGCTTTGAACACTTCCAAACGAGAGTGCTAGTGCATCAGACAGTTCTCATATTGTAATGCGCCTATCATTTAATACCATTTCCCTCACTCGATCGATATTTTTATTGGTTTTGCTGGAAGTTGGTCGTCCCAGACGATTTTCATCCTTAACCGATGTCACGCCCCTTTTAAATTTCGAAAACCACTCAAATGCTTGAGATTTGCCCATTGCTTCCTCCCCATAAGCTGTTCTTAACATTTGATATGTTTCTGTTGCAGTTTTACCAAGTTTAAAGAAAAATTTGATGCATGTTCTTTGTTCCTCGTAATACCGCATTGTTGCTACACAGAGAAATCGCCGCATGCACAAAACACGTCTTCACTTCAGAGCTTCTACCAGCATACTGCAAGGTCAGAGAAGGTCGCGCGACCCCTCAAATTCATCACAAGGAAATTCTGAGTGTACAGCCTGGGTGAAAATTAAAAACTCCTCAATGGCATAATTGTTTTGAAGCCATTCCAGAAACTTATTGATCACACCTCGTAACTGCATTACAAGCCTTATTACATGCATACATAAAGGTAAAATAATTCCACTACAGCCCTTAGGAGGCCCTTGGAGCAATATGAGGTTAAGGCTTCCACCTTTCTAGACAATCGGCACAAGATGTCAGTCTGTGTGACGGCCGCCTTCACCTCCAGGATAAATGTGTGGTAATCATTTTCGTTAGAGATTGAGTTTGCCCTAGGGTCATGGTGCCACCAGAAGATTCATGGCTGTGTAAATATCTTGACCCCCACTAGGACTCAAACTCCTGATCTTCCAGCTTGTAGCATATTAGCCCAACCAACTACACTACAACATATTATTATAGTATTTTTTCTGGACCAAATGGCCTTATCTTTCACCATCTAGCATTTCATAGAAACTTTTTAAATCACACTATAGATATGTCAATTCATGTATATATTGTAGTTATGATGTAAAAAACATTACCTGTTATAAATACACTGTATATAATATAAAGATGTAAATAAATGTATTTCGGCAATAAATTTATAGTAACAGTATTTATTCAGAAAACTTCTCATTCTAGAGTGACATGTGAAAACCTGCAATATGCTTGTATTTTTGCAGTGGCAGGCTTGACATGACATTGAGAGTTGTTTACTGATCATACACATTTATATTAGTTAGCAAAAGTGGGAAGTGGAATGGCGATATTGAGAAAAAACTACTATTAAGTTATGTAGATAGGAAATAGCACTATGAGGTTTTTTAATTTTTTTTTTTGAGATTTGAAATAGGGGAAACTCAACCTGCAGAAGATGGAAGATAACTTCTGAAAGCGCTCCAGTTAATTTTATATACAATATTTTAACAAAGTTGAGGATGACGGCACCTACCATCAGGTAAAATTTAATTTTTAACTTTCATCATATTGATGTTTTTATTATTCATTTAACATTTCTCAATGAAAGATAAATTAAATTTGAAGAGAAAAATTTTCGCCTAGACCGGGACTCGAACCGGGACCCTTGGCTTTCCGGGCCAAGTGCTCTACCAACTGAGCTACCGAGGCGAGTTACGATCTAGATGCAAATTTTTCTCTTATATACGTTGTAATTCCCTATTGCCAAATGCTTTTGAAACCATTGCTTCTATCTTTGCAAATGGCGGCTTCTTAGTTAAGAAGACATTTATTGGGAATTTAACATTACTTTATAAAGCTAGTAAGGCTTCTAATGATGCAAAGATAGAAGCAATGGTTTCAAAAGCATTTGGCGATAGGGAATTACAACGTATATAAGAGAAAAATTTGCATCTAGATCGTAACTCGCCTCGGTAGCTCAGTTGGTAGAGCACTTGGCCCGGAAAGCCAAGGGTCCCGGGTTCGAGTCCCGGTCTAGGCGAAAATTTTTCTCTTCAAATTTAATTTATCTTTCATTGAGAAATGTTAAATGAATAATAAAAACATCATTAGAAGCCTTACTAGCTTTATAAAGTAATGTTAAATTCCCAATAAATGTCTTCTTAACTAAGAAGCCGCCATTTGCAAAGATAGAAGCAATGGTTTCAAAAGCATTTGGCGATAGGGAATTACAACGTATATAAGAGAAAAATTTGCGTCTAGATCGTAACTCGCCTCGGTAGCTCAGTTGGTAGAGCACTTGGCCCAGAAAGCCAAGGGTCCCGGGTTCGAGTCCCGGTCTAGGCGAAAATTTTTCTCTTCAAATTTAATTTCATCATATTCTTTAAAGGTCCCTTCAGTTTCCCTATATTCACAATGTATTAAAATCCTTGCTTTTACATTTCTGCAATTTTATTTTCCCGCTATTTACGTCACATAATGTCAATCTTCAGCATTTAAAGATCAAGGATATTTGATTTATTTGATCGATTATCTCGCTTCTGTACAATCGATATATAACAGAGCAAGTTCATTCAGCCAACGAAGCTGGCTTTTGTACAATCGATAAAGAGCAGAGCATGTTCATCGAGCCAACAAAACTGGCTCAGAGCTGACAAATATTTCTGAAATTCAACCCGTGTACTGCTATAGCAAAACAATTTTTTTTAAATCTCTCAATAAAGATTCATAGTGCTGCTTGCTGAACCTCTCCTTGTTATTTGATTTTTAAATGGTGAAAGTAAAAGAAAGAAATTTCATGTTAACAGCAGATCAAAACATTACATTGAACTATTATAGGAAATATCACTATGAGGTTTAATTTAAAATAAAATTCTTTACACCTCACCTCATGTCCTGTCTTTTAAATAAATAAAGAGTCAGGATATGAGGGTGAGGTGTAAAGAATTTTATTTTAAATTAAAAGAAACTACATTATATAGCCAATATTGTATATTATCCCAGTCAGTGCTTTTTTTGCATGTTCTAGAATGGTTGCAGAATATGAGGGTCAACATTATTTAGCTCTTATATTTGAAAAGAAAAATATATGCCTAGACTGGGGTTTGAAACCAGGACCTTTGACTATCTATGTCAATGCTCTATCCAAGTGAGCTACCTAGGCGGCCTAGATAGTTCACTTGGATAGAGCATTGACATAGAGAGTCAAAAGGTCCTGGGTTCAAATCTGAGTCTAGGTATATATTTTTCTTTTCAAATATAATTTGTCCATCATTAATATATTTAAAAACGAATAATATGAACTAATAATTTAGCTCTATTTAACTTTTACAGGAATTAATAACTATGAGGTTTAATTTTGATAAAATCAAGTGTTTCCTACCTCTCCTCATATAAATCTTCTAAGTAGATCGCAATTTCGAGACCATAACTGTCTCATCTTCAGTACAATCTTGGTGACTGATGTTATGTCGATCGGAAGAAACACTTCTTCTTCCCTCTGTTGGTGGACCATTGAACACCAACAGAGGGATGAAGAAGTGTTTCTTCCGATCGACATAACATCAGTCACCAAGATTGTACTGAAGATGAGACAGTTATGGTCTCAAAATCGCGATCTACTTAGAAAATTTATATGAGGAGAGGTAGGAAACAATTGATTTTATCATTATTTAGCTCGTCGTTTCCCACAATTTACACTACTTTCCCACCGTCCCTTGAAAAGCATAAAAGATGGGTAATACTGTATATAAAAAAATGTTTATATTAAATTCAATGCCAAAATTCGTAAAAATGGGATATGAGGTGAGGTGAACAGAATTAAGTTATGTAGGTAGGAAATAACACTATGAGGTTTATTTTAATATTGTTTAGTTGAAGAATGAAATTAATGTTTTTGTTACTTCACCTCATATCCTTTTTCTTCTATACTGCAGTTTTGGAGCTTATCTCCAACGTCAGTAGCCTCTGGTCGACCGATGTTATGTCGTTTCTTGGCGGTTTTCTTCTTACTTCCATCGGTGGACCGATGAACCTTTGACCTGATCCAGAGGTTCATCGGTCCACCGATAGAAGTAAGAAGAAAACCGCCAAGAAACGACATAACATCGGTCGACCAGAGGCTACTGACGATGGAGGTAAGCTCCAAAACTGCAGTCTAGAAGAAAAAGGATATGAGGTGAGGTAATAAAAATATTAATTTAATTCTTAAATTAAACCTCATAGTGTTCTTTCCATGAAAGTTAAATTGTTTAGTTGTTTCTTGACTCACCTCATACTTCGTAACTCCCAAGCAGACTAGAGTTTCTTCGCTTCATTTGTGACATTCTCAATGCTGTAACATACAATCTGCTTGGGAGTTAAGAAGTATGAGGTGAGTCAAGAAACAACTAAACAAGAACAGAATTAATTTTAAATTTTAAGAGGGAACTATATTTAGACTCTCAAAAATCGAGATAAAAGTATGATAATTTCAGTTTAACTTCTTTTATTATAGTGGGTAACTGACATCTTTATATACACATAGAATATAAACATAATTATAGTAACTATTGTTATAACCTGTTCATTTCTCTCGCAATCACACAACATAGCAAGCACTTCCATTCATGCCAACAGGTCATTCCACAATAAAAATAAATCACAGTTAAATAGAACTATGTGCTACTAGCAGTCAGAAAGATTTACATGTTTCCTTGGTTCTTGGACACTTTCTGCTCATCAGATGTCTTCTCTTCCTGCATGCTTTCTATCTTCCTCACTTCCTCTGCTCTCCTTGTCCCAAGAGCAATTCGCAGAAGTTCTAACAGTTCTTGAGGCTCAGCAATGCAATGTCTACTTCCTGAAATTAAAAACAAAAATTCTCTTAAAACATCAATATCCTTTTCCAACAATTTCAATACCACAAATAAAAAAAGGACATTAAGTATAAATTAAAAATATCTAACCCCGAAAATAAGAGTTTCTTAATTCTGCTGAGGATTCCCCCGTTGTTTTGTTCCGCTTGAGCCTGTTGTGACCTGGATAATGGGTCTTGCTGTTTTGTCCCTGCATAAAAGAAAAAATAATAAAAAAATTTTTCCTTGGGGAAACAGTTTCCAAAATATGTTCAGTATTTTGATGTTATATTTAGTTTAACATATTTTAGTCCTGGACAAATTTATTTTTTGGAAAGAAAAATTAACGTTTGAACCTGGAATTAAACCCCATACCTCTGACTCCGCTTGTCAGTGTGCTGTCCATCACACATTGGAGCTTCAATGGTGTAATGGACAGCACACTGACCTAGAGTCAGAGGACAGGGGTTCAATTCCGGTTCAAGTATTAATTTTTTTTTTCAAAAAATATGTTTTGTATGTTGTATATAGGAATATGAGATGGCCTAATGATAAGGGACAATAGTCTCAAGCGAAACAAATGTTTAATTTATGCATATGTAAATATCCATTTATAAAAATGCTACTCCTATCTAAAGTCTGCTTTATAACACAAACTACATCATCAATTTTTTAGAAATAACAAATCTTAAGAAAAAGAATTGTTAAATTTGAAGAGAAAAATTTTCGCCTAGACCGGGACTCGAACCCGGGACCCTTGGCTTTCCGGGCCAAGTGCTCTACCAACTGAGCTACCGAGGCGAGTTACGATCTAGACGCAAATTTTTCTCTTATATACGTTGTAATTCCCTATCGCCACATGCTTTTGAAACCATTGTTTCTATCTTTGCAAATGGCGTCTAGATCGTAACTCGCCTCGGTAGCTCAGTTGGTAGAGCACTTGGCCCGGAAAGCCAAGGGTCCCGGGTTCGAGTCCCGGTCTAGGCGAAAATTTTTCTCTTCAAATTTAATTTATCTTTCATTGAGAAATGTTAAATCAATAATAAAAACATCATAAAAAGAATTGTACCTGAGCAGGAATTTGAATTACAAATAATGTCTAGCTTTCTCTAGTGATACTCCACCATTTGAGATACAGAGGTACTTCTCAGACCAAACTCAGGTTATATATTATTAAAATTGCACCTCATCTCATATTATGTCTTCTCTTTAAGGCTCGAATCTATGAACGCATTAGACCGTAAAAGTCATTCTCTGCCTGTACTCTGCCGAGAAAGTTGCATCCAAATACGTTTTTGCGTAATCATAAATCTGTTCATGCGATAATAATTGTTGAAATTCCTAAGCTACCTGGTGAGGTGACTCAGCAGAGAAACGAATCATGAGCAACCCGATGGGAACCGATGGAGTTTGAAACCTTGCTGCTTTATCCAAGATGTCGGACCTTGAAGACTTCGATCATGTTTTCGGTATATGCGGAGAAGAGGAATTTGACAGAGTCTACCAAAGAATTCAACTGGAAGAACAGGAGAATCGGCATAATATTGCGTGATGCAGACGTCGTCGTATACAGTATTATTTGCGGGATGCAAGCATAAATGCGTTCCTCTAGCAGACGAAAATAACGGTTTTATTGCTGAGGATTCTGGGTAATTTCTTGCCAATATTACGAAAACGACAACTTTCATGCATGACCAGTTAGTGGGTAGCTAAATGAAGAGGATTTTAAGAAAGAATACAATCACATCATGGACATAGCTAATTTAAATGGTTTTGGAAAGGAAATAATTATAACTAAATTGAAGAAATTCAGACAACTAAAAAGATTAAAAGAATACACTACCCTGCAATCTGATTCAAAGAAAGGAAAACAATTTAAGAAAATCACTTATCATCCTGGAATACATAACAAATTTCAAAAAAATTTCAAGAAATTCAATATTATATTGGCACCGATAAATAAATTTAGCCTTGGTAACTTATTAATAACCAATAAGAAAATGAACACCCCAGATAGTAAAAAATCTGGAATTTATCAAATTGATTGTGGAGATTGCAATAAAGTATACATAGAAAAACAAAAAGATTTGGACACTCGCACAAAGGAACACTTTAGAAATATTAAAAATGGTGAAATTGAAAAATCAGTTATTGCAGCACATAGTTTGTTGGAAGGTCATAGAATTGAAAAAGAAGCTAAACTTCTAAAACATTTGGAAAAACCTTTGGACTTGACAGTTTGGGAGAAAATATTTATACAGAAGAACAAATTTAAATCTATGAATTTCGACATTCCGGATGAACGTGACCTCATCTCGAAGTTCATCAAATCAATACCAGATGGCAACGATATCTCGAAGTTCGTCAAATCAACACCAGATGGCAACGTTATAGAGGGAGATTCCAACGAATATCCGGTAGTCATAATGGCGGTTGAAAATGAATGACAAGATCATTTGAAAACTATAGTTACCGTGTTTGATAAAACATGAAATATGAGGTAAGATGTTAAAATGACTCATTAATTTATTAGTGGGTAGCTAATTCGATCTTTGCACTTGCTCATGGAAAGTCAGTTCACCAGTGATTGGAAGTAATTTGAGTAGAGACTAATGTATTTGCATGCGGCCCTAAGAGCGCTCTCTGAGAAATTAATATTCTTCCATTTTCAGTTTGTACCTGACCGTTGTTTTGTTGTTGGTGATTCAATGTTTCCTCATCCACACAATTAAAATTTCCAACCATCTAGATATCAAACTCCAAAGCAAGCATGCTACCACTGAGCAATGAAGTTAAATATGAAATGTTAACAATCTTAAATATTAACAGTGTTACTAATAAAAATCTCTTATACAGGCTTTCATCAGTTGTTTAGTTATACAATGTATAAGCCTTATGTAGATCATGTATAATTTCCTTACTAATAAACTTTGTGCCGGAGCTATATAACAATATAACCGTTATACACAATACGTCACATATTCGTCATCATTATGACGTCAGAACAATATTACGCGCAGTTTGTAACAGAAATAAAACAACATCAACTAGTGATTAATTGTGTAAGAAATGAGTATGTATAAGAATTAATAGAGATTCCCTAGTTTGGAAGGTACGGAAAAAATAAGTGTGTTTTAATTTATGTACATTTTCTTTTACACTATGTCAAATATATCGTAGAATTAGTTTCACAAATAATGTGCTGCCATCTAATGTCAAGAATTTCGAACAATTCTTGGAAACTAATAAAAGTTTTTCCCATTACTTATGAATTATATGCAGTGTTTTAAGATGTGTTAGAAAACGTTCAAAATAGTAGGAAATGATTCCAACAACTGAATAATGCTTTAAGCGAAAAAAAAATCATTGCTGTTTGATCGGGAATCGAACCTAGGACCCCACGGACTGTAGTCAGAAGCTCTAACCATAAGACTATCAAGCTAACATGTTGATTGCTGCAATAATAGTACCTCTATAATTAAATACATTTTTATATCGGTATTATGTATTAATGATGCAAGAAAATTTTAACAATATTATGAAGGATTTAAACTACATTCAGGTAAAATCTTGTCTACAGCAATTATTGTAGAAATATTCTACTGCGAATCAATGTTCAATTTAAAAATATTATTAGGCCTAATCGAGAATGAGTGTAACAAAAGGCATTTTATGATGCCTTTATTTTCCTACCAGAGCTTTATTATTAATGTCCTGAGCATCCATCAAACAGTCGTTAAAGTATATTTGAAGAGAAAAATTTTCGCCTAGACCGGGACTCGAACCCGGGACCCTTGGCTTTCCGGGCCAAGTGCTCTACCAACTGAGCTACCGAGGCGAGTTACGATCTAGACGCAAATTTTTCTCTTATGTACGTTGTAATTCCCTTGCGCCAAATGCTTGAAACCATAGCTTCTATCTTGCAAATGGCGGCTTCTTAGTTAAGAAGACATTTATTGGGAATTTAACACTACTTTATAGCCAGTAGGGCTTCTATTGACGATTTTATTATTAATTTAACACTTCTCATTGAAGGATAAATTATATTTGAAGAGAAAAATTTTCGCCTAGACCGGGACTCGAACCCGGGACCCTTGGCTTTCCGGGCCAAGTGCTCTACCAACTGAGCTACCGAGGCGAGTTACGATCTAGACGCAAATTTTTCTTCTTATGTACGTTGTAATTCCCTTGCGCCAAATGCTTGAAACCATAGCTTCTATCTTGCAAATGGCGGCTTCTTAGTTAAGAAGACATTTATTGGGAATTTAACACTACTTTATAGCCAGTAGGGCTTCTATTGACGATTTTATTATTAATTTAACACTTCTCATTGAAGGATAAATTATATTTGAAGAGAAAAATTTTCGCCTAGACCGGGACTCGAACCCGGGACCCTTGGCTTTCCGGGCCAAGTGCTCTACCAACTGAGCTACCGAGGCGAAGTTACGATCTAGACGCAAATTTTTCTCTTATGTACGTTGTAATTCCCTTGCGCCAAATGCTTGAAACCATAGCTTCTATCTTGCAAATGGCGGCTTCTTAGTTAAGAAGACATTTATTGGGAATTTAACACTACTTTATAGCCAGTAGGGCTTCTATTGACGATTTTATTATTAATTTAACACTTCTCATTGAAGGATAAATTATATTTGAAGAGAAAAATTTTCGCCTAGACCGGGACTCGAACCCGGGACCCTTGGCTTTCCGGGCCAAGTGCTCTACCAACTGAGCTACCGAGGCGAGTTACGATCTAGACGCAAATTTTTCTCTTATGTACGTTGTAATTCCCTTGCGCCAAATGCTTGAAACCATAGCTTCTATCTTGCAAATGGCGGCTTCTTAGTTAAGAAGACATTTATTGGGAATTTAACACTACTTTATAGCCAGTAGGGCTTCTATTGACGATTTTATTATTAATTTAACACTTCTCATTGAAGGATAAATTATATTTGAAGAGAAAAATTGAGCACTTGGCCCGGAAAGCCAAGGGTCCCGGGTTCGAGTCCCGGTCTAGGCGAAAATTTTTCTCTTCAAATATAATTTATCCTTCAATGAGAAGTGTTAAATTAATAATAAAATCGTCAATAGAAGCCCTACTGGCTATAAAGTAGTGTTAAATTCCCAATAAATGTCTTCTTAACTAAGAAGCCGCCATTTGCAAGATAGAAGCTATGGTTTCAAGCATTTGGCGCAAGGGAATTACAACGTACATAAGAGAAAAATTTGCGTCTAGATCGTAACTCGCCTCGGTAGCTCAGTTGGTAGAGCACTTGGCCCGGAAAGCCAAGGGTCCCGGGTTCGAGTCCCGGTCTAGGCGAAAATTTTTCTCTTCAAATATAATTTATCCTTCAATGAGAAGTGTTAAATTAATAATAAAATCGTCAAGTCGTTAAAGTGTTGCATTTTGGGTTAAATTTAAGGAAACTTTCATCAATAACATAAGAAAACAATCAGTTGATCTTGAAGTCCGACATTTTGTCTAGTTATACAATCCTTAAACAAGGCTGGAGGCATGTATAACGATTCCCATGTAAAGTTGTACACCTCTTATACACTGAACAGCTAATACAGTGTTTATTAGTAAGAATTTTCAACTGAGATGTGTATAAACCTTGTATAAAAGTTACATATGGATTATTAGTAAGAGGGTTAATTTATAACTTCTTACCGAATGACAAATTTTATTTGTAGAGAAAAATGGAAATGTTGAATTAAGAATTTAAGAAGATAATGGTAAGTATGGTTCAGATGAGATCCCAGCAGAACTGATAAAATCAGGGGGAGAAAAACTGATTGACAAGATAAGCCGGTTGCTTAGTATGATTTGGGAAAAAGAAGCTCTTCCAGATGAATGGAAAGAATCAATTATCGTACCAATTTATAAGAAAGGAGATAAAAATTATTGCAACACTACAGGGGCATCTCATTACTTTCAACTTCATACAAAATTCTAACAAATATATTAGTAAGTAGACTTACTCCCTATATTGATGACATTCTAGGAGATCATCAATGTGCATTTAGAAGAAACAGGTCTACAACAGATCAGAT
This sequence comes from Diploptera punctata, assembly GCA_030220185.1. Taxonomy (NCBI): domain Eukaryota; kingdom Metazoa; phylum Arthropoda; class Insecta; order Blattodea; family Blaberidae; genus Diploptera; species Diploptera punctata. The sequence goes on from JASPKZ010004196.1 coordinate 4,560,148, forward strand.
TTTTAGTATAAAACAGATTTTAGAAAAGAAATGGGAATATAATGGTTCTGTACATCAACTATACGTAGACTTCAAAAAGCATATGATTCAATTAAGAGGGAGAAGTTATATAGTATCCTGCTGGAGTTCAGAATTCCTAAAAAGTTAGTTGTGTCTAAATGGCACAAATAATAGGGTGCGTGTAGGCAAACAGTTTTCAGACACTTTTGAAATCCAGAATGGGTTGAAACAAGGAGATGCACTCTCTCCTCTACTATTTAATTTTGTACTAGAGCATGTCATCAAATCTCTAGAGGATAAAAAAGGCCTACAACTCAATGGTATTAATAAATTGTAAGTTTATGCTGATGATGGAGTATTATTGGGCGATAGCGAGGAGATATTAAAGGGCAACATGCACACACTATTGAGTAACGTGAAGAAATTGGGGCAGGAAGTAAATATCAATAAAACTAAATATATGGTCACACGTCGAAATAGATTATATAATGGAAATGGACAGCTAATAACAAATGAGGGAAAATTTGAGGAAGTGGCTGACTTCAAATACCTAGGAACAATAATCACAAATAGGAATGAGATGCACAAAGAAATTAAACATGGTTCAATTCTGGAAATGCGTGCTATTATGCATTGCAGAGACTCTTGATGTCCCAACTCCTTTCAAAAAACGTTAAACTGAAAATATATAAAACTATTATTCTACCAGTTATATTATATGGGTGCAAAACATGGACTCTTACTTTAAGGGAGGAAATGAGATTACGAGTTTTTGAGAATAAAGTTCTTAGGAAAATTTTTGGACCAAAGAGAGAAGAATAGAGAAAACTACATAACAATGAACTACATGGTCTTTATAGGAAGCCAGGTATAATAAGAACAGTTAAGTCTTATAGACTGTGATGGGCAGGACATGTGGCACGAATGGGGAATGAAAGATGTGCATGGAAGCTTCTTGTAGGAAAACCAGAAGAAAACACCCAGTTGGTAGACCAAGAATGAGGTGGGAGAATAACATTAACTATGATTTGAAGGAAGTAGATAATACAGGGAATGATTGGAAAGCATTAGCTCAAGATAGGGATGTATGGAGAGCTTATGTCCATGCGGTCATTAACCTATGGGTTTGATAGTGCCAGTGAGTAAGTAACGAAGTAAGTAATGGTAAGTATGCCATTCTTCTCCTAAAAAATAGTTAAATCTGGAAATTTATTAAATATGGGAATATTAAAACAGGATAAATACAATTGTTCAAACTTTATATTTACCATCTTTCATGTAAGTGATGCCCCTTATAATACCAGGCGTGTCTTCTTCGAGTTCTGCATAAGCTTGTATTAAAGCTTGTTGTTTGTTATTCAGTGATTTTGGTACAGATATTCTTAAATTTACATAATGGTCACCATACCCAAAAGAGTTCATTTTTTTCATTCCTTTTCCTGATAACCTAACTCGAGTGTGTGAAGATGTCCCAGGTGCAATCTGGAAAAAAGAAAGGAAACATCAGAATTATTTATTGAATATAAATCATTCATCAAGGAAGAACTGAACTGAATAATCAAGGAGTACGCCAAGATTGTCCACTGTCTCCAATTCTATTTAACCCTTAAATTGGCAAAACAAATTTCTTCTGTTAGTTATTTGAATGTGACGGACCGCAGTGAAAACGGAATCTTGTGTAACTGTTATTAAGGTATATTGTATAATTAGACACACATTTAAGTGGTTTCTTTTCATTCATTTTCTTCTAATTTAATTAAAATATTAAATTAATTAGACCAACTGATGTACCCAAAAAGATACATTACGAATTTAAGGGTTAATATATGTATTGACGACGCAATAAATCACTGGCAAAGACAATTACGTTATAATCTTTAATTAGGGAAAGTTGTTTTAAATTCTATTTTATTTGCTGATGACCTCGCAGCTTCTGAAGATGAATTACAAAGAAAAATACAGTGGACACCAGTTAATTCGACATTCGATAATTCAAATATAAGTACAATCCCTTTGAAACTCCTATTTAAAATCATGTTAAAAATTCATGTTTAATTCGACATTTTGAAACCAACATTTGGATAATTTGAAGCCACAATTCAATGTATCGATAATGAAAGAAGTAATCTGAATTCTATAAACATTTAAATATAGTTGAAAAATTAAAAGAATATATCTAGTGCCCGCATTCCTAGTTGCTTATTGTTAAGGTCCCATTAGATGACAAGCGAACTGGACCGTATTGTCCGTTGCTTTGTGTCGTTGGGAACAGGTACAGACACCCACCCCTCACTCATAGCCCAAAAACTAAGAATAATGCATGTAGAGGTTACTTTTACAGTACAGGTACACATACAGTACAGTTAAAAAACTTCACTCAGTACAAATGTGTTAAGTGACTCGATTAACAATGTCGAAACGCATAGTGTACACCAGTTTAACATTAGCAGAAAAAAAAAAAGTTGAAGTAGAAAAAGGAACAAAAAAGAAGTGTGATATTTAATTCATTTTGTCTGTTCATTCTTACCTCTTAGAGTTGTTTTTGTCGAACGTTTCAGAGCTTCTTAGCTTCTAAGAAGCATATCCATCCATCTATAGTAATTCTGCCTGAGGGCAGGTCTTTCACTGCAATCATAGCATGAAAATGTTATGATTGCAGCTTTACTAGGGAATTATAGGTGTGGTAGCTTCCCGTTGCTTTCCACACCGGTGAAGGATGATCATGATGATGGCAATATGATTTCGGGGACCGTTTGGGCCTTAAAGTTTTTCTGACATTTGTCTTACAGGTGAGGAAAATCCCCGATAAAAACCTCACCCAGAAAAACTGCCCCGACCGGGGATCGAACCCGGGTCCGCTGCGTGACAAGGCAGCATGCTACCTCGAGACCACAGCGGTGGACAAGAAGCATATGTTCAACAAAAACAACTCTAAGAGGTAAGAATGAACAGACAAAATGTTGGTTGGTTGGTATCTAATGTCGAGCACTTGATAATGAAATCATTCGCTCTCTTGCACTCCAATATTTAGCAGAAAGGCTCGTCTCTTCATGTTTGTAGGAGTACAATAAACTAGTTGTAACCGTTTAGTAGTAGGCACCACATGTGGTGGTTACGTCACCCATAGAGAGGAAGTATAGGAAGGAAGGAGAAATGAACCCCTAGGCCTCGAATACTCTAATACCATCAGGGTCGAAAGAAACAAGAGGTCAGTCAAGGGAGACTGGATAGAAAAGTTGAAAGAGGGAATTGGTATGGGAAGAAGAAGTAATACCAATTCGGTCAAAAAAGAAAAACTCACCAAGCTGACCAGTACTTATTGTTGAGTAGCCCTTCCCTTTCGTTCATCATGCATAAGCATGATTACTAACAGCTGCACCACGAGAAGGTGAGGGATTGGACACTAGGTACTGTCCAGGTCGGTTCCTTTAAGCCTTCGATGGAAGGAATTAAAGGGTCTCATCTCTGTTAAAGACAGTAGCCTTTCCGCAGACAAAATGTTTTAATTATTAAACAAACCTCTTAATTACATATAAATTAATATTGGGAAGTAAACAATATGAGGTTATATCATTAATAGTGAGTGGAGAACATATTTTAATCGACTCACTTCATACATTTTCAAACTACTTTGATACCGACGATTTCAGACAATATCATGCCCTTCATTAGTCATGTGCATGACTGATGAAGGACATGATATTGTCTGAAACCATCAGTATCAAAGAAGTTTGAAAATGTATGAGGTGAGTCGATTAAAATATATTCTCCACTCACTATTAAACCTCTTAATGTTACTTGTTATTGTATTTTAAAATAAGTATGACATTGCCAAGGAATATGGAATACTGCCGAACACTTAATCCACCTACATAAAGAATAAAGATAAATATAATGGAGAGTTGCAATATACAAAGTGGATGGAAGAGGAAACGCATAAGAAGAGGTGAATTTCCTAAAGTTGATGAGTGTGTGTTCAAATGGTTCAAACTATCGCGCGATCGTAACATACCATTGAGTAGGCCATTAGTGCAGCCGAAGAATTTGCAGAAAAGTTGTGCAGTAAAAATTTTAAAGCAAATGCAGATTAAATTATTGTAAATCAATGGTAAAGAGAAAAATTGTGTATTTGTGAATGATGATTCATTGCAATTGAATGTGGGGCCAGTAGAGTAAGGTAAAGGAAGGATTTCTGCTTGGATGGGAATGAAGCCTGGAGCTCAGTGGTCTGAGCATTAGCACGGAAAGCTAAAGGTTCGGGGTTCGATTCCCGGTTCAAGCAAAAATTTTTCTCTTTACCATTGAATTTACGATAATTTAATTGTGTTCATTAATTTATTTATTTCTATCATAGTAATAGCTTTAGCTTCTCAATATTAATTTAATAAATGGAGATTATATTTGAAGAGAAAAATTTTCGCCTAGACCGGGACTCGAACCCGGGACCCTTGGCTTTCCGGGCCAAGTGCTCTACCAACTGAGCTACCGAGGCGAGTTACGATCTAGACGTAAATTTTTCTCTTATGTACGTTGTAATTCCCTCGCGCCAAATGCTTGAAACCATAGCTTCTATCTTTGCAAATGGCGGCTTCTTAGTTAAGAAGACATTTATTGGGAATTTAACACTACTTTATAGCCAGTAGGGCTTCTATTGACGATTTTTATTATTAATTTAACACTTCTCATAGAAGGATAAATTATATTTGAAGAGAAAAATTTGGCGCGAGGGAATTACAACGTACATAAGAGAAAAATTTACGTCTAGATCGTAACTCGCCTCGGTAGCTCAGTTGGTAGAGCACTTGGCCCGGAAAGCCAAGGGTCCCGGGTTCGAGTCCCGGTCTAGGCGAAAATTTTTCTCTTCAAATATAATTTATCCTTCTATGAGAAGTGTTAAATTAATAATAAAAATCGTCAATAGAAGCCCTACTGGCTATAAAGTAGTGTTAAATTCCCAATAAATGTCTTCTTAACTAAGAAGCCGCCATTTGCAAAGATAGAAGCTATGGTTTCAAGCATTTGGCGCGAGGGAATTACAACGTACATAAGAGAAAAATTTACGTCTAGATCGTAACTCGCCTCGGTAGCTCAGTTGGTAGAGCACTTGGCCCGGAAAGCCAAGGGTCCCGGGTTCGAGTCCCGGTCTAGGCGAAAATTTTTCTCTTCAAATATAATTTATCCTTCTATGAGAAGTGTTAAATTAATAATAAAAATCGTCAATAGAAGCCCTACTGGCTATAAAGTAGTGTTAAATTCCCAATAAATGTCTTCTTAACTAAGAAGCCGCCATTTGCAAAGATAGAAGCTATGGTTTCAAGCATTTGGCGCGAGGGAATTACAACGTACATAAGAGAAAAATTTACGTCTAGATCGTAACTCGCCTCGGTAGCTCAGTTGGTAGAGCACTTGGCCCGGAAAGCCAAGGGTCCCGGGTTCGAGTCCCGGTCTAGGCGAAAATTTTTCTCTTCAAATATAATTTATCCTTCTATGAGAAGTGTTAAATTAATAATAAAAATCGTCAAATGGAGATTAGTTCAGTGGTTTTCAGAAAATAAATTGCATTTCATGTAAAAAAAAAATGTGTGCGGTGAGAGTGCTACTTATTTTGTAACAAAATATGGAAATTAAAAGGGTGAGTTACAGAGCATGTAAATTGCAGTATTTGCATAAAATAAATTTATTTCAGGGTACAATTAACAAATTCAACCTGGGTAATCTTCTGTTAACTAATAATAAAGTTAACACCCCAGACAACAAAAAATCTGGAATTTATCAAATTGATTGCAAAGATTGCAACAGGATATATATAGGAAAAACAAAAAGGAACTTGGAAACTCATAAAAAGAACACTTCAGAAACATAAAGAATGGAGACAAGTTTATTAGAGCATCATAGGATAGAAAAAGAAGCAAAACTTTTGAAACATCTATCTAAACCTTCAGATTTAACAGTTTGGGAAAAAATATACATTCAAAAAAATCCATACTAGAACCATGAACTTCAAAATTCCAGATGAACGGAGCTTGATTACAAAGTTCTTAAAAAATACAACAGATGGCAGTTTAGAAAATGATTCATTCAAAAGAACACCAGATGGCAGTTTAGAAAACAATTCCTTCAAAAGAACACCAGATGGCAGTTTGGATAATTACTGGCAAAAGAAAAAATTGACAATCGTGAAAACAGCTGAAGATGGTGACATTGGTCACTGTGTTTAAAAAAACATAGAAGTATGAGGTAAGAAGAAATCACGATTCATTTAATTCTTATAAACCTCATAGTTTAACTTCCTATTAAAATATTAATTAACTTTCAGATTTATTTAACTTTCACAGGGAAAAAAAAAACACTATGAAGTTTAATTTAAGAATTAAATTAATGTTTTTATTACCTCACCTCATATCCTTTTTCTTCTAGATTGCAGTTTTGGAGCTTATCTCCATCAGCAGCCTCTCCGCTTGGAGACTCCACATGGTGTGGACGTAATTTGAAGAGGATTCAACAATCAGTGAATTTATATTGTTAAAAGTGTTTTATAAGTTTTAAGTATGTTTTATTAATAAAAAATATTCTTAACATCGTGAGTTAATTAATTAATACAAACCAGCAAATGGATATATTCATAGTTCTTCTTCTTCTTCCTTCCAAGTATTAGGCCAAGGCCTGTTACGATCCTATAGAAAATTTTCTTAAATATGGGAAATGACATTATAAGGTTCTTAATTCGTAAATTACGAAATGGATATACACTAGATAGGAGTATACATATAGTTCAACATACCAGAGGAAGGCCTACTCTAATCAAACACACAGATAAACAGAACTCACGGTCTGGGAAAAAATCACATTAAAAAAACAAGATAAACTCATGAACTTCGAAACTCCCACAAATTTTGACTTGATCCAGAGGTTCATTGGTCCACCGATAGAAGGAAGAAAAAAACCGCCAAGAAACGACAAAACACTGGTCAACGAGAGGCTACTGATGATGAAGATAAGCTCCGAAACCGCAGTCTAGAAGAAAAAGGATATGAGGTGAGGTAATAAAAACATTAATTTAATTTATTCACGTAGACTTTCACGGCCGGAGTTGCTATGATGATCTTGATGAAGATTTTCAGGCTGTAGGCCGTGGTCGCAAGGCTTGTAGTTCCCCGACGTTTCACCACAGACTGCGTCTGGCATCCTCAAGGGTTGTCTTGAGACTGCCATTTCTGTCCACTGTCTGTCCTATTTATACGTTCACATCGCGGTGAACGTATAAATAGGACAGACAGTGGACAGAAATGGCAGTCTCAAGACAACCCTTGAGGATGCCAGGCGCAGTCTGTGGCGAAACGTCGGGGAACTACAAGCCTTGCGACCACGGCCTACAGCCCAAAAATCTTCAAGATCATCATATTAATTTAATTCTTAACTTTCAGATTGTTTAGATGTCACCTTCATTCAATTCTCAAATCTCCTTTCTAAATTGAAGCACAAGATAGTGAATGGTATCATCACCAACTGCTTAAGATATGCTTTACTTTGGTTTCCCCCCTCCCTCTAGGGGCGAATGCATGCTCGATAGTCATCTAATTGAGATAAGTATAACCGCAGAATAAAACATAACTGATTACACTATATTAAATTAATGTTGGGAAGTAAACATTATGAGTTGGGAAGTAAATAACATCAGTTGGAGTTGTGATGAGGATGAACGTAACTACATTTGAAACTGCGGTATCATGAAAAACATAAAATCTATGATGTCCATCGCTGTGGCATAGTCGGTAGAGTCCCTACCTTCCACTCCGGCGACCCAGGTTTGATTCCCGGCGGGGTAGAGGATTTTAAATCTCCACCTTGGGTCTGGGTGTGTGTCCTGTCTTTGTGTCTATATGTGAGAATAAAATAAAGTTAATAAAAAGGTAAAACAAGAAGGAAAGACAGTGTAAACAAAAAAGGAGAGAAAAAAAATGAGGTGAGTTGTCAAAAAATGTTCTCCGATGAATTTCAATGATTACACTATGCCTACCAACAATCTTTAAATCTAAAGATCAAAATTGGGCTGGGATATCTTACCTGTATTGTCTGATCCTCATAGACCCCCCTGACACGGATTGTTCCACCTAGCACAGCCTGTGACAGAGAAATTTCTGCATCTGTGTGAATGTCAGCTCCATCTCGCCTGAAGTAGTCAGACTTATCCACTCTGAATGTAATGAACACTTCTTTCCTGCCAATTGGCATACGCACTGTCTGACCATCCTCGACTCCTACAATCACATGCATCTTACTTTAACAAAAATTAACTTAAAAAATCCAAGGTATAAAAAATGCATTCAAATTAAAAACTTGACAATTAATAAATAAAAAACTAGAAGGAAATTCTATGTAAATATCCATCTCCAGTTATGCTGACAACATAAAGAAAATCTGTACTGCATTCCAAGTTGCATCTTCTCCTTCTCTTCACTATCATCTCTCATACAACCACACTTTACACTCATCCAACACTCTAGTACACAATAAAAGAATACACCATCCACATACATTGTCATATAGTTTATTTTTTATTATTTCACTCACCTCATACTTCATAATTCCTAGCAGACCCAGGGTTTCTTCACATCATTTGTGACATTCTCAATGCTGTGTCACGTTCACAACTGACGTCCAACGGCCTTCTATCCTGCAGACTGACCTCCGCGCCATCTGGTGGCCGACCGACGAATTTCCAAATCAGTCCTCTCTCCTTATAACCAGATGGCGCGGAGGTCAGTCTGCAGGATAGAAGGCCGTTGGACGTCAGTTGTGAACGTGACACAGCATTGAGAATGTCACAAATGATGTGAAGAAACCCTGGGTCTGCTAGGAATTATGAAGTATGAGGTGAGTGAAATAATAAAAAATAAACAATATTAAAAAACCTCATAGTGTTATTTCCTATCTACATAACTTAATACATTGTCATGCTGAAGTGGAGCATAAATTGAAAACACTGAATAATTCATATCATCACTATGTGTGCTTTCCTTTACTATTTTTACTTTGTGTTATATTATTTTCAGTCTGATCATCTTACCTCAATTTTAATGTTGATTTGTTCTTCGACATATTTCAAAACAAATCTGTTTTATTGTCAGCTTGTCGAGTTTGGACAAGCTGACAATAAAACAGATTTGTTTTGAAACCTGTCCACGAACAAATCAACATTAATATTGAGGTAAGATGATCAGACTGAAAATAATATAATTAAAATAACCTCAAAATATCACTTCCTGAAATTAAATATTATTTACTTTGTGTATTTGTTTCTTTTCTATTTTTTGCGCATATAACTTGATGAGATATTTTCTGCTGTCAAGTTTATAGCAGGTTTGATATCTATACTCCCTGTGGTCAATGCTAATATCTCTGGGAAAGCTGAAGATAAAACAGAGAATTGTTTTGAAACATGTCCAAGAACAAATCAACATTAATATTGAGGTAAGATGTCCAGACCAAAAATAATATAACTAATATCTCTGCTTGTATGCCTCCTAGGTTAATTTTCCTATTGGCTTGTAGTATTCCTTCCTGTCTGGAAAAGCCGATGATAAAACAGAATTGTTTTGAAACATGTCCAAGAACAAATCAACATTAATATTGAGGTAAGATGATCAGACTGAAAATAATCATCATCATCACTCCAGGAATTAGGCAATTGCCCGTTCCAACTTCATAATGCATCAGCCCAAAGTCTTCTAGGTCTTCCAACATCACGTCTTCCTCTTGCTTGATAATTTCTTGCTAACAATGGATATCTCCCATTACTCATTCCAGCCATATGATCAACCCATTTCTGTCTGTAATTCATGACCTTATCCAATAAAGACTGTACTTTCAATTCTTCTCTTATATCCTCATTTCTTATTCTATCAAGTCTTGTACATCCTTTAACTTGTCTTAGGAACCTCATCTCCGCCGTCTGTATTCTATCCTTCTGTTTTTTCATTGGTGCCCAAGTTTCTTTCACATCCATACAATATTGAGGGAACCGCCATAACATTATACATTTTTATCTTTGTTTCTTTTCTAATTTTATTTTTGAATGTTCTCTGTATTGTTCTACACACCGTCTGAAATTTATTTATTTTGGAGTCAATATCTTTTTCCGCATTGTAGCCAACATCACAGCCCAAATATTTGAAACTAGACACCTGTTCTATACTTTGATTTTCTAAAATAATTTTTGATCTCACTGGATCTCTTCCTCTAAAAGCCATGGTCTTTGTTTTCCTTACAGAAATCTTTAGATCATATAATTTACATATTTCATTCAATTTAATTAAAATAACCTCAAAATATCACTTCCTAAAATTAAATATTCCTTCCTCCTTCAGCCAGCCACTCTCTTCAGAACATGGCTAGTGAATAGTCGCCATTTGTGAGTCTGGGCATGTGGCTCATTATATAAGTGGAATCTGTGTAAAGTTTCTTTTGTAAAAACTATATAATATGAAGTGAACATTAATAAATAATTATTTAATAGATTAAAACTTATTTATTGTGCTCAATGGAAATTTAAAGTGAACAAGAAATATTATTATTAATGTAAATATAACTTTTTTTTTTTTTTGCTATCTTTAAGAATCTCTGAACTGAGACTTGACCACACCAACCACCTTAATGCTATCTATCCACCCAGCACAGAGCCCATGAAAAGTGCAGTTGGTGGCATTAGAAATCACACACACATATTCTGAGATGATGGATCTCTGACATTAATTTGTAGGGACCATTAGACTGAAAGGACTGCACATGCTTATTGCTTACCTGCTGGCACAGGAACTGTAACTTTCTTGCGCTGTACAGTGCTGCCCTTCCCTTCACATTCCTGACATGGGAACTTTATGTACATCCTTGTACCCTGGCAATATCGACAAGTTGATCTCATCACAAATGGACCTGTTAACAAAAATGTGAAAATTAAATTCTAATCTGTGTACTAGCACTTCTCAATCTCTTTATATGTCTAATGAACTTTCTGTGCTTCCAGCTTTTGCACTGGTAGTTCAAACTTTCCAATTAAGTGGCTTCTACTATTATTTTATCATCATTTTTGGCTCAAACACCAAGGTCAAGTTGTGATCTCCCTCAAAAATAATTTAAAAATATTATGAGTTAGTTATTTTGACTCACCTCATATTTTTATGATATTCTGCAGACTATAGTTTCGTCGGATCTATGCGATATTGTCAATCATTGTAACTCAATTATGCAATTCAGTTAGAATACATCGGCAATGTTGCATAAATGTGATGAAACTATAGTCTGCAGAATATAAAAAAAAGAAAATGAGGGGAGTCAAAATATCTAACTCATAATAATTAAAAGAAACATCAGTGTTATTTCCTACAAATGTTAACCCAATTTTAAATGTAACTATTATAGGAAATATCGCTATGAAGTTAATTTAAAATAACATTTTTTATGCCTCACCTCATATTCTGTCTTCAGGAACCAAGCTTTATGCAAAGAGCGACTCTTTTCCCCTCTCTACGATGTAGAGAGAGGGAAAGGTTCGCTCTTTGCTTAAAGCTTGGTTCCTGAATACCGGCCTTAGACTGATTTCGTTACCTAAACAGTTACATCTTCTGTGCTCCTGGATGGCAGAACATCAGTCGTAAAACTACTGAAGATGTAACCGTTTAGGTTATGGAACCGGTCTAAAAAAAGACAGAATATGAGATGAGGTGTAAAAAATTTTATTTTAAATTACCAATTTTAAAATTTGAGCTTACTGTATTTAATGAGAATATAAGTCGATCTCAAATTTGAAGAGGCTTTTTAAGAATTTTCTTGATTTACTTACCAATACTCTTCCATATTGTCACTATCTTCATCACCATCACTACTATCTTTTAATCATAAGAACAGACCAGCTGACACTGGCTTTGAATGGTGCATCACTCAAGCAAGGTGTCCCAAATTACAAATATGGAATTCCTGACTATTTCCCGGTTTTTTCATGGCATCAGAGAATAATTCCCGATTTTTTTTGAACAATTAATTTAATATATTTTAGTAAAACTAATTTTGTAAAAATATTTTTTTTAATATGTGTAAGTAATAAAAATATATAATTTATTTTTATGATACGATCTTAAATGAAAAATCAGCTATTGCAGCACATAGTTTGTTGGAGAGTTATAAAATTGAAAAAGATGCCAAACTTCTAAAAGATTTTGTAAAAACCTTTAGAATCGACAGTTTGGGAGAAGATATATATATTCAGAAGAACAAATTTAGATACATGAATTTTAAAATTCCCGATGAACAGGACCTGATCTCAAAGTTCATCAAATCAGCACCAGATGGCAAAGTTACAAATGGAGATTCCAACAAAAATACAGTAGTCATAATAAATTGAGATCCCTTAGGAAATGAAATATATTTTTAAATTACTACTTTTGCACTCTGCTTCAACATTAAAGGTTGGGAGGTTCAGAGACCGCAATAAAATAAATTGTACAAACATATAATCTGCTACACCATGCAATCGGGCATGCCATTTATAGGACTCATAAATTGAAACAGACCACCCAATAGCTTGGAAATTATATTTGAAAAGAAAAATATACGCCTAGACTGGGGTTTGAACCCAGGACCTTTGACTTTCTATGTCAATGCTTTTCCATCTGAGCCACCTAGGCCTCGAATCTAAACGCGTATTTTTCTCTTACACATAGTTAATTCCCTAACCCCAACTGCTACGAGCCATTGCTATGATTTTTGCAAATGGCGGCTTCTTTATTATTTATTGGGAATTTAAACTTTACTTATAAAGCCAGTAGTGCTTCTTTCAATGTTAATATTATTCGTTTTTAAACATCTTAATGATGGACAAATTATTCAAAGTTAAAATTGGGAAACACATTATGAGGTTCTTAATTAATAAATTAATGAGTCATTTTAACATCTTACCTCATATTTCGTGTTTTTCAAACACGGTAACTATAGTTTTCAAATGATCTTGTCATTCATTTTCAACCGCCATTATGACTACCGGATATTCGTTGGAATCTCCCTCTATAACGTTGCCATCTGGTGTTGATTTGACGAACTTCGAGATATCGTTGCCATCTGGTGTTGATTCGATGAACTTCGCGAATCACCACCAGATGGCAACGATATCTCGAAGTTCGTCAAATCAACACCAGATGGCAACATTATAGAGGGAGATTCCAACGAATATCCGGTAGTCATAATGGCGGTTGAAAATGAATGACAAGATCATTTGAAAACTATAGTTACCGTGTTTGAAAAACATGAAATATGAGGTAAGATGTTAAAATGACTCATTAATTTATTAATGGACAAATTATATTTGAAAAAAAAATATACGCCTAGACTGGGGTTTGAACCCAGGACCTTTGACTTTCTGTGTCAATGATCTTCCATCTGAGCCACCTAGGCCTCCAATCTAAACGCGTATTTTTTTTCTTACACATAGTTAATAAAAAGTCTTCTTAATAAAGAAGCCGCCATTTGCAAAAATCGTAGCAACGGCTCGTAGAATTTGGGGTTAGGGAATTAACTATGTGTAAGAGAAAAATATGCGTTTAGATTGGAGGCCTAGGTGGCTCAGATGGAAGAGCATTGACATAGAAAGTCAAAAGTCCTGGGTTCAAACCCCAGTCTAGGCGTATATATTTTTCTTTTCAAATATAATTTGTCCATCATTAAGATGTTTAAAAACGAATAATATAAAGGTTGGAAATGTTTCTTTCCCAGTAATAAAGTAATAATGTGTTGTCATATGCTCCTTCATCATGAGGGTGAGATAATGGCAATACAATAGATTATGTAAACAATAGCCCGCTACGGTCGGGCAGCCAGTATAATCATAAATCGGCGATTACTTCAAAACGGTAGGTGATAATGCAAAAGGGATTTCAGTTTTGAAATCAGGGCATAAAATACATTAGAAACATATAATTTTTGTCAGGTGCAAATTTCAGTGTTGACCAGTGTTAATATTTGTTTAATATGTGACTAATTTTGATATTTAAAAATTTATTAGAATAATGAGATCTCTGATTAATTTTCTAATTTCCTCCCGCTGTTATTTACCTGTACTCAATGTCTCCATGCCAGTTCCATTACAGTAAGAACATTTCACAGCCTTGGTGCCAGGTTCTGCTCGACTGCCATTACACTTGGGACATGTATCGACAACATTAACTTTGATGTCTTTGTTCACTCCTGCTGCAGCTTGTGTGAATGTGAGATTCATTATAACCTACACAACACAAAAACCATTACCAGTGCTTACTAGTCCTGCCATATATAAAATAAACAAAGCATTTCTTGACGATTTTATTATTAATTTAACACTTCTCATTGAAGGATAAATTATATTTTGAAGAGAAAAATTTTCGCATTTGGCGTGAGGGAATTACAACGTACTTAAGAGAAAAATTTGCGTCTAGATCGTAACTCGCCTCGGTAGCTCAGTTGGTAGAGCACTTGGCCCGGAAAGCCAAGGGTCCCGGGTTCGAGTCCCGGTCTAGGCGAAAATTTTTCTCTTCAAAATATAAAGCATTTCTTCATTGGAAGCATTAGAACAAGAATTTGCTTAATAGATGTGCCAAATTTTATAATGTAAGTCAATTTAATAAAAATATTAATATGAACAAACTTAACAATTTGGACGTTTTTATCATAAAATTAACAATGAAGGCTAATTTTTTTAACATTCTTACCTCATATGGTTGTTTAGTTGGACATATGTTACAAGGCTGTTGTCCCATTGTCAGCTTTTCACAAACTGATTTTTTCTTTTCTTCAAGTTGTTGACCCTGGATCTGTGTTCCAAAGAACTTGGTAATGAGGCTCCTTTCTCCGGGAATTTCAAGGTTCATAATTTTCTCCTTGTTCTATACATAGATTTTCCCCCATATCGTGAATTCATTGGTATTTTCTAACTGTATTAATAATTTTGTATTTAGATCTTTTTTGTGTTTTTCTGTCCAAACATGAGCTGCTACTGCAGATTTGTCTACTTTTTTCTTTTACATTTCTTATGTGTTCTTTAGTTCTATTTAGTTAAATTTCTCTTTGTTTTCCATATGTATACTTTATCACAATCTGCACATTTTATTTGATATAATCCTCATTTTTTTTAACTTCAATTTTTTCATTTTTGTTGGTTTTCACGATATGGAAAAAATCTATATACAGAAGAACAAGGAGAAAATTACGAACTTTGAAATTTCTGGAGAAAGAAACCTCATTACCAAGTTCTTTGGAACACAGATCCAGGGCCAACAACTTGAAGAAAAGAAAAAATCAGTTTGTGAAAAGCTGACGATGGGTCAACAGCCTTGAAACATATGTCCAACTACACAATCATATGAGGTAAGAATGTAAAAAATACAAACTCAATTATTAAATTAAACCTCATAATGTTACTGCCTAATGATTTTAAAATTGAAGGCTAAATTATATTTGAAGTCAAAAACATACGCCAGGACTGGAGTTTGAAACCAGGACCTTTAGCTTTATGCTAATCTCAGCCACTGAGCTATCCCAAGACTCCAATCTAAATGCATATAAATATAAATATTTGCATTTAGATTGAAGGCCTGGGATAGCTCAGTGGCAGAGCATTAGTGCATAAATGCTAAAGATCCTGGATTCAAACTCCAGTATAGGCATATATTTTTCTTGTCAAATTTAATAGATTGGATACAATATTTATATACAGTGGGATTGAAAGAGAAACTGATATTTTAAATGAACTAGTAATTAAGAAGTTCAGGAATATATCCATCAGTATCAGACCAATTGAAAATGTCATCTTGAAAGAATAAGTATTATTGATGTGATAAAAGTTTACCTAAATAAATAATATCTCATAGTGTGAATTCCTATAAAAAGTTATTTTAATAATACTCATAAAAACTAATAATTTTCAAAATGTTCTCTCAGTTTCTGTGTGAAAAGAAAATCTTAGCTTGGTAAATAAGATTTTAACAAGGTGAACGTTAATAATACGTAAGATAACAACTGATACAAATAATAAATTAATGCAATTGTACTTACTTACTTACTCACTGGCACTATCGAACCCGTAGGTTCATGGCCGCACGGACATAAGCTCTCCATACATCCCTATCCTGAGCTAATGCTTTCCAATCATTCCCTGTATAATCTACTTCCCTCAAATCATAGTTAATGTTGTTCTCCCACCTCATTTTTGGTCTACCAACTGGGCGTTTTCCTTCTGGCTTTCCTACAAGAAGTTTCCATGCAAGTCTTTCATTCCCCATACGCGCAACATGTCCTGCCCATCGCAGTCTACGGGACTTAACTGTTCTTATTATATCTGGCTTCCTATAAAGACCATGTAGTTCATTGTTATGTAGTCTTCTCCATTCACCTGTCTCTTCATCTCTCTTGGTCCAAAAATTTTCCTAAGAACTTTATTCTCAAATACTCGTAATCTCCTTTCCTCCCTTAAAGTAAGAGTCCATGTTTCGCACCCATATAATATAACTGGTAGAACAATAGTTTTATATATTTTCAGCTTAACGTTTTTTGAAAGGAGTTGGGACATCAAAAGTCTCTGCAATGCATAATAGCATGCATTTCCAGAATTGAGCCTATGTTTAATTTCTTTGTGCATCTCATTCCTATTTGTGATTATTGTTCCTAGGTATTTGAATTCAGCCAATTCCTCAAAATTTCCCTCATTTGTCATTAGCTGTCCATTTCCATTATATAATGTATTTCTACGTGTGACCATATATTTAGTTTTACTGATATTTACTTCCAGTCCTAATTTCTTAGTGTTACTCAATAGTGTGTGAGTGTTGGCCTTTAGTATCTCCTCGCTATCGGCCAGTAGTACTACATCATCAGCATAAACTAACAGCTTATTAATACCATTCAGTTGTAAGCCTTCCTCATTCTCTAAAGATTTAATGGCATGCTCTAGTACAAAATTAAATAGTAGAGGAGATAGTGCATCTCCTTGCTTTAACCCATTCTGGATTTCAAAAGTGTCTGAAAACTGTTTGCCTACACGCACCCTACTCGTTGAGCCATTTAGACACATTCGTATAAGTCTAACTAACTTTTTAGGAATTCCAAACTCCAGCAGGATACTATATAACTTCTCCTCTTAATTGAATCATATGCTTTTTTGAAGTCTACATATAGTTGATGTACAGTACCATTATATTCCCATTTCTTTTCTAAAATCTGTCTTATACTAAAAATCTGATCTGTTGTAGACCTGTTTCTTCTAAATGCACATTGATGATCTCCTAGAATGTCATCAATATAGGGAGTAAGTCTGCTTACTAATATATTTGTTAGAATTTTGTACGAAGTTGAAAGTAATGAGATGCCCCTGTAGTTGTTGCAATCAGTTTTATCTCCTTTCTTATAAATTGGTACGATAATTGATTCCTTCCATTCATCTGGAAGAGCTTCTTTTTCCCAAATCATACTAAGCAACCAGCGTATCTTGTCCATCAATTTTTCTCCCCCTGATTTTATCAGTTCTGCCGGGATCTCATCTGAACCTGATGCTTTATACATCTTCAATTTTTCAATTGCCATTTCAACCTCTAATGCACTTGGCTCTGCGACTAGCATTTCTGCTGTCTGTAAGTTATTCTCCTCAATGTCCTGTTCTGTATGTACATTTAATAGCTGATTAAAATAACTTTTCCATCTATTTAATATACTCTTGGAATCTGCAATCATATCCCCATTTTCAATTAATGCAATTGTAGGAATTGTAATTAATATTTTAATAGGAAGCAACACTATGAGGTTCATTTTAATACATTTTTGAATCAATTAAATATCTTAATTCCTAAATTAGTAGAATTCTTGAGAACATGTTTCGGAATGTCTGCATTCAGTCATCAGTTCGTTCTGACTCAAAATTATGAGGTAAGATGTTTAACTGACTCAAAAATTTATTCTAGGAATTGTGTTTATTTACTTATTCAGATTCCTAGCAATTTTACACAATTTACTGACAATTTAGAAAGCATTCGTTATAAAACTCTGAAATAAAAATAAAGCAAAACTAAAACAACAGCACTGGCAGTATTTTGGAACAAAAAAAATATATATTTTTTAACTTTTATAGGAATTAATCACTATGAAGTTTAATTTATGGTGAAATTAAATGTTTCTTACCTCTCCTCATATAAATCTTCTAAGTAGGTCGCGATTTCGAGACCATAACGGTCTCATCTGGGGCACGCCGTAGCGTAGTGGTTAAGGCACTGAGCTACAAGCCGGAGGGTCGAGGGTTCAAGTCCCATTGGGGTCAGGATTTTTAAACTGACCCAAACCCTCTGGCGGCACTATGGCCCTGGGGTCGACTCAGCCTCTAACTGAAATGAGTACCAGACGCTTGTTCTGGGGTAAAGGTGGCCGTCACGCAGGGCTGACAACCCGGCTGACATAAAGTGCCGATTGTCTAGAAAAAGTGGGAGCCTTAACCTCCTACTACCCCAAAGGCCTCCTGAGGCCTGTTGTGGGATCACTTTACCTTTACCTTAACGGTCTCATCTTCAGTACAATCTTTTTTGGATCAAGCATGAAGTGGAAAAGTCAGCAGTAGCTGCTCATGCTTGGTCTGAAAAACATGTAATTGAATCAAAAGCCAGTCTAATTAAACAAATAGACAAACAAAAGGATCTCACGGTTTGGGAAAAGATCCACATTCAGAAAAACAAAGGAAAACTTATGAACTTCGAAATTCCTGCAAATTTTGACCTGATCCAGAGGTTAATCGGTCCACCAACAGAGGGAAGAAGAAGAGTTTCTTCTGATCGACATAACATCAGTCATCAAGATTGTACTGAAGATGAGACCGTTATGGTCTCGAAATCGCGATCTACTTAGAAGATTTATGTGAGGAGAGGTAAGAAACATTTAATTTCACAATATTTTTTTTATTCAGGTAAATTTTTGTCACCTGATATGAGGTGAGTGATAAAAGTTTACCTAAATGAATATATACTTGGACCAACGGATCTGTGCCCCTACAGCGCTGACAGTGTTCTTACAAAAGTACACGTCTATACTCACATCATTTCACGGCACATCCCTCCCCCTACATCAAACGACACCCGCGGTAACTTTCGAGTAGGGATGTTACCAAACTTCCCCCAACGTCATGGCTCTTGAATATTGAATAATGTAAAGTTGGAGTTGAGTTGACAACACTGGAGTGCAAGTGCAAGAGAGGGATAGGAATGCAGAGAGGAAATGATTTGCCAAGGCAGAAAAGGAAGTAGGCTTCAGTTCGGATATCTTATGGGGGCACAGATCCATTAGACAGACAATACCTCATATTCATAGTTAAATGAACGTTGGCAATGTTATTGATGGAGATTCCAATGAAAATCCGGTAGTCATAATGTCGGTTGAAAATGGGAGAGATCCTTCTCTCGAAAACTAGTTCCCGTGTTTGAAGAAACATAAAATTAAAGGTAAGATGTTAAAAAATGGCTCATTAATTTACGAATACCTCATAGTGTGAATTCCTTAAAAAAGTAAATTAAAAAATTAATTTTCTTTCTGAAAATTTTTTTTTAAAATGTGAAAAATGATAATGAAGAGAATGTAGAACGTGAATCCAAGAACCTGCATATAACCCATTCTTCGCCTGCTCAAAACCATTTTTAAAAAGAAATGGTGAAATTAACTGTTTCTTACCTCTCCTCATTTGAAAAATTTGAAAACAAGCGTAAAAGAACATCTTAGAAACATCAAAAATGGAGAAGTGGAAAAGTCAGCAGTAGCTGCTCATGCTTGGTCCAAAAAACATTTAATTGAATCAAAAGCCCAGTCTAATTAAACAAATAGACAAACAAAAGGAACTCACGGTTTGGGAAAAGATCCACATTCAGAAAAACAAAGGAAAACTTATGAACTTCGAAACTCCCGCAAATTTTTACCTGATCCAGAGGTTCATCGGTCCACCAACAGAGGGAAGAAGAAGAGTTTCTTCCGATTGACATAACACCAGTCGCCAACAAAGTTCTGAGGATGAGACAGTTATAGTCTCGAAATTGCAATCAACTTAGAAAATTGATATGAGGAGAGGTAAGAAACATTTAATTTCACCATAAATTAAACCTCATAGTGATTAATTCCTATAAAAGTTAAATTCAAAAAGAAACATTTTATTTTATTCTCTATGTTCTAACTCATCTTCTCAGTTTCACATATAAAATTGTGCATTTGTTAAAATGCTTTCCTCAAAACAGTGTTGATTATTGTCAATTGGGTAGCATCCAAAAGGTCATCGCGCTGCCCTGAAATTTTTTTAATAATTTTACTTAGAACAACCTGGTTATAAGCAGGTACCTTGTCAATAACTATTAGCACAAATAAGGCTATTTCCGGGTACAAGAGATTGATATAATCAATATGACATATGTATTGTTGAGAGATTTAAAATTTAATAAAGAACTTTGGTGCAATCTAGCACATTTCTAGCCTCAGGATTTGGAGTTATACTGGGTGTCCCAATAAGAATGCCAGATTTGAATTGGCCACCATTTTTTTACTATGAGGTTGGCAGCACTCTATCTACACTTTTTGTTTTCTATATATTTGTTGCAGTTACTGGATATGGAGCATTACACTGCTGAACAACGAGTTTCAATTGTGAAAACTCATTACCAGAATGGTGAGTGTTATGCTCAAATTGTTTGAAGGCTTCGTGCGCTCTTAGGCCGGAATAATTCGCTTAATAAGTCGACTGTTCGGAGGCTGATGACGAAATTCGAGGCAGCAGGCAACACTGCAAACATTCCAATACCCGAACGCACTTTTCGTACGCGGTCTGTTCAGAACATCGTCATTGTGAGAGATAGTGTTCAAGTGAGACCGAACAAATCCATTTGTCGACGTTCACAGCAGTTAAGCATTTCAAGAAGCTCATTGCAGAGGATTCTTGTGAAAGATCTGCACATGCATGCATTTAAAATGCAGTTAACCTAAGAACTGAAACCAACAGACCATTTGCAACGAAGAAAGTTCGTTCAGTGGATTCTTGAGAGGCAACATGCAGACCACAACTTGGCCAACAAAATTATCTTTAGTGACGAGGCTCATTTTCATCTTTCCGGCCTCGTAAACAAACAGAACTCTCGCATTTGTGGAACAGAAAACCCTAAACAAATTATTGAAAAGGGGTTACATCCTGAACGAGTGACTATTTGGTGTCGACTTTGGGCCGGTGGAGTGAGTGATAGGGCCTTACTTTTTTCGAAGATGACAATGGTAATGCCACGACAATTAATGGAGAACGTTACCGTAATAGGCCTATGGTTAGGAATTTCTTGTGGCCTTATTTGGATGACAATGATTACGAAGTGTTATGGTTCCAGCAAGATGCCGCTATATTATGCCACACCTCCAACGAGACTATTCATCTGTTGCATGAGAAATTTTCAAACCAAATCCTTTCGCGCAGAGGTTACCAAAAGTGGCCACCAAGGTCATGTGACCTGACACTGTGCGACTCCTTTCCTTGGGGGTTTCTCAAATCACAGGTTTATGAACACAATCCCCGAACCATACAAGACCTAAAGCAGGAAATTTGACTTGTCAGCGCCGAACTCCAGGCACAAGACTGTGCAAAAGTAATCACAAATTTCATGGACAGAGTCACTAGTTGCAGAGCATCTCATGGTGGACATATGCCTGATGTCATTTTCCACACTTAAATCGGAATGTGTACCCTTTGTGTTCATGGATGAATATATGTCATTTCTTTCAAACATAGTTTATTTTGTGCATTATTAAATCCGGCGCTCTTATTGGGACACCCTATATTAAAAATCCAACTCTGCTTAATATTGAACTCTCAGATTATGTATATTACTACTACTATTTTTATATAAAATAAAATAATGAAAAATATTTATATAATTCACATTCTGACCTCCTGAGCAGCCCCAAATCCAAAACTAGATTCTGCAAAATCTTCAAAATCACTTGCAAAACCACCAGTTTTAAATCCAGCATCACCAAAAATTTTACGGAATAATTCCTCTGGATCAATTGTTGACCTAAACTGCCAATGTTGATTGAAGTTTTGTCCAGATGCACCCATTCCACCTCCACCTCCACCCATTCCCATCTGCTCCGATGTTGTGCCCCATGAATCATATTGCTTGCGTTTATTGTCATCGCTTAGCACCTGAAAAAATATAACATAAGCATTCTTAAAGCAATAATTTAGAATATAAAAAGTAAAAAAAAAACATTTTTTTTCCCCCTCATATAAGACACATTTTAAAATAAAAAATCTAGAAAGTGAAAAAAAAAAGTATTATCTCCATATAACTGCATATCTAAAATTAAATAGGTAGAAGCTTAAAACAAAATTCTGCACAAGAAAAAAGTATATAAAATGAAAAGAAAAAAAAAATATTTTTTGCATATAAGGCATATCCTAAAATTAAATATATAAAACGTGAAAGAAAAGTGTTTTTCTGCATACAAGTATGGGCACATTCCAAAATCAAAGAACCGAAAGTAAAAAAAAAAAAAAAAGGGTGTTTCTATATATAAGCCATATCATGAAAATCAAAAAGATAGAAACTGAAAAAAAAAGTATATATAATGCATATTTTATTTTATTTTCTATAATATATATATATATATATATATATATATATATATTATAGAAAATAAAATAAAAAATTTAGATATTTCTGTATTTATGACACATCCCAAAATTAAAAATATTTGGTACAAAATTTAAAAAAAAATATTTTTTTTGCTTAAAACACACATCTCGAAATCCAGTAAGTGAAAATAAAAAAAAAAAAATCTGCATGAAACACCGAAAACAAGTAGATAGAAATTAAATTTTTTTTCTGCATATTTTTTGTCACCACTTCGTACAGAACAGTTGGAATGATTTGCTGAAACTTCTCTGAGAGTTCAGAAATTGTGAAACGGCGATTCTGTCCAACTACTTCATCCACTATTGAAACAAGTTAATCACTCATAATTCAAACGGTTGCTGCACGGCCAATCGGAGAGTGGGAGCAACTAGCCTAAGTTTCTAAAATATGTTAACACTCATCATCGAAAAAAATACTTTATTTAGCACAATTCATACGTCAACTCACCACTAAATGCAATACAAAAGTGTACAATACATTTGAAAGAAAGAATTTCCGACCCTTCCTATACCTGACGCTAGTCTTCAAGTAGACATAGAATTCACCCCCCGCCCCTAACCCCTTCAAATATTTGCGCGGTAATATTCTCTTAATTGAGCAAATGGACTATGACAGCATATAAGAAAAAAATTTGTGTTTAGATTGGAGTTTCTCAGATAGCTCCAAATAAAAATATTGATAAAATTCCCTTCCATCCTCACTTTTCCATTAAAGATACTTTGGATTTATGATCCTACAGAATATCCCCATATTAAACTTAAAACAATCTATTTTTAATGAATACGCTCCTGGTAGAGCATTGGCTAGAAAGCCAAAAGGTCCTGGGTTCAAATCCCAGTTTGAGCATATAATTCTTCTCTTCAAATATACGAGGGTCATACTGAAAGTCATGAGCAACATTTTTTTAAACAATCATAATATTTATTTTAGACAAACCAAGTACACCATGTTAATCTACAGACCTTTGTGCTACTTTTCAACATAGTCTCCATTTCTTTGCACACATTTTGTCCAGCGTTCTACAAGCTTGAAAATTCCCTTATGATAGAAGTCCGTTCCAGCTGCTCGAAGACACTGACGCACTGCTTTCCGAATATCCTCCAGCGTCTCGTAGCATTGGCCTCTCATCTGCTCCTTCACAGAACCGAAAAGATGGTAGTCGGAGGGTGCCAAATCGGGACTATAGGGAGGATGTGGAAGAGTTTTCCCACCCAAATGTCCTGATCTTCTCCACAGTGGCACGAGCAGTGTGAGGACACGCGTTATCGTGTTGCAGAATGATCTTCCTTTCAGGGCATTTGTCGTGCAATGCACGACGGAGCTTCACAAGTGTCTGGATATAGCGGGCAGCATTTATGGTTTGTCCAGGTTCAAGAAATTCAACCAGAATGCAACGTTGCCCATCCCCAGAAGACGCTGCCCATAACTTTCCCAACAGATTGCACTGTCTTCGCTTTTTTCTTTGATGGTGAATTCAAGTGGTGCCATTCTATACTCTGGCGTTTTTTTCAGGCTCATAGAAATGAAACCAGCTTTCGTCACCTGTCACAATACTCGTCAAAAAATCATCACCTTCATTTCGAAATCTCTGAAGAAGGTTATGGGTGATTGTTTTTCTCTGAAGTTTGTGGTCTTCACTCAATAAACGTGGAACCCTATGGGCACTAACTTTTCGGTAACCTAAGCTGTGAATCATTTCTTGCACTGCACTGTGTCCTACTGCAAGTTTTGTAGCGATTTCATTCACTGTGATATGCCTGTCGTCTCTAATGAGCACATCAACTCTTTCCTTGTTGCAATCCATGGACGTAGAGCATGGGCGACTGCTACAAGGCTCATCTTTGATACCCGTGTTCCCATCTTTAAAATGTTTCACCCATCTCCTAACACTGCTGGCACCCATGCAGGCACATTGAAGTATTTGCTGAATATCAACAGCAGATTGTTCCTCTTTAACAAGGAATTCAATGACAGCATGCTGTCGAAACGAAACATTGATGTCTGCCATTTTGGAAACACTGCATGTGGTCACATGATAGAAGCTATGACGCCACAAAACGGCAATGTTGTGGTATAAAGTCCGTAGATTACGATCCTGCAGTTGTTTTTGTTACATTGTTGAAATTTGAATTTTAACAATGGGTTGCTCACGACTTTCAGTACGACCCTCGTAATTTATCCTTCAGTGAGAAGTGTTAAATTAATAACAAAAACATCAATTATAAAATTACTAAAGATAAGTAGAAATTCAAGATAATATAAATGTTGCCATTAGATTGCAAAGACTACATAATAGAAAAAAAATACCAATGGAACATTTACTTCATAAGCTTCTGAAACTTCTTGGAATTTGCGAGCTGCATCAGGATCACTTTTATTGGTATCAGGGTGATATTTCTTTGCTAACTGGTAATAAGCCTTCTTGATATCCTTCCCTGCTGCATTTCTAGAGACACCTAAAACATCGTAATAATCTCTCTTCTTATTTAACACCGAACTTTGATGAAAAAATCTATGGCATGTTACAGCTCCAGGTCCTATTTCTGTAAAGCAAAGCACAAAACAATCATAAACAGTGTGTCTAACGCCAAACCACTGCACTGTTACACCTTCTGGTTCTGTATTCAACAGATAGATGGTGTTAATGTGGTTCTATTTGCAAGACCATGTTATATTAATATGATACAAAATTAATCCAGTTAACGTTTGAAAAAAGTTCTCAGAAGGTGATCCATAATAACAAAGAGACAATTATCAACAAGGCATATAAAAAACTCCTGGCGCGACAGGCCTACAAGGCCCTTAGCCTACCAGCCAGCTGCTGGCCTCACATCCACATGTGTCAATCACAGAGGTAGATGATAATCAGCCAGTGTAGGGGTGACATGTGGTCAGCATGTCGAGTCCCCCAGCCGTTATAGCTGGTTCCTCAACCTGGAGCCGCTACTTATTGTAGCTACCCAAATGCATCACGATGCTGGGTGGGCACCGGTCCCATACCAGCCGAAATACCATGAGAAAATTTCTTCCCCCATGGAGACTCGAACCAGCGCAAGTCCCGTAGCTCTGCGCCAAGGCTTCCTACCTTAACCACTCAGCTACGGCGCGGGACAACAAGGCATATGCAATATGTTTTTATTATAAATGTAACTTTGAAAAATAAAGCCAGGAAAGACTTTATAATGAAATTATACAAGACAATGGCACTACCTATTATTACTTATGGATCCGATACATGTACAGTGACAACACAACAATCTACCAGAATACAAGCTGCTGAAGTGAAATTCCTCAGACCAATAGCAGGATATCAAAGAACAGACAAAAAACATAACACAGAAATAAAACAACAACTAATAGTAGAGAAATTAAACACAACAATAGAGAAATACAGAACAAACTGGAAAGAACACTTGGCAAGGATGACTGAGAATAGAATACCAAAAGCAGCATACAGCTATTCACAACGAGGAAGAAGAAGTTTGGGAAGACCAAAGAAAAGATGGAAAGAGCAGCAATTTGGAGCCGGAATAGGCTAGTAAATAAGCCTAAACCGTGAAGAAGATTGTAAATGTAACATTTCTCACTTAAGGACAAATTATATTTGAAGAGAAAAATATATGCCTGCACTGGGTTCAAACCCAAGACTTTTAGCTTTATGTTAATGCTCTAACCATTAAAATAATTGAAAGAAGCTCTACTGGCTTTATAAAGTAATGTTAAATTTCCATTAAGAGTCTTCTATAACAGGAAGCCGCCGTTTATGTGTCAATACAACAGTTTGTAGCAATTGGCACTTGGAAATTGAAATGTATAAGAGAAAAATTTGCATTTAGATCGGAAGCCTAGGATAGCTCAGACAGTTAGAACATTAGCGTATAAAGCTAAAGGTCCTGGGTTTGAACCCCAGTCTAGGCATATGTTTTTCTCTTCAAATATAATAATTTGCACATATCTCTAACACTGTTATATGTAGAATTGGATTATATGTTCAGTGATGAAGCTGATATATCAAAGAAAATCACAAATTTTACAAAAACAACAGGGATAATTAACAGTATAATGAAACCATCTTTAGTACAGAAGAACACAAGATTACGGCTTTATAAGGTTCTCACAAGACCAGTATTAAGATATGGTAGTGAAGCATGGACAATACAAAGAAGAGATGAAAGCCGAATAACGGCAAATGAGATGTGATTTATGCGCCATACAGCAGGCTACACAAAGTGGGACCATAAAAGAAATGAGGAAATTATGGAAGAGTTGGATGTAGAACCCATTCTTCACCAAATACAAAACTACCAGAACTGGAAAGCCCATCTTCAACGAATGCCGTCTCATAAAATTCCAAAAGCCATACTTCAATACTGCCCCAAGGCAAAAGATCGCTGGGACGTCCAAAAAAGCGCTGGATGGAAAATTCCTGTTTGAGACTGTAACAGGCCACATGGCCTAATACTTGCATGGATGATGATGATGATGTTTGGTGATCTAATATTATGCAATTTCTACTGATGAACAGACTTAAAAATCACATTCATGCAAAAAGACCCATACTCCATAAACAAACTAAAAGATAATATCAGAGCTGCACGAATGGATTAACGAGATTCATTCTATCCTTATGTACCAAATGATGAACTTACAGGAGGTTATATGTGAAAAGAAAAATATACGCCTAGACTGGGGTTTGAACCCAGGAACTTTGACTTTCTATGTCAATGCTCTTCCATCTGAGCCACCTAGGCCTCCAATCTAAACGCGTATTTTTCTCTTACACATAGTTTAACATAGAAAGTCAAAGGTCCTGGGTTCAAACCCCAGTCTAGGCGTATATTTTTCTTTTCAAATATAATTTGTCCATCATTAAGGTGTTTAAAAATGAATAATATTAACATTACAGGAGGTGCTGATAATTTCATAAAAAGATGACAATGTGTTGCAGGAAATGAAGGTTGCTTCCAGCGATGAATGTGAGCTTGGCAAGTATAAATTCCTATTAGTTTTCGTAATTAAAAATTTTGGAACTAAGATGGTTAGATAGGGTTGAGGATGACTTAAGGCAATTGAAGGTTATAAGATGAAGACAGAAAGCTAGGAATAGGGAAGAATGGGCAGATGTTATGAAGGAGGCCAAGGTTCTTAGAGGACCGTAAAGCTGAAGGAAGAAGAAGAAGAATTACAAATTTTGGAACTTATATTGGACAACCAATGTAAGAATGCCAGAAATTTGTATGTGTACCCTGCAGTAATGAAGCTCTGATTGGTGGGGACCAACTCCCATGAATTTCAAGCTTCTTCTCTAGATTTTCTACATACACCTATATTGTTTGATCCTTCCGGGAAATTTTCGTATAAGACTTGAAAGCATAATAATAGTCCCTGGAGGGAAAATTTTCTATAGGATCGTAACAGGCCTTGGCCTAATACTTGGAAGAAGAAGAAGACCTATATTGTATACAAAGGAGTTCAATTTAGGATGGGTGTTTGTATAGTGTGTGTTAAGTGAGGGATGATAAGAGAGCATAGAAGGTAAAACCTAATGCTGGCCTATAGTCTACCCTTGTCAATAAGCATTAATGGGCCATAAAGTTTAATACAGTAAAACTTGTTTAATCCGGAACGTGAATAATGCAGAAATTTGTCCAATGTGAATAAATTTATTGGTCCTGGCAAAATAATAGTAATTTTACGTGTATTTATTTTGTATAAAACGGAATCTGTCCAACACAGAAACGGAAGGATATCTCTACACAATTCATGAAAAAAATGTTTATAAGGCAGAAAGAGAGAGAGAAATATATTAGTTTCCACTTCATTGAATACCCGTTAGGTGAATTAACAATAAGTGATGATTCCTGCTGTCCGCACCGCGTGAAGTAGAGTTTCTATCTGCGTCTGGAATTTTCTTTCAGCCTCACTGCATACCCATTTTGGCAAAATACAGGTTTGTTTAACAAATATTTGGCATGTAACATGTCTTACAAATAACCAGTCCACTGTAAAATCTGAAATTAGTTTGAGATCTGAGACTAATTGTGTATGTTCTTTCACAGGTAGCATTCTAAATTTACAGAATAAAAATGGCTAAATTGTTAGTATCATTGTCATTAAACGAAAAAGTGAAAGTGTTGAAGATAAAGAAAAACTCTCAGTACGCGAAATAATGACTAAATTTAAATGTGGAAAGACCCAATTTTTTTGGATTTTAAAACACAAAGAAAAAATAACGAATGAATAGATGCAAGGAAATGGTCAAATGAAGAGGGAAAAAAAAAATGAAATCAACGAGGTGTGTTTTACAAGTCCATGATAAAAAATCTCCAAATTTCCTGACCAATGCTCCAAAGTCAAGCTCTAGCCGTTCCTATATCCCTAGGGAATAACGATTTCAAGGCATCTTCAGGTTGGTTGTGGACAGTTTTAAAAGACGACACAATGTAGTGTGGAATGAAATTTGTGGGGAATCAAAGGATGTGGACGAAAGTATAGTTAGTGGGCGGAAACTGAAACTGTATACTTTAATTTCAGGATACGGACCTAAGAGACATTTTTAACGCTGATGAAATGGGAGTTTTCTTGCACATTACCGTAAAAGTTGCTTGTACATACTATACTTCCAATGGCAGTGGAACTACAATTATTCCAAGGTACATAAAAATACATATTTAGTGCTCTATAATCTAACATTGGTTAATTTTTTTTTATAATGCAGAATGTTGTCTAATGTGGAAAAAAAAATTGGTCCCATGTGATCTCGCTTTGAACAAGTTTTACTGTATCTCTATCCAGAGCATGAACCTTGAATACATTTACTGTTTAGAAGATTGGAATATAATCCAGGCATTTGGTGCACAATCTAGTGATTGCAAAATTATACACCATTAGCAGAAGTTTGTTTTGAGGGTAAAGGCTGCCATTATGCAGGACTGAAAACCCATCTGATATCTAGTGTCAACTGTCTAGAAACATGGGACCTTAATCTCTTACTACCCCAAGGGCTTCCTAAGCTCTGTAGTGGGATCACTTTACTATTACCCATCCTAGTCACAAAACTGAAAAAGTTAATCTAAAATTTTCAATCCTGTAAGGTAACAAACCCAGACCTAATTATAAGAAAGCAACTTGAGCCAGTGAGGCAGTCATAAAAGTCACTGTCTTCAGATATACGAGGGCGGATCGGAAAGTAACGCACAATAATTTTTTTCTGCCTTGTTATTGCAGCTAGAATGTTGAAATTTCACAGAGATATAGTTTGAAGTTTTCACTACAGATGGTATTTTTTTCTCAGGTGCACCTCTTGCGAGAGAAGCTTGAACTATGCAACAAAGATGGCGCGCATGCTACAGTCGTCCACCTGTGAGGAACAGAGAAGTGTTGTTCGATTTTTTGTGGGCCAAAGGGCATAAACCCAGTGAAATTCACAGGGGACATGCGTGGCGTGTATGGGGATGATTGTATGGACCGTAGCAATGTCTTCCATAAAGTTAGTGCTCGCTGGGTGCCTAAGAACCTGACAGACGACCACAAGGGCCAGCGAATGATGGCAAGCTTGGACCACTTAATGCGGTACACCGCACAAGGACATGACTTTCTGGAAGGAATCGTCACAGGTGATGAGTCGTGGGCATACCACTACACGCCCAAAACAAAGCAGGCATCAGCAGTGCGCAGATGGCTACACTCCAACCAAACGGTGGATGGGAATTACAATGTATATAGAGAAAGATTTGCGTTTAGATCGGTACTTGCTCAGGTAGCTCAGTTGGTAGAGCACTTGGTCTAGAGAACCAAGGGTCCCGGGTTCAAGTCCTGGTCTGAGCGTATAATTTTTCTCTTCAAATATGATTTATCCATCATTGAGATGTACGAAATAATAAAAACTTGGAAAAAGCCGTACTGGCTGTAATGTATAATTCCCAAATATGTCTTCTTAATAAAGGAGCCGCCATTTGCAAGATAGAAGCATGGCTTCACAGCATTTGGTGGATGGGAATTACAATGTATATAGAGAAAGATTTGCGTTTAGATCGGTACTTGCTCAGGTAGCTCAGTTGGTAGAGCACTTGGTCTAGAGAACCAAGGGTCCCGGGTTCAAGTCCCGGTCTGAGCGTATAATTTTTCTCTTCAAATATGATTTATCCATCATTGAGATGTACGAAATCAATAATAAAAACTTTTAAACACGTTTAAAACATTTTGCAACACTTTTAAACATCTTCCAATGTTGCAACAATCTTTTTTTTATATTTATATATTTACGTAACACATGATCATCCTACATTGCTTATTTGCTACTTTCTGTTATTTTCCCTCCTCTTCCTATGTTGTTCCAACATTGCCACTATCGACAACCCGAACTACTCCAGATGTTGCTTACATCACTTCCACGTTCCCTGGATTTCACCTACGTTAGAGTAATTGATTTGTGTTCAGTAATTGATTTAGGTTTGGTTAGCTTTTAGGTTCCTTGCTTTTTAAATGTGATTCCACGTTCCCTGGATTTCACCTACGTTAGAGTAATTGATTTGTGTTACAGTAATTGATTTAGGTTTAGTTAGCTTTTAGGTTCCTTGCTTTTTAAATGTGATTTGATACGTAAAATAAATTACCTCTTCATATCTGTTATTCTATGAAAAATTAAAAATGTCGGATTGTTACCACATAAAATCATATTTCCACTAGTTCATTTTGTGTTAATTATACATATTTAGACAAGTTCTGGGAATTCTGTGTCAATGTTGGTCATACCGCCAATTGCTGGAGGTTGCATTTATCTATCTGGGATTACATGGAGCACTAGCGCATGTGCATTGCGATTTTATAGAACTTAGAAGAATTTTTTTGCGACAGTAAGTACATCTTATCTGATCATTTTCCTTTGTAATTTCATTTAATTGTGCATGATCATAATAATTATACATTGTATATGTGTACTGAATTGGTTACAGTATCATCGGTTGCTAGCACCGAACCCATGCCACATTTTTGCTATTGATTTGCTGGGAATTGGGCTATCATCAGTCGCCACAGCCATCAAACAGATGACTCGACAGCAAAAAGCATTGTAGTAAATAACTATGAAATTTAGTGTTTTTGGAAATATTTAATATTAGAATAATACAATTAAAGCCATATGTGACATGGTGCCTTATTCTAACATTTTTATTCTATTTCAATGATTAAAATTTAAAAAAATATTTACGAAGTAAAAATGTATGATACCAAAATTTAATGATTTATCGAGTATTCTACACCAGAAGACCACCTATACAAATTTTATTTACTTGGGTGATCCATGGGCAAGTGTACTGGTGTACACAAGATTAGTATAGTTTATTGGATAACATGGCACACCATAACAAAAAGTTGGCTATATAGTTTGAACAGTGACTAATATAGCATAGAATTCTCTGAGTAATATACTGACATTGCGTAAACTTTACGTAACGAAAATCACACCGGCAGCATCACATGGTTTTAGGTCTAACCTAAATAGGCTACGTTACTCTTCAAAAAGGCATTTAACATTATTTCCAAACATACTGCAGTTGATAAAAGTCGAGATATACAAAATGTGTATATTTACAACAAAGTAATTAGATTCAATAATTGTAAATTAATATATTAATTACTTAAGAGCTTATAAACACATTACATCATACCCAATCCAAAGGTACTTACTTTCTGTGAAATTTGATTTTTTTAACAAAGAGGTTGTTGTTAAGTTCAGACCATAAATTCTACCACATTCTACACATTTATGAACATATCGACGTGGAAATTTGTTAACTATACTAAATACAACTAAATTAACACTTCTGCTGCCAAAAATTCCTATTATGCCTTTCCTGGTGGCCATGTTTAGCGAAATGCCATGGAGAAGCACCCTGCCACCATCTCCACCATAGAGAACCGAGATTTCCACAGATCGGATCCCTGCGCCATCTCAATCATCCATTTTTGAGCGTTCTCTCAAAATTCTCACCATATGAATTCTCTATGACCATAACATTGATTTCTGAACATAGAATAGTGAAGAAATTCTGCAGTTTTGATGTTTGAACGTGTCATTTTATAGGTTATAATATAAATACTGTAAATATTTTAATACGATATTATACAAACATGACGTAAGTTGCTTAAACTGTTAAAATAATGTATTATCGAATTAATTCAAGCGAACAGTAATTGATAAACACTGTAAATTAAAAGTATTGTGAAACATATGTTTTAATTTTTTTGACGTTTTCTTATTTTCAGTTCTAAGGTGACATTTAAGATAACTCTTACTTCTGATCCTAAACTACCTTTTAAAGTGTAAGTATATGTTACTATTTTCAGGTGAACAGCATTTATTATTTACTAAAATGTTGCTTTACTAGCAGTGCTAAAAAAAAAAGCGAATTGGGGGTACATCTACTATTTATCATTGAATTACATAAATAAGTTCTTTTTTTTTTATTGGAAGTACCATGAGGTAAGATGACGGCAGACTCAACTTATTTATTAAGCAGAACCTCAAATGTTACTTCTTATAGTATTTTCAAAGTTTGAACGTTTGCTCGTTAAACATTTTGGGTTGTTTAGAAAGTAAATTAACAAATAAAGTTTATCAAGAATCTTGCCATCAGTTATAAATGTTGATTAGATTTCTTCGTAAACCAACAATTAAATATATTTGGAAACATTGTGTAAAGTTTCTCTAGTTTTGTCTGTGGAAGTTTTGTTCTGTAAGCTATGTACTACAACTCATTAATGGCTCTACCAGATCTTCAGTTTTGAATCCTGCTGATGATGGGACTAGTCCCGAAAGTGCTACAGATAATCATAATCATCATCATCATCCATGCAAGTATTTGACCGTGTGGCCTGTTACAGTCTCAAAGAGGAATTTTCCATTCAGCGCTTTTTTTGGACATCCCAGCAATCTGCCTTGGGGGCAGTAGCGAAGTATGGCTTTTGGAATTCCATGAGACTGCATTCGTTGAAGATGGGCTTTCCATTTGTTCTGGTAGTTTTGTATATGGTGAAGAATGGGTTCTACATCCAACTCTTCCATAATTTCCTCATTTCTTTTATGGTCCCACTTTGTGTAGCCTGCTGTACAGCCATAAATTGCATCTCACTTGCTGTTATTCGGTTTTCATCTCTTCTTCGTATTGTCCATGCTTCAGGTTGATCTGTCTTATTCATCCGAGGCTTGGTTTGAGACTTGAAAACAAATGTAAATTTTTTCGCCGAATGGGTTGCTGGCCCAGAGGGAATAAAAATAAAACTTACAGTTTTATGTGATTTTCATATTTATTACTTACTTACTTACTTACTCACTGGCACTATCGAACCCATAGGTTCATGGCCGCACAGACATAAGCCCTCCATACATCCCTATCCTGTGCTAATGTTTTCCAATCATTCCCTGTATAATCTACTTCCCTCAAATCATAGTTAATGTTGTTCTCCCACCTCATTCTTGGTCTACCAACTGGGCGTTTTTCTTCTGGCTTTCCTACAAGAAGTTTCCATGCACATCTTTCATTCCCCATACGCGCAACATGTCCTGCCCATCGCAGTCTAAGGGACTTAACTGTTCTTATTATATCTGGCCTTCCATAAAGACCATGTAGTTCATTGTTATGTAGTCTTCTCCATTCACCTGTCTGTTCATCTCTCTTTGGTCCAAAAATTTTCCTAAGAACTTTATTCTCAAATAGTGCCCCGCTATTGTATAAAGTCCTAACATTCCATGTTCCTAGGAACATGTCCCTGTGTTTGAGCCTTTGGCATGGGTTCCCTGAAGTAGTCCCCGCCCGGAGAACCGAATGGGGGACTATTTGACCTCCGGAAAATTTTACCCCAGTTGAACCCATGTCCGCATTTCTTGACGGTTGTATTTTTACGGTGAAAGATCGTCACTCTTTCGACCAAGGTACTTATTTCGTCTGGCTTATCACCTTCGACCAGTCCGGCATGGGTAACCCTATCGGCAGCAATGCTACCGCCGGCATAGCTCTCAGGATCATTTAAGCACACAAGCCACTCCACCACGACAAGGTAAAGATACCATGGAGGGTTTTCATATTTATTAAAATATAAATTAGTTACAGCTGTTTCGGTACTTTGTGCTTTCTTGTTATCATGTCTGAAGAAGGTACAAAGTACCGAAACAGCTGTAACTAATTTATATTTTAATAAATATGAACATCACATAAAATTGTAAGTTTTATTTTTATTTAATTAAATATATTAAAAATGGTAGTTAATTTTTTGGACACAGCCTTGGTACATCACAACGGTTCTCTGGGAGAAATTTCAAGGTAGGTTTCAGCTTGCAATGTTGAAAGTTTCCTTGTTAGAACAACCCAAAGGTTTGAAAGATAATCACAATTTAATTTTCATTTGGTTAAGTTATGTAGGTAGGAAATAACACTACGAGGTTTATTTTAATATTGTTTAGTTGTTACTTGACTCACCTCATACTTCTTAATTCCCATGCAGACTCGAGTTTCTTCACTTCATTTGTGACATTCTCACTGCTGTATTACGTTCACAACTGATGTCCAACGGCCTCCTCTCCTGCAGACTCCGTGGAGGTCAGTCTGCAAGAGAGGAGGCCGTTGGACATCAGTTGTGAACATAATACAGCAGTGAGAATGTCACAAATAAAGTGAAGAAACTCGAGTCTGCATGGGAGTTAAGAAGTATGAGGTGAGTCAAGAAACAACTAAATATTTCATTTGGTTATTTTTATTTGTTTGTAGTACATTATAATTGTGCATTCTAAGACCTCTTTTCTAATTTCCCAACAGATGACATAAATTATTGTATGATACACAAGGATGGACATCAATATAAAACAAATATTTAATACTCTAAATTACTTTTACTTAAGATACAATTGTACTGAGTGGATGAAGGAAACATCAGAAAGTGAAATCAAAGATGTTCTACAATGTGCAAGCCAGGTTGAAAAAATATGTTCTTTGTTGAAGAACAAAAAATGTTTAATTGAATTTGAAAATAAGTTTTCAGAATGGCAGAAAATAAAACATAACACAGTTGTAGAATACAGACTATTAACTCTCTTGAAGGCATGTGATCTGATCCTTGAGAAGTTTCTAACAAACTCAGATGTTAAAGATGAAATTGTAATAAATGCTGTTAACGAGTATTTAGAATTATGTGGAAATTATAGGTTTGAATTATTAAAAGAAAATTTAATACTAGAAACACATACTGATAAAGCAGTTAAAAATATTCTAGAAGAAATTACTTTAACTGCAATGGATACCGGTACAGATATTCACTCAAATACAATTGGTTGTCAAGTTTTACAGTCAGTTTTCATTGAAAATATTCAGGGCAATGAAATAAAAAAAGTTGCAGATTATGTTGTTAAATTATCTGATGATAAAATATTTCTAGATTCTATACTAAGAATACTACTACAAGAAAATTCAGTCGACGAGATTAAAATTGTCAAGAAAATTTTAGAAGAAGCATTACTTGTAAAGATGAATGCAGTGATTAGCAAAAATCTCACTTTTTGGAATAATTTTAAGACAGTTAATAAACATTTAATCGTTGCTATTTGTGAAATATATACAGACATACTTTCAGCTTTGATAAATTTCATTACACATGTTGGAAAATCAATGAACTTTGAAGTAACAGAAAGTGGATGTCAATGGAAAACTGCCGAAGATGTTGATACGAGTTTTGATGACTTGGTTGGACTTGTCAAATGTCTGTTAGAGTCAAGAGGGACAGCTGGAAAACAAATTAAGATGATGTTGCAAGAACTTAAGCATCGACCGGGATGTAGCATTTGGGTGGAGGTTGAACGATCGTGCTTTTTACCTGTTCTTGCAAAATATTCGTTGTAAGAATTGGAATTTATTTCACTGCAGGTTGAGTGTTCCAGAAAATACACCATTTTACAGCTGTGCTAAAATTTGCAGCTGAGGAATTTAAGGTTCCACCTGCTACATCAGCGATAATCACCGATGATGGAATTGGAATTAATCCACAACAAACAGCAGGTAAAACCATTAATACCAAAAATTAGGATGGGGATAGTTTTATTAACTTTTTTAAAATAAATATTTTTCACAGAAATGTTTAATCTCGTATAAAATGAATTCCCCAGAAACATTACCACCCTATCAGATATTAGTCCTAGAAGAACTATTATGACCTGAGAAAGGGATTTTCATTCCATCTTTTCACAGGATGACCCAGTGAGAACTTTCAGTTTGGGTGATATTTCAGTATTGCCTTAGGGAACCTGAACAAATCCATTCCCATGATATGTTCTTTCAAGTTCTGCTGATACCTAGAGAAGTAGTCAAGGACTACTAAAATGTTGATTCATTTTTTTTTTATTCCCATTTGGCACATAAATCTCATTTCATTTAATCTGCTTTTATCTTTCTTTCAAAGACTATACTTCGCTTTCATAACATATGACTTCTCACCATTGTCATATATGAACAAATGAGTGCCTCAGTGCCATAGGTGCCTAACCCACAATTAAAAAGAAATATGTTTTCCCTTGTAATTGCACTAGAAATAATCATCTCTGCCAGAGCCACATCTGCCTATAACATTATTGATGAGTTAAAATTAACTCAAAAATGTTATAGGCAGATGTGGCTATGACAGAGATGATTATTTCTAGTGCAATTACAGGGAAAAGCATAATTTTTTTAATTGTGGGTTAGGCACCTATGGCACTGAGGCACTCAAATATGGTTTGATTTGAATCAAAATTATGGTGGAAAGTAACACTATGAGGTAATGTACGATTTATAATTTGAGTCAAATAAATGTTCCATCTCACATCATAAAATGGGTTGATTTCTTTACTAATAGTTTAAAAACTCTGTTAATGATACCCATGGGCTTGTTGAATTTGAAAATTGTCAATAGTAAATTTAATTTTTTCAATAAAAGATTATTTGTAACCCAAATAATTAAATTCATTAAGCTGTTCTAAGATTTTGTTGTTCAAACAAATATCTTGTAAGGCAATGGGTATTTACCAGAACAAGTCATTATTTTATTTATTAAGAGTAACATAAATCATGATTGTTAACATATATATTAAATCCAACCCTTGTTAGCATTGAAAAAATCTGAAATACTAAATTTTAATTTTTCAGGTAACATCTTTTTAAAACATGGTTCTGAGTTACGACTAATTCCAAGAGACCGTGTTGGTAACTTGTTGAATCAATCAGTGGATTATGCCAGTTGATCAAGAGAGTGAGATTAAAATGAACTTTAACAATTATTATAACTTCTGTTTAAGAAAATATGTAAATTACATTAAATAGTAATTTTTTTTATTTTTCAATTTACTGTGAAAGAGAAATCCATTCCATTTTGGAGCTTAACACTCCAAGTAAAATCAAATACAGTGTTCTTCTTTTGTCCTCACATCCTAATTAGAGGGCAGAGTTTTAGATAAGCAACCTTTAAATATGATTAACCTTTATCTGTCTCTATCCTTTCACATTTCTTAATCTGTCATCACAGTTCATTAAATCTCCCTATTTTTACATATTCTTTCCATTTATCTCTTATTCTACCCCTTGATTTCTTCCCATCTTTTTTTTTAGTTCTTGCCTTGGTAGTCTATTTCTTTGTCTTGATACATCCATATCAATTTATATATCTGTAAGTAATTTACGTGTGTTTCTAAAGCAGCCCACTGCACTTTTAATGCTTTGGGTTCTATGCTGGACAGATAGATGGCATTAATGTAGTCTATTTTCAATTTACAGACCACTTTATGTAGATGAAGAATTCTTATATTCCATACAGAGAGGAATATAGAATGAGTGTGTGTTTGTTTCATTAAAAATTGTGATGGGAAGTAACGTTACGAGGTGAGTTACAAAAAAAAATGTTTGTCTGAGCATAAAGAGTGTTGCACGAGAGATGATGAATAGAAGGGAAAAAAGGTGAAACCCTGTGTTGGCATATAGTCTACTCCTGTTGAAAAGCACCCAGGAAGCCAGCAGACTTAACGTCCCCATCTGATGGATGAATCACTATCAACAGTACCATATGCCTTAATAAATAAGGTGATTTTTTTATTATTATTATTATTCATTTAACACTTCTCACTGAAGGATAAATTATATTTGAAGAGAAAAATTTTCGCCTAGACCGAGACTCAAACCCGGAACCTTTGGCTTGCCGGGCCAAATGCTCTACCATCTGAGCTATCGAGGCGAGTTGCGATCTAGTCGCAAATTTTTCTCTTATATACGTTGTAATTCCCTCGTGCCAAATGCTTTGAAACCTTTGCATCTATATTTGCAAATGGCGGCTTCTTAGTTAAGAAGACATTTATTGGGAATTTAACACTACTTTATAAAACCAGTAGGGCTTCTATTGATGTTTTGTTTTTTTAATCCGGAATCGTCTTTCTTCATAACTTGTGTTCTATTTGAACATGATATACCGAAACTAGTTCAAATAGAGGTAAGATAATTAAGACATTTTGTCTGTACATTCTTACTTCTCATGGTTGCTTTGTCGAACATATGTTTCAAGGCTTCTGAGCCCCATTGTCAGCGATTACAGACTGAACCTTCTCAAGTTGTCGGCCCTGCCTGCTCTCTCTGCCTCTGGTCCAATGGATTTACTAATGAGGTTCCTTTAGTAACTTCATTGGACCAGAGGCAGAGAGAGCAGGAATCAAGAATTAGGGTCAGCAATTACAGACTGAACCTTCTCAAGTTGTCAGCCCTGATTCTTGATTCCTGCTCTCTCTGCCTCTGGTCTAATGAATTTACTAACGAGGTTCCTTTAGTAAATTCATTGGACCAGAGGCAGAGAGAACAGGAATCAAGAATCAGGGCCGACAACTTGAGAAATTTCAGTCTGTAATTGCTGACAATGGTGCTCAGAAGCCTTGAAACATGTCGACAAAAAAAACCATAAGAGGTAAGAATGTACAGACAAAATGTCTTAATTATTAAACAAACCTCATAATTATATTTGAAGAGAAAAATTTTCGCCTAGACCGGGACTCGAACCCGGGACCCTTGGCTTTCCGGGCCAAGTGCTCTACCAACTGAGCTACCGAGGCGAGTTACGATCTAGACGCAAATTTTTCTCTTATGTACGTTGTAATTCCCTCGCGCCAAATGCTTGAAACCATAGCTTCTATCTTTGCAAATGACGGCTTCTTAGTTAAGAAGACATTTATTGGGAATTTAACACTACTTTATAGCCAGTAGGGCTTCTATTGACGATTTTATTATTAATTTAACACTTCTCATTGAAGGATAAATTATATTTGAAGAGAAAAATTTTCGCCTAGACCGGGACTCGAACCCGGGACCCTTGGCTTTCCGGGCCAAGTGCTCTACCAACTGAGCTACCGAGGCGAGTTACGATCTAGACGCAAATTTTTCTCTTATGTACGTTGTAATTCCCTCGCGCCAAATGTTTGAAACCATAGCTTCTATCTATGCAAATGACGGCTTCTTAGTTAAGAAGACATTTATTGGGAATTTAACGCTACTTTATAGCCAGTAGGGCTTCTATTGACGATTTTATTATTAATTTAACACTTCTCATTGAAGGATAAATTATATTTGAAGAGAAAAATTTTCGCCTAGACCGGGACTCGAACCCGGGACCCTTGGCTTTCTCGGTAGCTCAGTTGGTAGAGCACTTGGCCCGGAAAGCCAAGGGTCCCGGGTTCGAGTCCCGGTCTAGGCGAAAATTTTTCTCTTCAAATATAATTTATCCTTCAAGGAGAAGTGTTAAATTAATAATAAAATCGTCAAACCTCATAATGTCACTTCCTATTGTATTTTAAAATAAAGAGGTAAGATGACTTCGGATTCACCTTATTTATTAAGAAGAACCCCATAATGTTACTTCCTAATGTAATTAATCAATCACATGCCTTCTAAACATGTGTATTGCAGTGAGATTTGTAATTCAATCCAAGAATCATTACATACAATAGGCCTACATACTCACTTCAGTTTTCAACATAGCACAGTATATGATAATATTATCAGGAAGTCAATAAAAGTTAGGGTGAATTGCATATCTGAACAATAATATGTGGTATGGTTCTTGCAAAAACAGGCACCAGAACCCAAATCACAATAAACACCAAACCATCACTACACAGAAAGATTTAAGAAGTGAAGAAAACATTCCAAGTGGAACACGTGCAAGAGAACTCAAATGAAGCAAAGAGAAAGTCTAGGGAAAAAACAGTGGAAGTAAACAACAAAGGGCATAAGAGAGGGTGTGTCAAAATTTAGTCTGATGACGGGACATGACTATCTCATTCACCATCTGCAAGGGATAGGCATATATCAACCCAACAGATCTGTTTTGTGCAATAATCTGGATAACATTATAGACAAACTTCATCATTAATAAGAATAAAATCTCATAATGTTAAAAATTCCCAAATTTATTATATTAAACTTCATCATCCCCGGTGTCAGCATTAAGCACCATAGGACAATAATCCAAAGACATCGTCAGCTTGTACTGGGAGGTTCGAGAGAAAATTACTTAAGCGTCAATTTTGGCCATCGAAAAACAATAATAATATATAGTATGTACCCTTCATCACAAACTGGAAAAATATTACATTCTCATAAAATCTTGTCCATAATAAATAAGATGAATCTGATTATCTTACCTCATAAATTCTTGATCTTTCATTTGATATGTGGACAGCATATCGAAAGATGTCAAATGAAACAAGTATTTATGAGATAAGATAACCAGATTCACCTTATTTATTATGAAGACCCTCATAATGTTACTTTCTATTGTATTTTATAATAAAATCTTGTCCCTCTATTTTTTTATCATATGTATTCATTCTTTCTTCATTACATGTGTCCAGCCATAGCTGATGACATGATTCCATTGCATAGTTACACTACTTGAAGAGTTGATTTTTCCAATGTAAACTATATACAAGCTCTGCAATAGTCCGTAGCTTAGGTGTGGATAAGATGAATAGAAATGTTTCACCCAAGGTTTGAGGTAATAGTGACTTTAGAGTATTTCTATGACAATTTATAGATGTACAGTTAATCAGGATATGTTCTAAATCCTCCTCTTCAGCTTGGCACAGTGGGCACATAGGCGAGTCCTTTAGGTTGAATTTATGGTTGGTTGGTATCGAATGTCGAGCACTTGATAATGAAATCATTCGCTCTCTTGCACTCCAATATTTAGCAGAAAGGCTGGTCTCTTCTACAAAAGCTGGACAACGGAGGAGATGGTATCTTTCCATATCTTCATTTAAATTGCAAAAAGGGCATTTAGGTGAATCTGTTATGCCAATTCTGTGTAGGTGTTTATTCAAGCAGTCATGTCCCGTTAGCAGTCTGAATGTTGCTACTGCAGATTTTCTTTGTAATGTAGTAATGTCGTAAGCTTGTAGATTTTCCCATTCCTTTCCAGATGTTTTGGTGGTGTATTCTTCTCTAAGTTTATTGATATATTTATTTGAGATAATTCTTTTGATAGAGTGAAAGGAAACTGGAGTAGAAGTTGGGTTTGAAACAATTTTGCTACCCTTCTTGGCTAGAAAATCGGCTATTTCATTGCCTGTCACTCCACAATGGGCCGGAATCCATTGAAGTACAACTTTTTTATGTAGACGGGATAACTGTTTTATCATTTTGTGACATTCAATAATTTTTATGCTTTTGGGTGTTGTGTCTCGTGTTATAGCGAGAATGGCTGCTTTGGAGTCACATAGAATTACAACTTTTGTAAATTTTTTGTTGTGATATAAAAGATTTTGTAAACTTAAGAAAATTGCTAGAATTTCGCCATCAAAGTTTGTTGAATTTGTGTTTAGTTTACGATAAAGGTTGAATTTATATAAATATGTATTAGTCACTATGTGACCAATTCTTGCTCTTGGTGTAAATGTATGCACATGCTGTGGAGTGTAGTCATACAGTTGTTTTAAATCATTTGGTTTCTTCATAATTTTTTTTCAGTATTTTTCCATTCTCAGATGTTAATCACTTGCTTGTCCAATATTTTCTGAAATGTGTATAAATCATATATATATATTACACATAAGAGAGTTAATAATAAAGATAAATTTGTAGCCCTACAGCTATCAATATCTAAGGCAGACTAAAATGGTTACAGGGTGTCATGTGACTAGCAAGATGCACTCCTCATTAAACTTTTATGGGAAAAATCACTGAGGTTTAATTTAAGATTTAAATTAAAATTCTGGGTTGCATGGGATAGTGAAGTGCGCCCTAAAATCTCTCCTATTCAAAACCTAACCTCAACCTGCTTATAACCGATGAGGCTCTAGGGACATACATCGATACCAGAATAACAGGATGAAACATTTGTGATGAATGAGTTCAGATAAAGTTTCCAAGGCCATGCTTCGTTATTGTCCAACAGGGAAGAGATCTCTGGGCCGTCCAAGGAAATGCTGGATACAAAATTCATCAGTGAGATCATAAAAGGCCTATGACTTGGTTGGATGAAGAAGAAAAATTTAAATTCTTTGTACCTCACCTCATATCCAGTCTTCTAATTAGAATTAAATCTCACCCTCTTCTTCCTGAATATTATTGAAAAGTCAACTTATGACTAAATCAGTTGAAAAGTTTCTTTTTTTTTTTTATTAAATGTTTTGAAGACCATATATTGGCATTAAAAATTGATACAGAATTTCATTACGATGTAATTTTAGAGTTTTCTTTCATAATTTGTATTCATTTTTTTATCAATAATTTTAAAATTCATTACGAAACACTGTTGAGGTTAAAATATTGAAATAATAAAACTTGTTCTTGAGATGCAAGTTGTCTTCAACAAATAAAATGCCAGTATATTATTTGTAGAGGACATTTGACACCTCAGGCACAAGTTTTATTATTTTAATGTTTTCACGATTTCATGCCACAAAGAATTTAGGAATGGTATAACTCTTCCATGAAGAAATAATTTGTTGTGTATAATTCAATATTTTTTATAAACTTTGTAGATTTTTTTTCCCAATTGTATCAACATTTAATGAATTATAAATTGCATGTTTATATAGTATAAAATTATTGTAAATTACAGATTGTTTTAATAAATATACAAATACTTTTTTTTTTTTCATTTTATATGTAAATTTATTTAACATGAACTCCATGGCCCAACAGATCTAGAAGGCCTTTGACCTACCAGCCAGCTTCTGGCCT
This sequence comes from Diploptera punctata, assembly GCA_030220185.1. Lineage (NCBI taxonomy): Eukaryota > Metazoa > Arthropoda > Insecta > Blattodea > Blaberidae > Diploptera > Diploptera punctata. The sequence continues at coordinate 4,604,093 of JASPKZ010004196.1, forward strand.
CAGATCCATTTGTGTTATTTGCAGAGGTGAAAGATTTAATAGCCAGTATAGGGGTTACATGTGATCAGCATGTCAAATCCCCAGTTGTTACAGCTGGTCTTCTCAACCTGGAGTCGCTACTTTTTGTAGCTATGCAAATGCCTCATGATGCTGGGTAGGCACTGGTCTCATACTGACTGAAAGAGAGAAAGTGAACCCAGTGCTGCTACATAGTTTAATCCTGTCAAAAAAGGATCAGGTTTTTCTACACAACTTAAATCATTTAACTTTAACACAGAAAAAAACACTATGAGTTTTAATTTAAGAATTAAATTAAACAAAAATAAATTTAAAAACTAGATTGAAATAACATCTTAGAAACGTAAAAAAGGGTGAAGTGGACAAGTCAGCTGTTACAGCCCATGCTTGGTCTGAAAAACATTTAATTGATACAAAAGCTAGCTTAATCAAACACACAGATGAACAGAAAGAACTCACGGTCTGGGAAAATATCCACATCAAAAAAAAAAGAAGAGATAAACTCATGAATTTTGAAACTCCTGCAAATTTTAACCTGATCCAGAGATTCGTCGATCCACCTATAGAAGGAAGAAGAAAACTACCAAGAAACAACATAACACTGGTCACTGATGATGGAGATAAGCTCTGAAACTGCAGTCTAGAAGAAAAAGGATATGAGGTGAGGTAATAAAAACATTAATTCAATTCTTAACTTAAATCATATTTAGTGTAATTCTCCCATCTCATTCTTGCAAAGCTGAACATATCATTGCGAGATAAAATGTATGTTCAGCAAACTCCCGATTATCTGTGCGCATATTATCCGGGTTGTGGATTATTCGGGCATGACTCTTTTTCCTGTATTTTTTTAAAAAATGAAGATAATACTATTCTGTATTTTGTATTGTTATGAAAAAAAGCATTTTTTTTTAATGTGCTACTGTGAACTGCACTTAGAAACTAGCACAATAGAGTAACCTTCACTCACAACCCCCTCCCCTGACACGTTTAATGGTACCAACCAACATTCTGAGAATGCAGTACAATTAGGAAATTTCCATTGTGTGAGTCACTGAAAGTTTGTTGTTACAGAACTGTATTTCTATTGTTGTTTAGGGTAGTCTGTGAGAACAGTGTGCAGCAGTATGTGAAAAAAAAAGTGTCTGGGAACCCGGCTTCAAAACATTGAATGGCATGGCTATTGCCAACAAAGTGCATGATGGAGAGGAAGGAGAAAGTGAAGACGAAAATTTATCAACGATTTAGTCCCAGTCTGAGCATATAATTTTTCTCTTCAAATATGATCTCATCTCATAATTAGAATTCTCGAGAACATGTATGAGAATGCAACTCGTTCAGTGTTAAATAAACATACTGGTGTGAAGAACCAGAGGTCCAGGGTTTAAGACTCAGTTCAAGCATTCATTTTTCTTTTCAAAATAAAAGTGACCAGTATTGAAAAGTATTAAAATGTAAGATATACTAAAAAATATCTTAGTTGCCTACTAGATGTCTCATTGAGACAATGTGCTGACCACATGTCAATTGTTGCTATCCATAGATTAATAAGCATAACTAAATTAGCCTGGTTACTGCTAGGGAGCACCTATGTCCCTATGCGGGATGTATGTGGTATATACAGCAAACTCCCGATTATCCGTGTTAATTGGGACCGAGATAAGCACGAAAAACACGGATAATCTAACTAAGTTATTCTAACAACAAACATGCAATACAGTATTTATTACAGTACTGCACTTCGAAAACTGTTGTACATACAATTAATTTAAGCAAAATTTATGTCTAGGAACCACAAATCTCTGTTGAAACCACGTGTTTTACACCATGAAGTCCATATTTTCCTCTGCTTCAATATCTGCTTTCTGATAACAGTTCTTGTTTTCCTAACACTTAAGATATCAACAAACATAAACACTCAACCCAGATACATTTCTCTATAAAATTCTTAATTTGCTGGAATGGTGTGTAAAATGAAAATTCACCATCTATCTACTGAATGAAGAACCCGAAGCACAAAAATGCAATGAGTTGGCATGGACACTTTTTAAAATCTTAATCCAGAAGGAAGTAGGATGGGAAGGATTAGATTCTGCCAAACATCAATGAGAATGGGGTCCAATAGTCGATGGCTTGCTAAATAAGATTAGAATTTTATTGAAAATGATGACTATACACACGCACACACAAAACATAACAAAATGTCTGATTTTTTGGCAGCTGTAAGCTTTACAATTTGTAGTGTACATAACAAACTGAGTACACCATACACTAAGTACATATTTATACACTACACACACACCTGCCACCATCCACAACACTAATGCATGCACATGTAACCTCCTTTGCATCATAGTGGCTACCTCTGTAGCAAGACTCTTGTTTAAAAAGTTATTTAATTGGAAACAAATATTTACAAAAATTCTCTTTATAATTCTAGCTATCACCAAATAAATTGCATTTGTCCTCATTCACATTTATATCCTTATGATTACTGAAGTTCAGAATAAACGGTAGGAATAATAATTTAAGAAACACTTTCTGGTAAAAATTAACTGCTATTATTATGTAATGCTTCTAATATCAGTGACCTTCTAGCATCGGAAGTAAACTATTGAGGAAAGCAAATAGAAAAGTAGTAAAAATTAAAGAACACATTCAACTGATTGTATAACAAAGTCTGAATTATGACCGTGGTTTCATCAGTTTTATCCTTATATAAAAACATAAAAATCTATGATGATAGTTATAAAACCATGGTCATGGTTCAGATTTCGTTTATGAAATTAACAGTCATGGATTTTCAGTTTTTTTATGGTTGTAGAAAATAGACTCGGTCCTTGACCATATCCATAACTATCAAGAAAATTGGAAATAACATGTTAATAGAATACCCAGACGAAGAATTCCCAAAGCAGTCCTAAACTATATCCCATGTGGGAAGAGATCATTGGGACGACCATGAAGAGGTGGAAAGAAAACTTCAGATCATAATAGTCCTTCGAAGACTATGACCTGTCAGGACGATGATGATGAAATAGAAACATTGATCAAATGAATGTCAGAGCTTTTTCTGTAACTGACTGATTTTTTTCTCCTTCCACAATCTCTATTGTTGCTAAGCAGACAAAATATATATGTATTCTTGAAAGGGAGAAGGGACACAAATAGGTGTTTATACATTATCTTTTTTTTTCCCGTTATTCTTTGTGGTTGTGCAGAGAATTAAAAAAAAAGTCTTTCAGACTTTTGAGTCATTATTGAGTATATGATTTCCTTAATAACATTGCACAGGAGTTTATTTGTGCATTATTTTATAATACTCATGAGAGTAGAGCTGATCTTCGTGAAGTACAAAGGAAATGAAAAATAGATTGAATACAAATATATTGCAAGATTTAAATGATATTCATTATCTAAAAGGGAATGTAAATCCACTTACGGTCTTACTAATAAAAATCTCTAATACAGGCTTTCATCAGTTGTTTAATTATACAATATATAAGCCTTATGTAGATCACGTATAATTTCCTTACTAATAAACGTTGTACTGGAGCTATATAAATAATACAACCGTTATACAAAATACGTCACACATTCGTCATCATTATGACGTTAGAACAATATTACGCGCAGTTTGTAACAGAAAGAAAACAACATTAACTAGTGATTAATTGTGTAAGAAATGAATATGGATAAGAATAAATGGAGATTCCTTAATTGGAGAGGTAAGGAAAAAATAATTGTATTTTAATTTATATACATTTTTCTTTAGGCTATGTCAAATAAATCGTAGAATTAGTTTTCACAGATAATGTGCTGTCATCCAACGTCAAGAACTTCGAACAATTCTTGGAAACTAATAAAAGTTTTTCCCATTACTTATGAATTACATGCAGCGTTTTAAAATGCGTTAGAAAACGTTCAAAATAGTATGAAATGCTAGCGACAACAGAATAAAGCTTTAAGCGAAAAAAAAATAATTTGCAGTTTGATTGGGAATCGAACCTAAGACCTCACGGACTGTAGTCAGAAGCTTTAACCATAAGACTATCAAGCTAACATGTGGTTTGCTGCAATAATAGTGCCTTTATAATTAAATACATTTTTATATCGGTATATATTATTATGTGTTAATGATGAACGAAAGTTTTGTTAAAATAATATTATGAAGCATTTAAACTACATTCAGATTAAATATTGTCTCACAGCAATTATTGTAGAACATATTCTTTTGTGAATCAATGTTGAATTTTAAAATATTATTAGGCCTAATCGAGAATGAGTGTAACAAAAGACATTTTATGATGCCTTCATTTCCCTACCCAAAGCTTTATTAATATTATTTATGTCCTGTGCATCCATCAAACAGTCGTTAAAGTGTTGCATTTTGGGTTAAATTTAAGGAAACTTTCATCAATATCATAAGAAAACAATCAGTTGATCTTGATGTCCCGACATTTTGTCTAGTTATAGAATCCTTAAACAAGGCTGGAGGCATGTATAACGATTCCCATGTAAAGTTGTACACCTCTTATACACTGAACAGCTAATACAGTGTTTATTAGAATTTTCAACTGAGATGTGTATAAACCTTGTATAAAAGTTATATATGGATTATTAGTAAGAGGGTAAATATAGAACCTCCCAAAATAACTTTGAATAATAGACAAACTATGCCCACCATTATATTCTTGTTTTCTTCTGCCAAATAATAAAACATTAAATTAAAATCTCCACATAATGAATAATAAAATTAATGGAATGAATAACAGTTAATAGCGCAGAAAAATAAAATAAATCCAAAATCTTGAACATGTTACGAGAAAAGTGAACGGAAAGACTAATGATACAGGGACTGAAAAATTATTGATTCTAATGTGGCAGATTAGTGCGATGGATTTAAGCCCCATATATAAAGAAAAAATTCTCTCTTAGATTATAACAGGAAGAGTACTAAGAGATAGATGGAAAGAACAAGTTAAAAGAGATAAAATAAGGAAATGGATTAAGATGGAAGAGCAAGAAATATGGAAAGATAAAAAATAGGAGATTTTTGTCTAAAACTCAATCCTCTAAAGGAGGACTTAAGACAGGGGACATTAATAGAATGTTTTCTTTTAATAAAGTATATAGTATACAGCTCTTATCTAACTTTAATAAAATAATAAGATATTTATCTTTTTTCAATTTATGTTAAATCAGTCATATGATTGAAAAATAGCAAAGGAATACATTTTTATATCATGTATGTGTGGAATTCAATTCAATAAATAAATCAATAAAACACAAATTTCCATGCCATTTTATTTTTTAAGAAACCCATACATATGCAAATAAATGTTTTTATATATTTGAAACCTCAAATGAATTTGTATTTAAAATCTAAGAATTTATATTTTTTCCACTCTGTATACGAGTTATTTTCAAAATATTAGGGATGTTTTACTCTTATCTTGCCTGGAGATAACCCACTATGATGACATCAGTCAATAAATAAAGTATAATTTGATAAAATTCTAATATTTGATATGGAGACATATTTGTCAACAAATTTTGATACAGTTTATTGGACAAAACATGTCCAAAATAATTTTTAAAATTCTACAATTGATGTTTATTTTCTTAAATATAAATTTTATAGATACTTGTTCCTATGAATCTTAAACGTACAAAATTTAAGTTACAATAATTTTATTTTTTTACATATACACCATCTCTTACAAATATCTGCCAATAGCAAATATTTTTGTTTTAATTTAAACCTTCTTATCTTTCAATGCATTAACTCACTTTTAAGACCAAATTATTATAACTTCCCACATGAGAGTCTCACAGAGCAATATCAATAAATCATATTTAAATTAATGTTGAGAAGTAAACATTATGAGGTTATATCATTAATAGTGAGTGGAGAACATATTTTTAAAGACTCACCTCATACAATTTCAAACTTCTTTCATACCGGCGGTGCCAATATCTTGTCTGAAACTGCCGATATCAAAGAAATTTGAAATTGTATGAGATGAGTCGTTAAAAATATGTTCTTCACTCACTATTAATCAATAAATCAGCTGATTTTGACTTAAATTTATTAGGTTATTTACAATTTCTTCAGTCATAACTGAAGAGGGACAAGATATTGTCTGAAACCGCCGGTATCAAAGAAATTTGAAATTGTATGAAGTGAGTCGTTAAAAATATGTTCTTCACTCACTATTAATCAATAAATCAGCTGATCTTGACATAAATTTATTAGGTTATTTACAATTCCTTGACTTGAATGGGCGACAAATGTTTTCAAAATTGTATTGTGTAACCTTCAAGAAAAGATCATTTGGAAAGCCTAGACATAGGATAAAATTCAGATGGATCTTAGGGAACTGAATATCTAAGATATGAACTGGATTCAGCTAATTGAAGATAGGAATAAATGGAGACCACCGCTGGGGTCCCAAGATCGGGTCTCAGTCACTCCATGTGGTTTTCATGGTGGACAAAATGCAGCTTGGGCAGGTTTTTCTCGGAGTTTTCTTCCATTTTCCCCTGCCACAATTTCATTCCACTATTTCTCCATGCTTATCCATTTTGTTCATCTGCCCCTGTGATAGTGTGTCAGGCATGGTTGGCCAGCACCCTTGTCATTCACAGACCTCTATATAAGGGGTTTCTCATCATTTCAACCCTCAACCCAACAATGAGTTGAGTATATATATATATATATATATATATAATTTTGTCACGAGAACCTTGCAGTTCCAACTTGTTTCAGGAAGTCTGCCAGGTGATATTTATTCTTGTAATAAGGAAAAATAAGCTCTTACATAGCCTAACAACCATTCGGTTGAAAACTTATTGTGGGATTGATGATGAAAGAATTGTTGGGTGTAATAAAAATTATAACATTGTAACATACACTGCCATTCTCAACTGAATAAAAAATGTTAGAAATATTTAATTAATGTGAATAATTTTATAATTTACTGATATAAGATTACTACAAAAAAAATCTATGGATAATGACTTTTAGCCTATCTTGCAGATATTATAAAATGCAAAGGAACCTGCTGTTACTGTTAATTCTTCTGGCGATATATATTATCAAATGAACTACTTGAAATTCTAGAGATATATATAATATTGATATTTTATTATTGATTTAACATTTCTCAATGAAAGATAAATTAAATTTGAAGAGAAAAGAAGAGTTGGTAGAGCACTTGGCCCGGAAAGCCAAGGGTCCCGGATTCGAGTCCCGGTCTAGGCGAAAATTTTTCTCTTCAAATTTAATTTATATATATAATAGTTGTGTGTCCACAGCTGTGGTCTCGAGGTAGCGTGCTGCCTTGTCACACAGCGGGCCTGGATTTGATCTCCATTCGGGACAAGTTTTCTGGGTGATTGTTTTTCTTCACCTATAAAACAAATGTCAGGAAACTTCAAGGCCCAGACAGCCCACGAACATCATCTGGCCATCATCATAAACACATTCATTAAGTTATATTTATATATATCTGGGATTTATCAAATTGATTGCAAAGATTGCAACAAGATATATATAGGAAAAACAAAAAGGAACTTGGAAACTCGTAAAAAAGAGCACTTCAGAAACATGAAGAATGGAGAAATTGAAAAATCAGCTATAGCAGCACATAGTTTATTAGAGCATCATAGGATTGAAAAAGAAGCAAAACTTTTAAAACATTTATCTAAACCTTTGGATTTAACAGTTTGGGAAAAAATATATATTCAAAAAAACCATACTATAACTATGAACTTTGAGATTCCGGAAGAACCAAGCTTGATTACAAAGTTCTTCAAAAAACAGATAGCAGTTTAGGAAATGATTCATTCAAAATAACACCAGATGGCAGTTTGAAGAAGAATTCCTTCAAAAGAACACCAGATGGCAGTCTAGATAATTACCGGCAAAAAGGAGAAAAAATTGACAGTCGTGAAAACAGCTGACGATGACGACAAAGTGTCGCCGATAATGCAGTGCTATTTTTAAAAGAAACATAGATGTATGAGGTAAGAAAAAATCACGATTCATTTAATTATTACATTCATTAAGTTTAGGATTAAGACCTCTCCTGGCGCATCATTACCACCATCATCACCCATCACATATCATCAGGGTAGTGTAACTCTGCCTTCCAGGCACCCTAACCTCAGAAGTGGGTTACAATTACACCATGCCAGGAGAGAATACCAGAATGTCGAAATGACAATGTGCTGACATTGAACAAAAAAGAAAAAAATGTTGATTTTCTTTCAGATCAAAGACACTTGAATCTAGGATTCAACTGTGAAAAAAAAAATGTTATATGTGTTCTAGGAACACTTTAAAACCTAGGAATTTATAAGGGATTGGTTTAGGATGTGGCATGATACTCCCAAAGACAACGCCTGTCTGACATACCAACAAATTATTTTTTGAATAGAACAATTTCAAGTTTGAGCAAAAAATGTTCTTTTCAAGAATTAATTCATCGCTCAGTATGAGTGTATACATTTATATAACACAATATCAACATAAAATTACTCTAAAATAAAGTACAGAGATCTTACATTTGACAACTCAACACACCTGAACAATCACTGAATACTAGTCAATAGTTGTTTCATATTCTATGTAATTACTATTGATATCTCTTGAATTTTTCTTGCAGGTTCTAAGGTAAAGAAAGATAATACACACAAAAATATAAAAATAATGAAAATATCTTATTCAGAAGGTATAGTTTTGAAATCATTTAAGAGAGTGAATCAGAAAAAAAAAATATATATATACTTCACGTCATGTTACCTCACCTGGAACGTGTTTCGGTGAGCAACTTTGAACATTCATAGTTAAATATGGGAAATAATATTATGAGGTTCTTAATTCGTAAATTAATGAGTCTTTTTTTTAGATCTTACCTCATATTTTATGTTTCTTTAAACACGGGAACTAGTTTTCAAGAGAAAGATCTCTCTCATTTTCATAATGAGTCATAATGTCGGTTGAAAATGAGAGAGATGTTTCTCTTGAAAATTAGTTCCCGTGTTTAAAAAAACATAAAATATGAGGTAAGACGTATTAAAAAAAATATTACTTATTAATTTACGAACTTTGAACATCTTTGATATTCTCATCCAGAATTCAACTGCATATAGACTGTTGGAAGTCCTGTTTGTAAAAAATACTTATCTTGAAATGGTAATTTTTTTAAACAAAATATAGCAAAGAAAAAATCCAAAATTCTTAATATATTTTTATTTTACACAAACTGTTATTAGAAGTTTACCTATGAAACAATTCTTTGAGTTACCAATAATTTATTATCTAATATTAAAGTTGTAACACTCCTTAATATCTTACATCATTATTGTCACAATATAAAACCGAGTGTGAAAGGACTGACAAATTTTATTCAAAGGCCTCTTATTTTTAAGAGTTAAGGTTCTATTACATGTCATACATCTAAAATGTGGGATCCATAGCTTTACTTGCTTTCCAAAGGAAACCATATTCCTTAATGTATTTCCTAAACATTTTGACTGCACTTTTGTTTTTTAATTAGTTTAGCCAATACAATATTGTTTATTTTTTATTATTTCACTCACCTCATACTTCATAATTCATAGCAGACCCTGGGTTTCTTCACATATTTTGTGACATTCTCAATGCTGTGTCACGTTCACAACTGACGTCCAACGGCCTTCTATCCTGCAGATTGACCTCCGCGCCATCTAGTGGCCAACCGAAGAATTTCCAAATCAGTCCTCTTTCTTTATAACCGGGTATTTGAAAATTCATAGTTGTATTTTCATTCTTGCATATGTAAATTTTTTCCCAAATTGTGAGTTCCTTCGGTTTTTCCAATTGTTTAAGTAAAAACCGAAGGAACTCACAATTTGGGAAAAAATTTACATATGCAAGAATGAAAATACAACTATGAATTTTGAAATACCCGGTTATAAAGAAAGAGGACTGATTTGGAAATTCTTCGGTCGGCCACCAGATGGCACGGAGGTCAGTCTGCAGGATAGAAGGCCGTTGGACGTCAGTTGTGAACGTGACGCAGCATTGAGAATGTCACAAAATATGTGAAGAAACCCAGGGTCTGCTATGAATTATGAAGTATGAGGTGAGTGAAACAATAAAAAATAAACAATATTAAAAAACCTCATAGTGTTATTTCCTATCTACATAACTTAGCCAATACAATGTTGAACTATCATGTGGAAAGTCGTACCAGTGTGTTTTAAATTTGTAAATTCATGTTATAACTTTTAATGCATTCGTTTAATATATAACCACATTTCCTATTGAAATAGGAATACAATATTGCACTATTTGAACCTAGCTTTTTTATGAGAGGTACTGTACTTGAGCACAAACAAACAGACGAGTGGACAGCGTTAATACTGCAGCTATTACTCTGACTTTGCAAAACAAACTATAGTAACTTTTGGCACCATTATGGAATGCTCTATTATGTGAGATGTGATCTCAACTAACTAAATTATTCTAAGTAGCATGAGCTCAATTCAGCTGACTGAAGTCATTAACACTTATTATAAACTGTCTAGAAACACATTCAAGTGAAATGTACCATTAAATAATAGATTTATTTAATCAATGGTGCTAACTGTAATCAACACAAGGTCCACAAATACAGCAAAACCCCATTAAAATGTTCTTCTAGAGATCAATTATAACCCATACAGGAAACTTCCATATTGATTTTCATGTTATAATTTAAATCAACACTTTCTAGAAATGGATATACTTTTATTTTAGAAAGAAAAATGATCGCTCGAACCCTGGATCTCTGACTCAATGCATCAGTATGTTACCACTTACACCATCCGAGCTTCGATATGAACATCAACACTTCTTTCCACTTATAAATTAAATATTATATATTTAATTCGTTAAATTTAGAGTAAATCAAAATACATTATAAATATTAATTGTATTGTATTCATAACTTGTAATCGTTTATATATATATTGTAATTTAGATTTAAGACTTTTCTTTTGTGTTTTTTTAAACCTGGTTGAGTGGTAGACAAGGCCTTAAGGCCTTAAGGCCTTAACTCTGCCAGGTAAAATAAAGCTATTATTATTATTATTATTATTATTAATTTCTCTTTCATCTGAAAGTTGATAGCAATTGCTACCAACAATGCTATCTAACCACTTCTATTTGAAGTATTTTTATTGAGAATTTATACATTACTTTTAAGCAGTAAAACTTCATACTTTCATGTTATATTTTAAATCAACACTTTCCGGAAATGGATATAGTTTTATTTTAGAAAGAAAAATGATAGCTCGAACCCTGGATCTCTGACTCAACGCATCAGTATGATACCAGTTACACCATCCAAGCTTCGATATGAACTTCAACAATTCTTTCCAATTATACATTTCTCCAATGCCATCTAACCACTTCTATTTGAAGTATTTTTATTGAGAATTTATACATTACTTTTAAGCAGTAAAACTTCATACTTTGATGTAATGTTTTAAATCAACACTTTCCTGAATTGGATATAGTTTTATTTTAGAAAGAATGTGTATCGTGTAACTGGTATTATACTGAAGCATAGAGTCAGAGATCCCGCATTCGAGGGTTAATTTTTCTTTCTTAAATAAAACTATGTCCAATTCTGGAAAGTATTCATTTAAATATAACATTAAAACATGAAGCTTTACCACTCAAAAGTAATGTATAAATTCTCATAAGAAATGCCACAAGTGATTTCCAAATTTCACGACTCACAAAGTGAGGAGTGAATTTATCTAGAGAATTTGGAAATCAAGAGTGGCATTTGTTAGGACTATTTAATGAATAAAATTAATCTGTTTACCCACAGATCATTATTTAACTATAGTTATTTTAAAATATTTATATATTTAATGTAAACGGTGATGTTTGAAAATAAATGAGAAACGATTGGTATGCTTCATTTGTTCATCACTGCAACCAGATCATATTATTTATTGCCAAAGGATCGCAATATTGTAAGAATGCACCCTAGTGGAGACATTTTTAACCAACATTACAGGTATTGATGTTTTTATTATTGATTTAACATTTCTCAATGAAAGATAAATTATATTTGAAGAGAAAAATTTTCGCCTAGACCGGGACTCGAACCCGGGACCCTTGGCTTTCCGGGCCAAGTGCTCTACCAACTGAGCTACCGAGGCGAGTTACGATCTAGATGCAAATTTTTCTCTTATATACGTTGTAATTCCCTATCACCAAATGCTTTTGAAACCATTGCTTCTATCTTTGCAAATGGCGGCTTCTTAATTAAGAAGACATTTATTCGGAATTTAACATTACTTTATAAAGCTAGTAAGGCTTCTAATGATGTTTGGTGATAGGGAATTACAACGTATATAAGAGAAAAATTTGCATCTAGATCGTAACTCGCCTCGGTAGCTCAGTTGGTAGAGCACTTGGCCCGGAAAGCCAAGGGTCCCAGGTTCGAGCCCCGGTCTAGGCGAAAATTTTTCTCTTCAAATATAATTACAGGTATTAATTAATTTCTGATGTCCTATGATGTAAATATGTCAATTATATTTTTCTGGAATGTCATTTCCTGGAAAATAATTCGTTTAAGAAAGTGCAAACAGTGGGTTCTTTTTTTTTTTGTGGTATAATCAATTGCTACAAATGTTTTTATATTACCTCCCGTGCGCTATCTGCCGACATTCATGCACTATATATATATACAATCTGGTAGCCGTATTTCTTGGAGAGTCAGTCACTGCAAAATAATATGACCTATTCAGAATGTTAAAAAGGAGGAGCTTTCTTTAATATGATAAACTTCAGTTGATAAATTCAAGGCGAAACACGACTGTGATTGGTTGTAAATCGAAAATCATTGAAATATGATTGGTCATTGACTCCCATTTGGAGCATGAGTTAAATAGTCAATAAAAATACTTTGAATAGAAGTCATCAGATGGTGTTGTTGGTAGCAATGGCTATCGGTCCTTGGATGAAAGAGAATTGTATAAGTGGAAAGTTATTAAGTTACAGCAACACTCTATGTAGATCAAATATTGAAATTCCCTGTATCAGATTTTATCATGGATTCCTGTATTGTTCAGAAACGACAATTCAGAATGTGTCTGTACAGTATATAATCAGGTTAATTGTTTCTAATGAGTATGATAATTTTCATGCATTCTCTCTTTTAAAACTTTTTTTTTAATTCAGTTTCACTTGCTCCATAAAAAATATCACACAATCTTGAAGCAATATGTTTGAGATGCATTTTGTCATGGGATTAAATACATCGCAGTCTGAAGACTTCAAACTCTACATTCTCCTGCAGCCCTGAGTATTATTAACTCCACTGCGAATGAATAAAAATCAACTCCACTTTTCCCATACAAGAATTTTTTTTAATACTAAATATCAGAGTGTACAAAGATGTTATTGTAGAGAAAAGCAAAGATGAAGGGAAGAAAATTACTTGCTCTCTTAGTTTATTATTCTCGAGGACTGCTGTAGAGTCTACGTTCTCGTCTAATTATCAATATGAATTTCATGTAAAACCTTAAATGTTACTGCATAATCTTTTGAAAGATAAAGTGGAAGTACAATAAATTCTAATCTTAATAATGTGGCTAGCAAATGTTTTTGATTTAATCTATAAACTTAATTTACTGAACATATCCTAGTTTTCAGGACAATTCTGAAATGGAAATTAACAGCCTGATTGTCTTTACAGTTTTCTTCCAGGAGAGAAATTCAGCTTTTATAAACTGTCTTATTTTTCCTGGTCCACTTTCTCAGTCTGATTCCTATCATTATTTTCAGATGTATCTTTTGATCACTATACTATTTCCGAACTAAGTTCTAGTTGTACTGTAAAAAAAGCTTGCTTAAGATATTATTCCACCGACTTCATCTATTGGGGGAAACACTGTATACCACTTTTAATTGCCATATGACTGAATTGTATATGATAAAAATACTGTTCTTAGGCAACATTGTATTTTACGGGAAATAAGACTGAATACAACATAAGATGGTACCAATAATTAGGAACTTTTTCCATTTCTTATTTATATATATATATATATATGGATCTACCTAATTAGACATTTCTGCTTTTTCCATTAAATCGATAAATAACCTTTATTTACTGGTAAAATTTCATTTTGAGGAGAATATGAACCATGCTGACTCAAGTGTAAATTCTGCTGTTATTTTGACCACATCCTCAAATGGTTAATGTGGGATTTTTTCACTAAACTGTTTGAAAATATTCAAAATAATTTCTTTCTTTCTGCTTTTGAATGTTTAAGAAATTCTACAGAAATGTTGCCATTTTGAAACAACTGAAATTCCAACATATTCTGCATTGCACATGAGCAAGAATAAAACAATGCTTATTTAATGTATTAAAATTATAATTATATTAATTATATTATTTTTGGTCTGGACATCTTACCTCAATATTAATGTTGATTTGTTCTTGGACATGTTTCAAAACAATTCTGTTTTATCGTCAGCTTTCCCAGACTGGTTTTATTTATGTTGCACCACCTGGATGTCGATGTCAGCTCCATCCTGTGGTTGGCCAAAGAACCTCCAAACAAGGTCACCCTCCATCGGAATATCAAAATATATTATATATTTTAAGATTCTCCTATAAGACCAGCCTCATGGCTACTGGTTCCTGACTACTGTTCATGAGGTCCCAGGTTTGATTCCTGGTCAAATCATAGGAATTTTTCCTTAAAGAGAATTATTCCTGTGGTTGCCCATGGTCTGGAATTTAGGTTAAGTTTAGGTTATGAACTCTCCTGGTGCCTCGTTATCATTTATCACCCATCATACCATTGGGGTAATGTAACTCTGCCTTCCAGGTGCCCCAACCTAAGAAATGGATTACAATTCTGCCAATGACAGAGGAGAAAGCCAGAAATATCATAAAAGACAACCTGGTAGCATTAGAAAAAAAAAAGGAGAGAAGGATTCTCCCATATAACTTATATAGACATGTGATAGATAATATATATTATTATTATTTTTATTTGCGCGTAGTGTAGTGGTTAAGGCACTGCACTACAAGCCAGAAGGTCAAGGGTTCGTGTCCCGGTGGGGTCAGGATTTTTAAAACTGACCCAAACCTTCTGGTGGCACTATGGCCCTGGGGTTGACTCAGCCTCTAACGGAAATGAGTACCATATGCTTTTTCTGGGGGTAAAGGCAGCCGTCACGTAGGGCTGACAACCCAGCTGACATCAAGTGCCAATTGTTCAGAGAAAATGGGAGCCTTAACCTCCCACTACCCCAAGGGCCTCCTGAGGCCTGTAGTGGGATCACTTTACTTTATTTGAAGTGTTAGAGAGCAAACTGAATTTTCTTACACGCTTAAAGGTAAAACCATTATTTGACCAATGAAAATGCAGTCATACACCTGATGTATTTTACATTACAATTGGAACTTAGCTTGGAAGAGGGTATAACACAAACCTTGTTCAATCCTTTCTCAAATACTATAATGTCAATAAAATGATTGACCATCCACAGCCTTCAGTCCATAACAAGCTGATTAGGGTGTAATATTATATTTGAACAATGTGGAGAGTTTCTTGATACTTCCGTTGTGATTGAATTACAAGGAGAATAACTTTGTTGTTAACTCCAGAGCATTAGCTACATACATGATTGAACTATTGATATATGTTTCCTTGATGTACAATTAGTAACATTTTATGATTTTAAAAAGACGATAGGAAATAATATTAAGAGGTTTATTTAATAATTAAGATATTTGGTCTGTGTATTCTTACCTCTTATGGCTGTTTTTGTTGAACATATGTTTCAAGGCTTCTGAGCCCTATCTTCAGCTTGTACAGACTGATTTTTCTCAAGTTGTCAGCCTTGATTCTTGACTCCTGCTCCCTCTTCCTGTGGTTCAATGAACTTGCTAATGAGGTTCCTTTCTCCGGGAATTTCAAAATTTACAGTTCTTTCCTTGTTCTTCTGTATGTAGATTTTTTCCCATATGGTGAGTTCATTTGCATGTTATGTTTTAATAATTTTGTGTTTACATCTATTGTGTTTTTCTGGCCAAACGTGAGCAGCCACTGCAGATTTTTCTACTTCCCCTTTCTTTTTTACATTTCTATGTGTTCTTTAGTTCTAATGTTTAAATTAATATTTATTTTTCCTATGTATATCTTATCATAGTCTGCACATTTTATTTGATATATTCCTGATTTTTTACCATCATCAATCTTTAATTTATTTAAACTATAATCATTCTTTGGTGCTAAACTGATATTAAATTATTCAAAAATCTTTTGAAAGTTATTGTGAACTCAAAGGTGATATGTGAATTTCCTGCATTTCTTTTCTTTTGGTTTTTCTATCTGAAGAATGCTTTCGTTCCTCAATTTTTAGGGCCGACAACTTGAGAAATATCAGTCTGTACAAGCTGAAGATAGGGCTCAGAAGCCTTGAAACATATGTTCAACAAAAACAATCATAAGAAGTAAGAATACACAGACTAAATATCTTAATTAACAATTTATAATTTTGTAATTTAGATGATATTTAAACACAATAAAATTTAATTATTAACATAATACAAAAATTTATATTTAAATTAATATTGGGAAGTAAACATTATGAGGTTATATCATTAATAGTGAGTGGAGAACATATTTTTAACGACTCATCTCATATAATTTCTTTGATACCGGCGGTTTCAGAAATATCTTGTCCCTCTTCAGTCACAAAGCCATGTCTGAAGTGGGACAAGATATTATCTGAAACCGTCGGTATCAAAGAAATTTGAAATTATATGAGGTGAGTCGTTAAAAATATGTTCTCCACTCACTATTAATGAAAATTTACATTCAGCAAGCCATTTTCAGGCAGGATTAAAAAGAGGGAAATTTGTGCTTGCTCCTGAAGTTTAAGTACTCAATAATACAGTGCCAGCACATATAGCTGGAGATCTTGAGTTTAAATCCCAGCTTAGGGAGAAATTTTTCTCTTTAGTTATGTTAATGATAAAATTTGCATATTGATTATATTAATAGCATTATTATAATTCTCAAGACCTAAATAATCATTGTTAAAAGTTATGTATTGGGTACTGCTAAATTGAGCTATTTTCACTTCCGTTTTAAGTCTACCGTTCACAGTAACATTATATATTTTACATTAAATTCAGAATAAAACCATTATACCATAATCTACAAATAGATTGTGCTTATAAAAGAAATTATAGATATAAATACCATTTCATATATTACAAATAATATCATATATATGATGAACTTTATCACAAGCATTATATATAAACTTATATTTTAAAAAATTTCCTCTGTATGCTTATATTTGTATTAATTACCCTTTTAATTATGTGAATAAATGTTAAGGTTATCAGCTATTGTGGAACTTCAATTCATCACTCAAACTATTTTGTTATTTTCTATTTACTTTTTATTATAATACTTATCCTAATTAGGAGCTGTCATTCTGACAAACGGATATTTATCATACATGCCCTCAAATTTTACAATTTTCGTTCACTTCTGAAGAGAAGGTTGTATGAGAGAATGTCACCAGATGTTCTTGTAAATTTCAAAGGTAAAATAAATAATTGTATAGGTTATGCAGGGGGCACGCCGTAGCGTAGTGGTTAAGGCACTGAGCTACAAGCCGGAGGGTCGAGGGTTCAAGTCCCATTGGGGTCAGGATTTTTAAACTGACCCAAACCCTCTGGCGGCACTATGGCCCTGGGGTCGACTCAGCCTCTAACAGAAATGAGTACCAGACGCTTGTTCTGGGGGTAAAGGCGGCCGTCACGCAGGGCTGACAATCCGGCTGACATAAAGTGCCGATTGTCTAGAAAAAGTGGGAGCCTTAACCTCCTACTACCCCAAGGGCCTTTGGGCCTGGGATCACTTTACTTTTGGGGGCACGCCGTAGCGTAGTGGTTAAGGCACTGAGCTACAAGCCAGAGGGTCGAGGGTTCAAGTCCCGTTGGGGTCAGGATTTTTAAACTGACCCTAACCCTCTGGTGGCACTATGGCCCTGTCGACTCAGCCTCTAACGGAAATGAGTACCAGACGCTTGTTCTGGGGGTAAAGGCAGCCATCACGCAGGGCTGACAACCCGGCTGACATAAAGTGCCGATTATCTAGAAAAAGTGGGAGCCTTAACCTCCTACTACCCCAAGGGTCTCCGGACCTGTTGTGGGATCACTTTACTTTACTTATAGGTTATGCAGACCAACTCATTGTCTAACCATATACCAGAATCTATAAAACAAGATTTGTTATAACTCATCACCCCATCAAACTACATTAAGGGCCGCATGCAAATACATTAGTCTCTACTCAAATTACTTCCAATCACTGGTGAGCTGACTCACCGTGAGCAAGTGCAAAGATCGAATTAGCTACCCACTAACTGGTCATGCATGAAAGTCGTCATTTTCGTAATATTGGCAAGAAAATACCCAGAATTCTCAGTGATAAAACCACTTGCGTTATTTTTGTCTGCTAGAGGAACGCATTTACGCTTGCATCCTGCAAATAATACCGTATACAACTACGTCTGCATCGCGCAATATTACGCCGATTCTCCTGTTCTTCCAGTTGAATTCTTTGGTAGACTCTACCAAATTCCTCTTCTCCGCATATACCGAAAACATGATCGAAGTCTTCAAGGTCCGACATCTTGGATAAAGCAGCAAGGTACGCAACAAGGTTTCAAACTACATCGGTTCCCTTCGGGATTCTCACAATTCGTTTCTCTCTTAAGTTACCTCGTCAGGTAGCTTACGAATTTCAACAGATTTCTGAGTAAGCAAAATTGTATTAGGATACAACTTTCTTAGCCTTTTACGGTCTAATGCGTTCAAAGATTCGACCCTAAGTCAAGTTTGCAACACTACTGTATTTGAATTTATGTAAGAATCTTATCCTTATGAACGGGGGTGTGAGATTTACAAGATAGAGCTTCCCCTATCATAGATTTTCATGATCATGGCTTTTAGAACTTCAGAGAGGAAAAATTTTCTCTTCGTAAGTCTCTAAAACTTATATTTTAGATGGACTGAACTGCTGAGATGTCCTTTGATCGCAGAGTTTGTTAACATTCCTTTATAAATTCTAAGGAATTATATTTTATAATTGGACCAGCCTCATAGGCTAGTGGTCAGCATTCCTGACTATCGTTCATGAGGTCCCGGGTTCGATTCCCGGTCAAACCATAGGGATTTTTCCTTAAAGGGAATTATTCCTATGGTTGCCCATGGTCTGGAATTTAGGTTAAGTATAGGTTAAGAACTCTCCTGGCGCTTCATTATCATTTATTACCCATCATATCATTGGGGTAATGTAACTCTGCCTTCTAGGCACCCCAACTTCAGAAGTGGGTTACATTTAAGCCAATACCAGGAGAGAACACCAGAAATGTCAAAATGACAACCAACGGCATTGAAAAAAATATTATAATTATATAATTAACAATTATAGTGCTCAACTATAAACAGCAAAACTTGGGAAAAATTATCTGGTATACTAGAGTTAGTACCAGAAAATCTGCAGCAGCAACTATCAGTTTCCTACAGGTCATGATTTCTATAAAAAACTTATTCTCATTAAATTGAATTTCTGACATCCTTGCAAACTCTTAGGAAGCACTGAGCCACGGATATTAAAATTAACTTTTTTTTTTCTGGAGGTGGTGTGGTATCACACCAAGATGAATCCAACAGTTGTCTGGAATCCAACAGTTGTTTTCGCACCTTGTCACATATCCTTTTAGTTTCATGGTCGCACAGACACAAGCTATCCACACATCCCTATCCTGAGCTAATTGAAGTACTAAAAAATCTAATTCAGGTACTGTAATATTTTTATTATATAATATTATCTGCCATTATTCCCTGTGAATTTCAGTTTATAACTAATAATAATAATATCCATCCATCCATAGTAATTTTGCCCGAAGGCAGGTCTTTCACTGCAATCATAGCATTTTCATGCTATGCTTGCAACTTTACTAGGGAATTGTAGGTGTGGTAGCTTCCCGTTGCTTTCCACACCGGTGAAGGATGATGATGATAATGATAAGAAGGATGATGATTGTGATGGCCATATGATTTCGGGGATCATTTGGGCCTTAAAGTTTTCCTGACATTTGTCTTACAGGTGAGGAAAAACCCTGAAAAAAACCTAACCCAGAAAAACTGTCCGACCAGGGATCGAACCCAGGCCCGCTGCGTGACAAGGCAGCACGCTACCTCGAGACCACAGCGGTGGACAATAATAATATAGTCACAGAAAATTTATATTTAAATGCATGCATTTCAGCTCTTTAAGTAATAAATTACCTGGCAGGCTTCCCGGATTTAAATACCCATCTGCCAGGGAAAGATTTAAGTAGACGTGTATTAATTCCTAAAAAGTCAAAAGTGTGTTAATGATATTCTTTAACATCTCAGATCATTAGCATCACTTTTCAAAACTGGAATGATAAATTTTGCCCAGAGGCCTCTTATTTCAGTCTTCAAGTGATTGGTATCGTACAACCTTTTAGAGATGCAACTAAGTTGTTTAGAAAGGAGGAAACATTTCCTTTAACTTCTAACTATATTTCTTATTATTTTGTATCCATGTTTAGTTTATTTTTATCTTTATTATGAATAATTATTCCTGTACTTGCTGTAAATTTATAATATGGAACTCACAATTTATTTTCATCTGAAGGAAGTCATATTCAGGATTTATATACATCATGAAAGAATCCAACTTTGGCGGCAGGGTTTGAACCTGCAAACCATGGAACCAGAGGCAACTTGTGTACCAAACCCATTAGAACATATATTACTATAACCTCTCTTTGGCACAAATAATCAGTGTTTTTTAATTCACTAAATTCTTGCATGTGTTCATATTTTTCCATGGAGGCACTAGAATAATGGAATCAACAGGAACATTCTCAAAATTAATCGGAAGTAACATAATGAGATAATTTATCAAGAGACTGAATTATTTCATATTTTGTTTTCTCTTCTGGAACATGTTTCGCCGAAGATCTTTGCCATTATCAGCCAGAAAATGACAGAAGACATATTTATAATCATGGATGAAATATTATGGAATAAAAATGCATGGAGAAATATATATACAAGAATTTGAGTAAATGAGAGAAAAAAAAAAGATTGGATAAAAGTGTGGACATCTGGTAATCATTGTGTGTTTATTAATGTAAGTAAAAAAATGAAGTTCCACTACAGCACATAGAGATATTTACAAACATGCATCATGGGGACTAGATAGGAGCCAAGTTTTATGCCAACTGTACCAAGCTAAGGCATTTGGGACAACTACAACAAGGTTTGAGCAGCGTGAACAAATCCTGACACCATAATATAATGTGCACAAATTAAATATTATATATACTAAAATTTAAAGTATTATCATAGAAAACAACATATATTTTCTTCTAGAGAAGATAAATTATTAGAAATATGACAGCATTAATAAAAAAAAAGACTTTTACAAAATTAAGTTTTATAAAATCATCTCAACTTTGAAAACAATACTTATTTCCCTATTGAAACATAATCTGCAATGATTTCCTCAGTACGAGTCAAAGATAGAATCCTTTTTTTCCCCCCCCAATACTGAAAGATTTTAAAAAACACTAAATAATCAGTAAAATTCCTGCTTCATTTTGGAGTGGATTTTAATATAACACTACAGCAGTAAACAATAGACAAACTTTATATTAAGTCATGCAAGTCATTTCTTAAAACAGATCACAATGCATTCTTAAAGTTGGAAAATATCATCAAAAGAGGGTTCTACTATAAATGTAGCGGTCTCTTAAACAAGAAGACTTTAAAATGGTAAAATTGTTCACGTCACCTCATAGTTTTCTTCTTCTTCTTAAATCAGTTTCAGGACCTTATTCGGTTCCATTCCTCGGTACTTTCACGACCAATATGTTGTCTTGAAGAACCGGCTCCCCCTCCCTCTGTTAGTAGACTGAAGAACCAAATAATTTTCTCTGGGGAATTTCAAAGTTCATTAATTTCTCATTTCCATTTTTTTGAATGTAGATTTTTTTTTCCAAACTGTGAGCTCTTTAGGTTTTTCTATTTGTTTAATTAATTTAACCTTTCTTTCGATTTGATGTTTTTCTGACCATGCATGGGCTGCTAATACCTCATAGTGTTAATTCCTAAAATGTCAAATGTTTTAATTGTTTGACAAAGTTTTTAAACAGAAGTTTGTTTTAATTGAGGACGACCGATATGTCAGGTAGGGATTTTAAGATTTTAACATTTTACATAATAACCTCAAATGTGGTTTTACCATGAATTTTAAAAGTACTGAACTATTAGTGCGTTATTTTATTTCTTTAACAAGAGATTGCTTTGGTAACAAGATGGCCTATGTCCAGTGATTATCAATCATTGCATGTAATGCAGATGCACAATCTATGACTCGTACTGATTGTCCTTATTTGACAAAACCCCATGCCTGATTTTATTTAATAAATAAGCATAGAAAATGCAAGCTTTTTAATGAAAAATGAGATCTATAAATTATTATCTATTTTCAAAATTTATAAAAAGAATTTCACGAAATATGCTTTTTTTTAGTGAATTTTATCAGAAAACTTACGGAAATATTCTATTTAGGAATACTGTATTCATCCGTAAAGTATTTTATCAACAAAGGATTTCATTTATACCGAATGTATTTAAAAAGGAATAAATGAATTTGAAGAAGACAACTTTGAAGTGAGATTTGTCATCATTTCTCAAAGCAAAGTAAATCATTATAAAAGTTTGTTGTAATTTAATGGAATATTTTATGCACCTTGCAGCCGCAGATCAAAGTAAAGTTTAGACATGAAGAAATATAACAGGAGCAGAACTGTATCCAGTATGGAAATTATATTTAAATTAAAATTATTTATACATCACCTCATATTCAGTCTTCTAATTAAATGGTTTCAAAATCTAGGTGGTTTCATCTTCAGCAATATCTCAACCAATGTTATGTTGTTCAGGAAAACTGCTTCTTATTCTATCTGTTGGTAGACTGATGAATCTCCGAATCAAATCAAATTCCCCAGGAATTGCAAAATTTGTAAGTATTTCTTTCTTGTTTTTTGAATGTGAATTTTTAATAGCCTCCATTTCAATTAGATGTTTTTCAGACGAATGATGAGCAGTTACTGCTGACTTTTCCACTTCACCATTTTTGATATTCCTATGATGTACTTTCACCCTGGTTTTCAAATTTTTTTTTTGGTTTTTCCTATATAAATTTTGTCACAATCTCTGCATTTGATCTGGTAAATTCCTGATTTGTTTTCTTCTTAAATTTTGTTAGTTTTAATTATTCTATTGAGGCAGTATTCATTACTCAGTACTAATCTTATATTAAACTTTTAAATATTTTTTTTAACTTGAGGTGCTTCAATGAATTGTATATGTATTTCTTGAATTTTATGTTCTTTTCTGTTTCTTTTATAACTATACTTTCATTAATTAATTTTTCTCTTTTAAGCTTATTTATTTTCTTGTATACCATATTTTCTTCAAAACCGTTTTCTATTGCAACATTAATAATTAATTACATAATTATTATGTATTATTTTTCTTTTTTCATAATTTTTAATTAGAAGACTGGATATGAGGTAAGGTATAAAGAATTTTAATTTAAACTTTATAAACCTCATAGTTTTATACATAAGTTGGAGAAAATGTTTTTATATCTAAGCTCATAAAGTTCTGTGTCTTCACGATAACAGTTTCAAAGGTCATTTCACCTTCATCTTCAGTAAAACTCTACTGTTGAAATTTAACACCATCTTCTGTACTGTAACGGATGTCGATTTTACGAAATTGGAGATTAAATTTTGCTAGTCGGGAATTTCAAAATTCATAGATCTATATTTATTCTTCTGAATGTATATCTTTCTTACTTACTCACTGGCACTGTCGAACCCATAGGTTCATGGCCGCACGGACATAAGCTCTCCATACATCCCTATCCTGAGCTAATGCTTTCCAATCATTCCCTGTATAATCTACATCCCTCAAATCATAGTTAATGTTGTTCTCCCATCTCATTCTTGGTCTACCAACTGGGCGTTTTCCCTCTGGCTTCCCTACAAGAAGCCTCCATGTACGTCTTTCATTCCTCATATGCACAACATGTCCTGCCCATCGCAGTCTACGAGACTTAACTGTTATTATATCTGGCTTCCTATAAAGACCATGTAGTTCATTGTTATGTAGTCTTCTCCATTCACCTGTCTGTTCATCTCTCTTTGGTCCAAAAATTTTCCTAAGAACTTTATTCTCAAAAACTCGTAATCTCATTTCCTCTCTTAAAGTAAGAGTCCATGTTTCGCACCCAAATAATATAACTGGTAGAATAATAGTTTTATATATTTTCAGTTTAACATTTTTTGAAAGGAGTTGGGACATCAAGAGTCACTCTAATGCATAATAACACGCATTTCCAGAATTGAGCCTATGTTTAATTTCTTTGTGCATCTCATTCCTATTTGTGATTATTGTTCCTAGGCATTTGAATTCAGCCACTTCCTCAAAATTTCCCTCATTTGTCATTAGCTGTCCATTTCCATTATATAATGCATTTCTACGTGTGACCATATATTTAGTTTTATTGATATTTACTTCCAATCCTAATTCCTTAGTGTTACTCAATAGTGTGTGTGTGTTGTCCTTTAGTATCTCCTTGCTATCGGCCAATAGTACTACATCATCAGCATAAACTAACAGCTTATTAATACCATTGAGTTGTAGGCCTTCCTCAACCTCATATCTGAATGTATATCTTTAAACTTTAATTCCAAAGACTTCTCTAATTAATGTTTTAAAAGTTTAGTTTTCAGAAAATGGTGTTAACGGCAAAATTTCAACAGTTGGAATTTGAAGGAGAAGGTGAAATGACCTTTGAAACCGGTATTGTGAAAACACGCAACTTTATGAGGTGAGATATAAAAATAATTTTCTCCAACTCATTTATAAATTGAAAATACCTCATAGCGTTACTTCCTACTTTAATTTCTATTAATAAGCCTTATAGTGATTTTTCCTTTAAAAGTTCAATGGAAATTAATGCTTCCAGACAAGCCATCTGTAGGCCATGATTTACATAACTGGAGAGAAAAAATTGCACCTGATCCAGTTATGCATTCAATATGTTATGCAATTAAAACTCTAAGAGTACTAGATTATAATTATGCCAAATATACAATTTAATTAATAATTCACTTGTCTCAGAAGACAATTCCACAAAAAATTTGCTTCATTTAGGTTCAGTGTATTTTATTTTTATAAAATAAAAAGTTGTATATTGTAGGACAATATAACTGGGGTAATTATAAATTTTTACAAAAGATGGTGGTGCCTATTTTAAAATAAATGCATAGAACTATATAAGTGATTGAGAAATCCTGACTTCAAACTGTCTTCCCATGAATTGCAGATACTCCCTTGTGCGAGTGTCATGTCTGCTCTGCCAATTATGTGCAAGTAGAATGTGGTCCCATGTCTGTGGAATAGTTATGCATCACTTCAGTCCTCCTGTAACATAAACCACTTGTTTAGTGAATATAACATTGCCTAACTAACTAACATATACACTCACTCTCCATCTCATAAAACCCATAGATTCAATGTACAGGGTCTTCATTTTAAGACAAAACCCTAGCACCTGACAACTGCTCATCGTACTGATCTCGCATGGTAATCTTACCAAATAACGGTCTTACTAATAAAAATCTCTAATACAGGCTTTCATCAGTCGTTTAATTATACAATATATAAGCCTTATGTAGATGACGTATAATTTCCTTACTAATAAACGTTGTGCCGGAGCTATATAACAAAACAGCAGTAATACACAATATGTCACATATTCGTCATCATAATGACGTCAGAACAATATTACTCGCAGTTTGTAACATAAATAAAACAACATCAACTAGTGATTAATTATGTAAGAAATGAATATGGATAAGAATTAATAGAGATTCCCTAATTGAGGAGGTACGGAAAAAATAAGTGTGTTTTAATTTATATACATTTCCCTTTACGCTTTGTCAAATAAAACGTAGAATTGGTTTCACAGATAATGTGCTGCCATCTAACGTCAAGAATTTCGACCAATTCTTGGAAACTAATAAAAGCTTTCCCTATTACTTATGAATTATATGCAGTGTTTTAAGATGCGTTAGAAAACGTTCAAAATAGTAGGAAATGTTACCGACAACAAAATATCATTTCAAGCAAAAAAAAAAATTACTATAGTCTGGCCGGGAATCAAACCTACGACCTCATGCATCGCAATTAGAAGCTCTAACCACAAGACTACCAAGTTAACATGTAGCTTCTTGCAATAATAGTATCTCTATACTTGAATAGATTTTTATATCGATGTGTGTGTTATGTATTGAAGATGCAAGAAAGTTTTCTTAAAATAATATTATGAAGCATTTAAACTACATTCAGGTTACATCTTGTCTACAGCAATTATTGTAGAACATATCCTTTTGTGATTCAATGTTCAATTTTAAAACATTTTTAGGCCTAATCGAGAATGAGTGTAACGAAAGGCATTTTATGATGCCTTTATTTTCCTACTCAGAGCTTTATTAATATTATTTATTC
Source organism: Diploptera punctata (assembly GCA_030220185.1). NCBI lineage: Eukaryota > Metazoa > Arthropoda > Insecta > Blattodea > Blaberidae > Diploptera > Diploptera punctata. The sequence continues at coordinate 4,630,831 of JASPKZ010004196.1, forward strand.
CCTGTGCATCCATCAAACAGTCGTTAAAGTGTTGCATTTTGCGTTAAATTTAAGGTAACTTTCATCAATATCATAAGAAAACAATCAGTTGATCTTGATGTCCGACATTTTGTCTAGTTATAGAATCCTTAAACAAGGCTGGAGGCATGTATAACGATTCCCATGTAAAGTTGTACACCTCTTCTACACTGAACAGCTAATACAGTGTTTATTAGTAAGAATTTTCAACTGAGATGTGTATAACCTTGTATAAAAGTTATATATGGATTATTAGTAAGATGGTAAATCTATGTATTTGTGAAATTAATTAGAGATTGCAATGGAATGAAATCTGAACATATATTTTTCTCTTCAAATATAAGGTGTATTGTAATTAATGAATTTAACACCTCACCTGATAATTGTAGATTTCTTGAAGACATGTTTCAATACTTCTGTGTATTATCTTCAGTTTCTTCTAACTGGAAGGTTGGGAAGGAACTGAAGATAATATGCAGAAGTATTGAAAAGTGTCTTCGAGAAATCTACAATGACCAGCCTCATGGATTAGTGGTCAGCATTTCTAACTACTGTTCATGAGGTCCCGGGTTCGATTCCCAGTTAAACCATAGGGTTTTTTTTCTTGTAGTTGCCCATGGTCTAGAAATTAGGTTAAGAACTCTCCTGGTGCTTCATTATCATTTATCACCCATCATATCATTGGGGTAATGTAACTCTGCCTTCTAGGCGCCCCAACTTCAGAAGCGGGTTACAATGAAGCCAATGTCAGGAGAGAACATCTGAAACGTCAAAATGACAATTTGGGGCATTTTAAAATCTACAATTACACTGAGCAACAAAAAAATAAACTTTTTTTTGTCTCAGAAAGAAAAATATGTGATTCTGATAGTATTTTTTCTCCTGAATTCAAATATATCAGCCTTTCTCCATCAGGCAAGGTTTCCAAGAGACAGGCATTTATAATTTCAAACACTTCAATAAATTCTACATTTGTAACTACACAATATTCAACATTCGGACTCACCTAGAAAGTAAGAAGTCCCATGCCGTAGCCAAGTAGGTAGGAAGCCTTGGCACAGAGCTACGGGACTTGCACTAGTTCGGGTCTCCATGGGGGAAGAAATTTTCTCATGGTAATTCGGCCAGTATGGGACCGGTGTCCACCCAGCATCGTGAGGCATTTGAGTAGATACAATAAGATGTGGCTCCAGGTTGAGAAAACCAGTAATAACGGCTGGGGGACTTGAAATGATGACCACATGTCACCCCCACACTGGCTGGATGATCATCCACCTCTGTGATTGACACATGTGGATTTGAGGCCAGCAGCCGGCTGGTAGGCTAAGGGCCTTCTAGGCCTGTCATGTCAGGAGTATAGAAAGTAAGAAATGACAATTTTCTGCTATATTTCGCCTGTGGAGCATCCCTCTTGATATTCTAACAATAATCGGCCAGCATATTAGGATTCCATTTGCCTTGATATCTCTTTTCCATAGCTGAAATCTCCTGATGAAAGTGTTGCCCGTTTTATTCTACAATGGACAAATGGACAAAAAAAGATTATTAAAAAAATAATTATTTAAATCCATTAATTGAAATTGAAATAAAAAAAAACTGTGGGTGACAGAGAAATTCCAAATACATATTTGAAAACACGATAAAAAACTGCATTAAGTACAACTATTTGTACTCATGAGACAAAAATCATGTTGGTCAGCGTTATCAGGTGAGGTGTCATATTGTAACTCAATTATTAATTACAATAAACCTCATAACCTCACAGTGTCACTTCCTTTAAATATTAATGAAAAGGTGTATTGTACTCAGGATTTCTTTTTGTAACAGAGACAAAATACTTACCCATTCACGATCATCAACCCCCTCCATTTCATCTTGTTCTAGCTTCATGTTCACTTCCATCCTACTGCTTACAGCTCTCTGAATCTGCAACAAAGGATGCAAACAACTTTCTTTCTTTCTTTTATTCATTAAAGTACAAGCAATGATCAAGAAGGCACTTTTTTATTTACACCCATATACAGTAAAACTTGTTTAATGTCCAATGTAAACAAATTTATTGGTCCCGGCAAATTTATAGTAATTTTACGTCTATTTATTTTGCATAAAACGGAATCTGTCCAACGCAGAAATGGAATGATATTTTTTACACAATTCACAAAAAAAAATGTTTATAAAGCGGAAAGGCAGAGAAATAAATTAGTTTCCATTTATAGTGAGTGTAGAATATATTTTTAACGACTCACCTCACATGATTTCAAATTTCTTTGAGTGGAAGCCATGACTGAAGAGGGACAAGATATTGTCTGAAACCACCGGTATCAAAGAAATTTGAAATCATATGAGGTGAGTCGTTAAAAATATATTCTACACTCACTATTAATGATATAACCTCATAATGTTTACTTCCCAATATTAATTTAAATATAACTATAGTTTCCATTTAATTGAATTTCCGTTATGCCAAAAATCAATAAGGAATGATTACTGCCGCCGGATGAAATATATATTCTACCTGTACCTGAAGTTTTATTTCGGCCTCACTACACACCCGTAATGCAAAGTACGGATACCTGTCTTACAAATAACCACTGCACTGTAAAATCTTAAATTTAAGTTCTGAGACTGATCTTTCACAGGTAGCGTTCTGAATTTACCAAATAAAGATGGCTAAAACGTATGTATCATTATCATTAAATGAAAAAGTGAAAATGATTGAAGATAAATCTCCAAATTTTTCAGACCGATGCTCCAAAGTCAAGCTATAGCTGTTGCTAAATTCCTAAGGAATAACAATTTCAAGGCATCTTCAGATTAGCTGTACAGTTTTAAAAGACGACACAATGTAGTGTGAAATCAAATTTGCAGAGAATCAAAGGATGTGGACAAAAATGTAGTTAGTGAGCAGAAACCGAAACTGCATACTCTAATTTCAGGATACACACCTAAGAGACATTTTTAACGCTGACAAAATGGGAGTTTTTTTCACGTGTTACCGCTGAAGTCGCTCATACAAACTATACTTCACTTTTCAAAGGCAGCGGAACTACAATTAATCCAAGGTGCATAACAAGACATACGCGGAACTCTATAATCTAAGATTTTTAATAAATTTTAGTTTTTTTATAATGCAGAATTTTGTCTAATGTGGAAAAAAAAAATTGGTCCCATGCAATTCTGCTTTGAGCAAGTTTTACTGTATTAACATTAATCACAATATTATTTTTAAATGAGCAAACTTATTTTGGTAATTAGAGAGAGATTATCATCACTAGAGACAGGATGTTAGGGAAAATGCCTATAGTTATTTATTATAGAAATTGTAAAAGTGACTTCATATAAGTTCATACCAACGACCCTAGAGTTGTTTTCCATTAAGTTTATTTTGCCTAAAAATGCCTATTTCAGCTTATAATGCCTATAAATGCCTATTTGCAATTTTTTTCTCGAAATTAACTCAGTATTTCAATTAAATCAATTGAAATGGACTAACGTCATGGCACAAATCATTTCATAGAAGTTTTCAAGTGTTCTTTTTATAAATTCCCTTATAATATTTTAGGATAAAGGTGGCAATAACCCAATAACCTAGCAGGTAGATGGCTCCCCCTAAATGCACTCCTGTTAGGTAAATATTGTATTTTTCCACCTCATGCATTCCCGTTAAGCAAAATAGCCCTATGCTATGTACCATTGTATCATGCTCCAGCTCTAAGGCTTGGAGAAAAGTTCTTTACTTATTTTCAATACAAACATTGCTGAATAACAAAGAGGGTTCTGCTCTTTGTAAAAAGGCAAAACAAATTCCAATAGCACCTCTGATATCTTCGAATGATATTGATAGCATATGTTTATATTCTTAACGTAAGACTGTAAAAAGTTATGTTGTGTTCATTTTTTGTAAGAGCCTATTTTGAATTTTTAGTACCTATATTAATGATTTTTAGCGCCTTTTTGCCTGCCTATTTTAAATGTTTTAAGTGCCTAACATCCAGACTCTAATCATCACAGTTGCTATTATAAGATGTAGAGATTCAGAGAAAAAGCATTGAGAGAATGGACTTGACTTATCATTACCTTTGTTTTGTTGGAAATTATATGAGGGATCTGAAGGAAAAACCTTCTGAATAACATAACCATACTAGATGCACCTTATTTATTAAGAAGAACCCCATAATGTTATTTCCTATAATAATTTATTAATTTATCAATTAGTTGTGATATTACATAATTACTAAATATGTATTCAGTGGATTTTATGTGCAGATTGCTAATTGTTTTTGATAGTTATCAATGAGCAAGAGAGAAACCATTTTTGTTTAAAAAATAGTATTTTATGATACCATTATATTATGTAAATTATCAATTGAAATTCTTCTTTTCTTTACTAACAATTTGTAGGGTAGAGCATTCTTTAAGTTGTTTTATCTTTCTGAATTTCAAGAAAATTACTTACCATCCAATAGTACATGGGAAATTTCAAAAAATATTTGACATATACAACATTACTTTGGCACCAATAAATAAATTTAGTCTGGAAAAACTTCTAAATACTAATAAAAAAATCAACATCCCAGACAGTAAGAAATCTGGAATTTATCAAATTAATTTTAATGATTGTAGCAAAGTATACATAGGAAAAACAAAAAGGAATTTGGAAACACGCACTAAAGAACATTTTAGAAATATTAAAAATTGTGAAATTGAAAAATCAGCAATTGCTGCACATAGTTTACTAGAACATCATAAAATTGAAAAAGAAGTGAAACTTTTGAAACAATTGGATAAACCGTTGGAATTGACAATTTGGGAAATGATATTCATTCAGAAGAATAAATATCGATCTATGAATTTCGATATTCCGGTGGATAAAAATTTAATTACAAAGTTCATAATCCCCACGAAAGATGGCAGCACAAGAAGTGATGTCACTAAAGAAATCAAGAATCATGGAATTTCATCAGTGGAAGCCATGACTGTAGAAGGACATGATTTTGCCTGAAACCGTCGGTATCAAAGAAGTTTGAAAATGTATGAGGTGAGTCGATTAAGATATGTTCTCCACTCACTATTAATGATATAACCTCATAATGTTTACTTCCCAATATTAATTGAAATATATTAATAAGTTTGTCCACAGCTGTGATCTCAAGGTAGCATGCTGCCTTGTCACGCAGCGGGCCCAGGTTCGAATCCCGGTCGGGACAGTTTTTCTGGGTAAGGTTTTCATCGGGGTTTTTCCTCACCTATAAGACAAATGTCAGGAAAACTTTAAGGCCCAAACAGTCCCCGAAATCATATGACCATCGCAATCATCATCATTCATATTCATCTTAGATTAAGCTTAGGATTAGGGACTCTCCTGGTGCACCACTATCATCATCATGATCACCCATCATATCATTGGGGCAATGTAACCCCGCCTTCCAGGCGCCCCAACCTCAGAAGTGGGTTACAAGTATGCCATGCCAGGAGAGAACACCAGGAATGTTGAAAGACAACCAAGGGCAATTGCAAAAAAAAATTAATAAGTTTTACCTCATAGTCTTAATTCATGTATGAGTAGGTAATTGAGACATTGATATGGGAAAGGTAGTAAGTCATAAAAAGCTAATTTTACACAGGAAGCAAGAAACAATTTTCCCAACATCAATTTTAATATAATTTTGACATTACTATACAAGACTTTAATTTGCAAAATAGTTACAAAGTATCCACATTTAGCTTTACAAAATATATTTAAATTTAAAAGTGTCAAAATTGTTTTTTGCTTCCCCTGTAAAATTTGCTTTTTACGACTTACTACCTTTCCCATGTCAATGCCTCAATCAGTTCATTTTATTTTTTATTTTTATATATTGATATATATATATAAATATATACATTAATTAGCGGTGGACTAGTGGTTATGCTCCTTGCCTCTGGTCCCAAGGGTCACGGGTTCAAACCCAGCCTGGGTCAATGGATTTTTTAGGATGGAAAAATCCAAGGAGCAAGTCCTCCGGTAGGGACTTTAAGCCATGGGTCCCAAATCTGAAGATTTTCAGGCTCGTAAAAGATCCTTAAGCCTGAATAAAAAGGTCTCTAAGCAAAATTTACCGAATTTTCCCATCCTAGTACTATCTTGGTTTCCTAGATGTCAGTATGAGGCAGAATGCTGACTATGGGCCACTCCAATGACATCTATACGAAAACAAGTGTAACTAAATTAGTATGGTTCAATTTCTTCCATGTAGGGGACAGCACCTGAATCTCGTTGAGGGAAACAAGGGATTATAAAAAAATTATTAATTAGTATTATTTTTGGCTAATTATTATCAATTCATTTCATAAAAATGTATTATGAGAAATAACATTATGAGGCTTTCAAGTAAATAAATAAAATGAGTTGTTAAGAATTAAATGAATCGTGATTTCTTCTTACCTCATACTTCTATGTTTCTTTAAACACAGGACTGCAGTATCAGCAACCATTGTCACCATCCTCAGCTGTTTTCACGACTGTCAATTTTTTCTTTTGCCGGTAATTACCCAAACTGCCATCTGGTGTTCTTTTGAATGAATCATTTTCTAAACTGCCATCTGTTGTACTTTTGAAGAACTTTGTAATCAAGCTCGGTTCGTCTGGAATCTCGAAGTTCATGGTTCTAGAATGGTTTTTTTTAATATATATTTTTTCCCAAACTGTTAAATCCAAAGGTTTGGATAGATGTTTCAAAAGTTTTGCTTCTTTTTCAATTATATGATGCTCTAATAAACTATGTGCTGCTATAGCTGATTTTTCAATTTCTCCATTCTTTATGTTTCTGATGTGTTCTTCTTTTTCGAGATTCCAGACGAACCGAGCTTGATTACAAAGTTCTTAAAAAATACAACAGATGGCAGTTTAGAAAATGATTCCTTCAAAAAAACACCAGATGGTAGTTTGGATAATTATGAGCAAAAGAAAAAATTGACAGTTGTGAAAACAGCTGATGATGGTGACAATGGTCGCTGATACTGCAGTGCTGTGTTTAAAGAAACATAGAAGTATGAGCTAAGAAGAAATCACAATTCATTTAATTCTTATGAATTAAACCTCATAACGTTAAAAATTCCCAAATTTAATATATAAAAATGAGTTATGATTATCTCACCTCATTCACTCAGTGTTCTTCAAAGCACAGAGCCAGTTTCAGGATACATTATTCCTATCTTCAGCCATTTTTATAACTGTTGAATTTTCATCTTCACCTTCATCTTCTAAACTGTCATCTAGTTAATTTGATAAACTTTAAGATTAAGGGCCGAATGCAAATACATTAGTCTCTGCTCAAATTACTTCCAATCACTGGTGAGCTGACTCACCGTGAGCAAGTGCAAAGATCGAATTAGCTACCCACTAACTGGTCATGCATGAAAGTCGTCGTTTTTGTAATATTGGCAACAATTTACCCAGAATTCTCAGCGATAAAACTACTTCCGTTATTTCCGTCTGCTAGAGGAACGCATTTACGCTTGCATCCCGCAAATAATACCGTATACAACGACGTCTGCATCGCGCAATATTATGCCGATTCTTCTGTTCTTCCAGTTGAATTCTCTGGTAGACTCTATCAAATTCATCTTCTCTGCGTACACCGAAAACATGATCGAAGTCTTCAAGGTCCGACAACTTTGATAAAACAGCAAGGAACCCGGCAAGGTTTCAAACTACATCGGTTACCATCGGTTCCCTTCAGAATTCTCACGATTCGTTTCTCTCTTAAGTTACCTCGTTAGGTAGCTTACGAATTTCAACAATTATTATCGCATGAACAGATTTCTGAGTAAGCAAAATCGTATTAGGATACAACTTTCTCAGCAGAGAACGCCTTTTACGGTTTAATGCATTCATAGATTCGACCCTAAAAGATGAAGGTGAAGATGAAAATTCAACAGTTATAAAAATGGCTGAAGATAGTAATAACGTTTCCTGAAGCCGGTCCTATCCTTTGAAGATAGGAGTGTATGAGGTGAGCTAATCACAACTCATTTTATTTATTTACGATCAATTATTCATTTGTTACATGTTTCAATGTATATAATTACATAGAGACAATATATTGGAAATATCTACTGTTATTTCAATAAGTTAACATTGGTACCATGGCTTCGATGATATCACAAATTGGACTATAAGAAGAAAAATTTCCCAATATTTTAAATCAATTTTGGTTTGCTATACCTGTTCCTGCTTCTCTTTAGTTGAGCCAGTTGAATCTGCATTCCATCCAAGTCGGTTGTATGGCTGGTTTGAGCCGGGGAAACTGCCACCTGTAGAAGCTGGTGTTTTACTACCTTGTTTATCCGCAGTCCCAGGGGCAGGGGCTCCTTGTGCTTCTGACACTTCACACACAATTACAAAACAACACTTACAGTAACTCCGCAAACATAACAATGTATAAATAACAACATGTCATGCTGAGGCTGGCATTACAAATCTACTCTACTCTTCACTGCATTCTGCCACTCACTATGTGCATCTAGTTACAGGTGAACACATGAGGATATTTGTTTTCTTATGTCAGAGATTATCATTCAAAAATACATTAAAGATTCAATGAATGAATGAATGAGTCACTTCTTATCCTATCTCATACTTCATGTTTTTTTTAAACATGGGAACTGCAGTTTTCGAGTCCCTCTAATCTTCAGCCGACACTATGATTACCAGATTTTTGTTGCAATCTTCATTTATAACGTAGCCATCTGGTGCTGATTTGATGAACTTTGAGATCAAGTCCTGTTCATTGGGAATTTCAAAATTCACGGATCTAAATTTGTTCTTCTGAATATACAGTAAAACCTGTTTTAGCCGGAACCTCTATAAGAAGGAAACTTGTAGAGACGAAAAAAAAATCTCCAGAACGGTATGATTTTATATGTAAAATATTCCTGTATAAGCCGGAAACCTTCATAATGCGGAAACAGAATGGTTTTTAAAGTACCAATAGTTAATTTTTATCTCCGTAAGATGGAAAATTATTCTTAAGCACTTTCTAATTACAGTATTAATGACCACACTAAAAATTCTGCATATGACGCTTTCTGCATTATATCTTTTACCTTCTTGTGTTGCCATTATATTGCTTATGTATGACAGAGGAGAATCCCTTGCTTTTTCTTGCCTATTTACGTTACCTGCGAGGGAGTTGGGAAACTCTTCAGTCTTCCAGTAGTTGAGTTCCTTCTCGCTTTTGTGTCATAAAATTGTTTTGTACTGCCGTGCAAACTGAGCTGTGTTACATACACTACTTTGTATTTCAGTCAATATGTTATGTCTTTAAAGTGTGCATGTAAAACCCTTACACTGCGTGAGAAAATTCAAGCTTGTAATTTGGGAACCCTTTATAAGAAGGAAAACTGCCAAGATGGAAATACATTTTAGGAACCATCATGTTCCTTCATAGACAGGTTTTACTGTATATATATTTTTCACAAACTGTCAATTCCAAATGTTTTAAAAGTTTAGCCTTTTTTTTTTTAATTTTATAACTCTCCAGCAAACTATATGTTATTCCTACCCTCAGCTTTTTTTTCTTTCCCAAATTTAACTATGAACACATTAAAGAGTTTAATGTTTGAAGGAAGTAACACTATGAGGTTTTTTTTAATTATTGTGAGATAAAAATTTAGACTCACCTCATATTTTTTTTTATTTTTCTTGCAGACTAGTTTCTTTACGCCTTCGTGATATTGTCACGAAGGTGTGAAGTAATTACATTAAAGAGTTATTTAATAATAAACTATCAAAAACCCCACTAACAATATATATTCCTTTAGTAATTATTAATTTATTTCCTTTTATTTTCATTTTCATAATATTCATTATTATCATAAGTTTAAATTAAGAATGTTGTATTACTTTTTCTTTTAGCTTTCCATGAATTTATTTCACATAAATTGCATCTGGTGATTCCTGTATGAGTTCTGAGTGTGTTCTTTTTTATCTGGGAGGTCACCAGCCTACCGCAGAATCCCCTACTAGTGGGATAGGGTTTTATTTTGGGGTTTTCATTTCCCTAGACAAGTTGTCAGCCATGACTAGAAGTTTAAAGAATACAAAGATTAAGTTTTATAAGGCAATGGATGTACCAATGCTTATGTACAGTGGGTGAAAACTGGGCATCAAACAAAAAATAGAAACAGCCAAAATGAGATTCTTAAGAAAAACAGCATGGTACACATTAAGGGATGAAAAAAAGGAATGATTCAATCAGAAAAGAATTTGGAATGTTTAATATTGGAGAAAGGATTATAGCTAGAAAGAAGGATTGGCATGCGCATTTACAAAGGATCGAACCACACAGAACAGCTAGACTGGCATATGAATATAGACCTATAGGACGCCGTTATATTGAACGTCTGAGGAGAAGATAGATAGATGATTTGATAAGAATTAAATGAATCGTGATTCCTTCTTACCTCATACTTCTATGTTTTTTTTAAACACAACACTGCAGTATCAGCGACCATTGTCACCATCCTCAGCTGTTTTCACGACTGTCAATTTTTTCTTTTGCCAGTAATTATCCAAACTGCCATCTAGTGTTCTTTTGAAGGAATTATTTTTTAAACTGCCATCTGGTGTTCTTTTGAAGGAATCATTTTCTAAACTGCCATCTGTTGTATTTTTGAAGAACTTTGTAATCAAGCTCGGTTCATCTGGAATCTCGAAGTTCATGGTTCTCATATGTTTTTTTTTAATATATATTTTTTCCCAAACTGTTAAATCCAAAGGTTTGGATAGATGTTTCAAAAGTTTTGCCTCTTTTTCAATTCTATGATGCTCTAATAAACTATGTGCTGCTATAGCTGATTTTTCCAATTTCTCCATTCTTTATGTTTCTGAAGTGTTCTTTTTTTACGAGTTTCCAAGTTCCTTTTTGTTTTTCCTATATATATCCTGTTGCAATCTTTGCAGTCAATTTGATAAATTCCTTCAAAAGAACACCAGATGGCAGTTTGGATAATTACCGGCAAAAGAAAAAATTGACAGTCATGAAAACAGCTGAGGATGGTGACAATGGTTGCTGATACTGCAGTGCTGTGTTTAAAAAAACATAGAAGTATGAGGTAAGAAGGAATCACGATTCATTTAATTCTTATGAATTAAACCTCATAATGTTAAAAATTCCCAAACTTATTATATAAGGATGATTTGATTCCTATACGAGCAGAACGGATCTAAAGATCAACCTTAAAGATGAAGAAGAAGAAGAAGAAGAAAATTGTGTGTTTGTATTCTAATGCCTCCCACTGTACTTTGTGTATGTTCCGTGCTGGGCAGATAAGATGGAGTTAATGTAGTCTATTTTCAATTTATGCACCACATTGGCAGACTATGTAGATGATATATTCTAGTATTGTGTACGGACAGAGTGTAGGATTAGTGTATGTTTGTGTAAAGTGTGTTTATTGTAAGAAGCATGATGACGAAGAGAAGAGAGAAGGTGAAACGCGGTGCTGGCACATAGTCCACTCCTATCGAAAAGCACCAAGAGCCACCAGCTTTAACTTTCCCATCCAATGGAAGAATTGTTACCAACAGTACCATATGCCTTCTCAACATATATACTGTCACAATTTATGTTTGGAATAGAAGTGATGACCTATTTTTATTAGAATAGCACACAAAGTTGTAAAGATGTGAATATTGCAGTTTCATAGCTTTTAAAAATTTGCATGCACTGTGATAATATCCCCACGAGGGAACAAATTCTGTTCTTGAATTTGGTCCATGTATGATAAAATCAAACGTTTCCTACCTCTTGTCATATAAATCTTCTAAGTAGATCGCAATTTTGAGACCATCATTACTGAAGAGTAATTTACTTTTGAATGAACACAGGTTGAAAAAAGGAATTCTATATTTTATTTTAAAGAGTATGAAAGAACATAATTCATCAATTTTTGTTACATTTCACTAGAATTTTATACTTTTCAAACATTTTCATTCCTTCCTATACCTACTTTCTCTCTATGGGTGATGTAACCACCACATGTGGTGCCTACTACTAAACGGTTACAACTAGTTTATTGTACTCCAAAACAAACATGTTTTCTACTAAATATTGGAGTGCAAGAGAGCGAATGATTTCATTATCAAGTGCTCGACATTAGATACCAAACAACCAACATATATACTGTGGAGAGGTTTGCAATTTAATTCAGGAATCTACAGGAATTCATGAATTTTGATATTCCTGGGGAAAAAGATTTGATTTACGAATTCTTCGGCCAACTAGAAGACAGAGTAGGAGTCGATATCCCAGGGCCAATAACACAAAAAATCAACAGTCTGGATAACCTGACGATGGTATGGACAACATATTGAAATATGTAAAATGAAACACAAATATTTGAGGTAAGATCCTCCAGATTCACCTTATTTATTAAGAACAACTTCATAACATTAATTCCTATTGTAAATTACAATAGAGAAACCTATTATTTAAATTCATCAGAGAACATTTTTTGAAAACTCACCTAATAAATTTTGTGTTTTTCACAAAACTGCAGTTTCAAACATAGTCATGTCCATCTTCAGCCTCTACTCCGACTGAAGAAATTCTTCGGCCATCAACTCTTCTACTATCACCATCTCCAGCGCTGCCATCTATGGTTGAATTTATGAACTTCAAAATCAAATTTTGTTCGTTAGGAATATCAAAACTCATTGATCTATATATCTTCTTCCTTCCAAGTATTAGGCCAAGGCCTGTTACGATTCTATAGAAAATTTTCCCTCCAGTGTTTTGATCCTTCCGGGAAATTCTCGTATAAGATTGAAAGCATAATAATAGTCCCTTCGATTGGTTGCTGGCCAAAGGAAGGTAAGACCAGTGATGGGGCTGCCATCTTATAGCCTCTGGTCAGGCTTTTCTGGAGAAGAAAAGAAAATAAAGAAAAGAAGAAATGGAAGAAAGGAAAGACTCCCTAGCCCTCGGATGCCCTAATAGCGTCGGAGTCGAAAAAAACAAGAGTTAACCAAGAGAAGTTAGATAGTAAACTTAAAAGAGTGCAAAACACAAGTAAGTGGAAGAAATGTTTTGCTCAGCTTGGGCACCTTGTGGTCGCCATCCACATATCCCCTAGATGAGGACCCCTGAGGGATTGATCTATATATATTTTTCTAAATGTGTATCTTCTCCCAAATTGTCAATTCCAAAGGTATATCCACTTGTTTTAAACAACTGAATGCATATCTTCTTCCAAACAGTCAATTCTAAAGGTTTATCCATTTGTTTTAAAACAAGTGGATAAACCTTTAGAATTGACTGTTTGGGAGAAGATATACATTCAGAAATATAAATATATCAATTAATTTTGATATACCTAACGAACAAAATTTGATTTAGAAGTTTATAAATTCAACCATAGATGTCAGTGCTGAAGATGGTGACAATAAAAGAATTGACGGCCAAAGAATTTCATCAGTCGGAGCTGTGACTGAAGGTGGACGTGATTATGTTTGAAACCGCACGGTTTTGCGAAAAACACGAAATTTATGAAGTGAGTTTTCAAAAAATGTTCTCCGACGAATTGCAATGATTATAGCTCATAATGTTTACTTCCCAACATTAATTTAATATAAAACCTATTATTTATTTGAATATATTTCAATTGTGGAAATAAAGAAAGTTTCGAACTTTCATAGGAATAAATCACTATGAGGTTTAATTTAAGATAAAATCAAATGTTTCATACCTCTCCTCATATTAATTACGAGGAGAGGTATAAAACATTTGATTTTATCTTAAAGATAGTTTAATTTAATCAAGAAAAAATCTTTTCTTGTCATTATAATGTTAAAAATTTGTGGCAATTATTTGCAATGCTCACATGTAGTTGTCAGTTGCAGAGAGTGAGTGGTGCAGTCATGCATTAGTGAATAACTAGCTTCAGTACTCACAGCTCTCCATGCCTTCTGGCTTGAGATTCAGTCTCGCAGGCTGTCTATCCAGCCCCTGGAACCACTGGTTACTGGTCATTGTTGGTTTCCAAGTCACTTTGGTTGGCGGAAACAAGTCATCTTGAAACAGATCACTCTGTAAACATAACATTAACAATTTTCAAGATTTTCTTTAATTAGACACATTCAAAGGCTTACTAAAATGTTATTTATTGAGACCATATATAAACATATGAATGCACTACTTCAAATGTATTTAGATAAAATAAAATGTATAGTTATTAAGAATATGAACAAATTAAGATTATAGAAATAGAATGAATAAGATATGAAAAAATTAAGAACTAAATATTTGGGGTCCTTGGTAAATGAACAGAATAACGTTGAGATAGAAATTAAAGAAGATTAAATTTGGGTAATCTTTTGAGGAAAAGACATTTACTACAGACTTTAATGGCACAATCATATAAATTGTTATAAGACCTATGGTTTTATAAGGATCAGAGGCATAAACCTTGACTGTTAAGTCACAAAAATCACTTATGACTTGGAAGAGAAATACAATCGGAAGAATTTGTGGGCCAAATGTATAAAAATGATGACTGAACAATCAAAATAACAATGAAATCATGAGAAAGTACAATATACTAGATATTGTAGAATTTTACTAAATTGGGTACGTGAAGTGGCTTACACATGTTCAACAATTATTAATGATCAGAGAATGGTTAAGAGGATTATGAAAGAAAAAATAGGAGGCGGTAGAAGGAAAGGGAAATCTAGACTTAGATGGATTGACGATGTGGAAAAAAGCCTATGTCAGCTGGATAAGAAAAGATGGAGGAAGAAGACTCTAAATGGAATTAATGGGTTTTGTCATTAAAAAAGTTGACACTGCTGATTTTCTTGCAAAAAAAGGATAATTAAAAACAAACATAAAATCAAACAAAACCAAGACCTATGTAATAAAGCCAAAGACAAAAAATTTGAATATTTTAGTAAAGAAGCCAGATATTATTCCAGAAATTCCATGTAAAACTACAGTAGCAAAATTTAGACTGCTTATGGAACATGACTATTTGGCCAAACATTTATATAAAATAGGAATCTACACGAATCCAAATTGTCCTCTATGGAACAAAGATGAAGAAATGAACAAAGGACATCTACAAACCTGTGAAGTATTACCCGTTGGATCCACCATAGAGAAATATTGGAGAGCAAGAACGTTAATGACTTTGTTGCCAAGGCCCGCATTTGAAAACAACAACAAGTCGATGCTAGACTTAAAGGGCCATTCATAAGCTAAATACGGGAAATAACATTACGAGCTCCTTAATTCAATGGATGAATGAATCAATTCTTATCTTACCTTATATTTCATATTTTTTAAACATGGGAACTGCATAAGAATGAAATGAATTGTCAATTCTTTTTACCTCATACTTGTATGTTTTTTTAAACACAGCATCGCAGTATTGGCAACCATCGTCACCATCATCAGCTGTTCTCACATTTAAAAAACATAGAAGTATGAGGTAAGAAGAATTCACGATTCATTTGATTCTTATCAATAAAACATCATAATGTTAAAAATTCCCATAATAAATTTGAGAACTTCAGTTTTCGAGAGGAGTTCTCCTCATTCTCAGCCAATATTATGACTACCAGATTTTCGTTTGAATCTTCATGTGTAAGATATAGATATATATATATATATATATAGATGAAGATTCAAACGAAAATCCAGTAGTCATAGTATCAGCTGAGGATGAGGATGAGAGGGATTCCTCTTGAAAACTGCAGTTCCCATGTTTGAAAAAACATGAAATATGAGGTAAGATAAGAATTCACTCATTCATTCATTCATTAAAGGATTATAATGATGAAGTGTTTTAAAGCAAATACCAGGTAAACAGATTGAAATTCTGTATAAAATTTATAACAATTTTACATTTGTTATGCATTTGTTAAAAAAGAAAATAAAATATTTTAAATTAATTCTGTGAGGTGTGTCGGATGACATAATTATTATTTCATAGGAGTCAAAAATAGACTAAAGGGATTATGTACGTAGCTAATGCTCTGGAGTAACAACAAAGTTATTCTCCTTCTTGCTTCCCAATACTTGGATGTCACATCTTGATAATTTTGAAGAGCTACACAGTTTGTTTGCTAAAGAGATTATAACAAATGTAATCTTACCTTTATTCTTGGCACAGTGAATGACAGAGGTTCGATAGTGTTGTTAGTGAGACGCAGAGCTCGGGCAAACTCAACATTACCAACATCACAAATACTCTTTGGAAGAAAGGACAGGCCCTGGTGTAGCGTGTTGCAGCGATGATGACTCAAAGGACAAATGTATGGAGCTTCTTCTGTCACTTCAAACGCGTAGATTGTCGTGTCTCCCTATAGTTAAACATAATTTCCCTTAGTATGTTTATTTTTGCTCATTTTATTGATTTAAAAATCACTTTTTTTTTCTATGAGCCTAACAGCAAAGTCACAAAGTGAGTTCAACTATTTTTCCAGGAATATTGGTATAGAAAAGAACACGAATACACTTTTGTAAAATCTTGCCCAGATCATTTCTATGTTATGGTAGTGAAGCATGGACTTAAAGGATTGATGAAAACAGAATTAACAACTAATAAAATGTGATTCATGAGGACTGGAGGATACATAAGATAGGATCACAAATGCAATACAGAAACACTAAATAAGCTCTGTCTAGAAACAGTAATCGATACAGTAAATTAAATTGAATCATTCTCATCTTATCTCATATTTTATTGGAAATCTTGAGAACATATTTCAGTATCACTGGATGCTGTCATCAGCTCTTTGCGATTTTTTTAAATTATTGATTGGCAATACTGGATGTTGCTCTCTCTTTCCAAATAAAATCCATTTCCAAGGGAATTTCAAAATTCATGACTCTTGATTTGATTTAGAAAATCATAGGTCTACCCAAAGAGGGAAGAAGAAGAAATATCTGGGATTGCAAACCGATAATTCTACAGTCAGAAAGAGCTGATGATAGTATCCAGAGATACAGACGTATGTTCTCAAGAATTCCAACGAAATATGAGGTAAGATGTTAATGACTCATTAAAATGATTGAACCTCATAATGTTGCCAACAGGTTTAATCATATTAAGTAGGTTAGGTATATTAGAAAGTTAAATTATTTTTAGTCTGTTCATCTTACCTCAATATTAATGTTGATTTGTTCTTGAACATGTTTCAATTATATCATAATCATCATCAGCATCTTGCCCAGACTGGTTAGATTTATGTTACACACCCTGGATGTCGATGTCAGCTCCATCCTGTGGTTGGCCAAATAAACTCCAAACAAGGTCACACTCTGTCGGTATTTCAAAATTCATAACTCTGTTTTTGTTCTTCTGAATATAGATTTTTTTCCCAAATAGTCAGCTCTTTTGTATTTTCTAACTGTTTTAATAATTTAGTGTTTGAATTTATATTATGTTTTTCAGACCAAACCTGAGCAGCAACTGCAGATTTTTCTATTTCCCCATTTTTAATATTTCTTATGTGCTCTTTGGTTCTAATTTTTAGGTTTCTTTTTGTTTTTCCTATATATATATATATATATATATATATATATATATATATATATATTTTCACAACCCATACATTCAATTTGATATATTCCTGATTTTTTATTTTTATCAGTTTTTTCATTTTTGTTGGTTTTTATTAGTTTATTTAAACTGTAGTTATTTTTCGGTGCTAATTTAATATTAAACTTCTCAATATAAATAATATAAATTTGGACACTAAATTATTAAAACAGTTAGAAAATACAAAAGAGCTGACTATTTGGGAAATATCTATATTCAGAAGAACAAAAACAGAGTTATGAATTTTGAAATACCAACAGAGTGCGACCTTATTTGGAGGTTCTTTGGCCAACCACAGGATGGAGCTGTCATCGACATCCAGGGTGTGCAACATAAATCTAACCAGTCTGGGCAAGATACTGATGACGATTATGATATAATCGAAACATGTTCAAGAACAAATCAATATTAATATTGAGGTAAGATGATCAAACTAAAAATAATTTAATTAAAATAACCTCAAAATATCACTTCCTAAAATAAAATATTAATGATTAGAAAGAAATTATATTGGGTAGATACTCAGCAATCTTTATTTTTATAGTGTTTTTTCATAAGTTGGCTATTTTGTTTTAGCAGTGCTAATAGAAATGTTTCAATGATACTACGGAGTGTTTTAGATAAACTTTACATTAACTTCTCATTCAATTTTCAGACATTTTCTAGATTACTTTTTTTAATAATTAACACTATGAGGTATTACTAATTTATGATGTGAGAAAATCTACATTGGGAAAACAAAGAGAAATTTGAAAACCAGAGTGAAATAATGTCTCAGGAATGTCAAGAAAGGGGAAATAGAAAAATCTGCAGTAGCAGCCCATGCATGGTCAAAAAAACATCGTATCGAAAGAAAGGCTAAGTTATTAAAACAAATAGAAAACCCCAAAGAATTCACTGTTTGGGAAAGAACCTACATTCAAAAAACGAAAAGGAAAAATTAATTAACTTTGAAATTCCAGGGAAAATTGATTTTGAGGTTTTTCAGTCTACCAACAGTGAGAGCAAGAAGCGACTCTTCAGGACAACAAAATAACGGTCATGAAAATACCTATGATGGAATTGAATAAGATTCCAAAACTAGTCTAAGAAGAAGAAGAATATGAGGTGAGCAATAAAATGTTCTAGTTTTTTTTTAAATATATTGATGTTTTTATTATTCATTTCAAATAAACTTAGAGAAGAATACACCACCAAAACATCTGGAAAGGAATGGGAAAATCTACAAGCTTATGACATTACTACATTACAAAGAAAATCTGCAGTAGCAACATTCAGACTGCTAACGGGACATGACTGCTTGAATAAACACCTACACAGAATTGGCATAACAGATTCACCTAAATGCCCTTTTTGCAATTTAAATGAAGATATGGAAAGAAACCATCTCCTCCGTTGTCCAGCTTTTGTAGAAGAGACCAGCCTTTCTGCTAAATATTGGAGTGCAAGAGAACGAATGATTTCATTATCAAGTGCTCGACATTAGATACCAACCAACCATTATTCATTTCAGGCATCTCAATGATGGATAAATTATATTTGAAAAGAAAATTTATATACTCAGACTGGGGCTTGAACCCAGGACCTTTCACCTAGAGTGCGGAAGGTCCTGGGTTCAAGCCCCAGTCTGAGAGTATAATTTTTCTCTTTAAATATGAAAAAAAAAAAATATATATATATACACTGCTGAGGTAATCATTCACACAATGCTACAATTCAAATTTTTTTTTTCAGTCTACCAACAGTGAGAGCAAGAAGCGACTCTTCAGGACAACAAAACAACGGTCATGAAAATACCTATGATGGAATTGAATAAGATTCCAAAACTAGTCTAAGAAGAAGAAGAATATGAGGTGAGCAATAAAATGTTCTAGTTTTTTTTAAATATATTGATGTTTTTATTATTCATTTCAGGCATCTCAATAATGGATAAATTATATTTGAAAAGAAAAATTATACACTCGGACTGGGGCTTGAACCCAGGACCTTTTGCCTAGAGTGCAGAAGGTCCTGGGTTCAAGCCCCAGTCTGAGCATATAATTTTTCTCTTTAAATATGAAAAAAATATATATACACTGCTGAGGTAATCATTCACACAATGCTACAATTTTTTATTTTTTTTTTATTTTATGTAGACTAATACATGGCATTTAATACCCAATTTATGAGAATTGTATGTTAATAAACGTAGGTCTCTATTAGCCCCTCTCCCCCAAATTCTCAATCCACCACAGTTCTAGAGACTAGCATGATATCCGTTAGATCACTAGACTCACATTTTGAAATTGCATGAAAGTAGAGAAACCATGATAATATGTGATACATACCTTCCCCGTTAAGAAAAGTGTTGAACTGTCTTCATCATAAAAAGGAATGAGGATTGCCGGTGAGACATCCAGTCCCACTGTGTTTAAAACAGAATTTAAATTATCTGCCTTGAACACTTGTATCTGCCGTTCAGAAACCCTGTAAAAAAATTATATATATTTTTTGGAAATACTTTACATGTGACAAGAAAATTTTTTTCTAAGTTCCAACCACACACCATGCACATGTGCCAATAGACGCAAAGCAGTTTACACTACGGATACAGCCAACATATATATATATATATATAATATTTGAACTCATGTTGCCAACAAACCTAAAAGCTAACCTAACATAATTTAAGTAAATTAATGAGTATTAATATTATTCGTTTTTAAACACCTTAATGATGGACAAATTATATTTGAAAAGAAAAATATACGCCTAGACTGGGGTTTGAACCCAGGACCTTTGACTTTTTATGTCAATGCTCTTCCATCTGAGCCACCTAGGCCTCCAATCTAAACGCATATTTTTCTCTTACACATAGTTAATTCCCTAACCCCAAATGCTACGAGCCGTTGCTACGATTTTTGCAAATGGCGGCTTCTTTGTTAAGAAGACTTTTTATTGGGAATTCGCAAAAATCGTAGCAACGGCTCGTAGCATTTGGGGTTAGGGAATTAACTATGTGTAAGAGAAAAATACGCGTTTAGATTGGAGGCTCAGATGGAAGAGCATTGACATAGAAAGTCAAAGGTCCTGGGTTCAAATCCCAGTCTAGGCGTATATTTTTCTTTTCAAATATAAATTAATGAGTAATTTTCTACATCTTACCTCATATTTCATGTTTTCTTTGAACACGGGAACTAGTTTTCAAGAGAAACACCTCTCTCATTTTCAACCAACATTATGACTCTGCTTTTCATTGGAATCTCCATCAATAACATTGCCATCTGGTGTTGATTTGATGAACTTCAAGATGAGATGTTGATTAACACCAACACCAGATGGCAATGTTATTGATGGAGATTCCAACAAAAAGCCGGTAGTCATAATGTCGGTTGAAAATGAGAGAGATGTTTCTCTTGAAAACTAGTTCCCGTGTTTAAAGAAAACATGAAATATGAGATAAGATGTAAAAAATGACTCATTAATTTACGAATTAAGAACCTCATAATGTTATTTCCCATATTTAACTATGAGTAATTTAAGTACTCTAAACTGTGAAAGAATGCATGCTAATTTTATTTAGTGCAAATTCATTAGTACAGACTCTATATTGGCTGCACTGTAACACAGAATATTCATTAAAATCAATATGGCTGCCACATCTTCATGTAGTTCAATATCATGAAAAAAAAAATTCAAATAATAGTTAGAAAACATGTAAAAATCATAGTAAATGGTGGGAAATAATTTGAAAACTGAAACCCTAGGAATAAAATTTGACGGGACTTATGAAGTAGTTTAAAAAGTCATGTCACATGTAAAATTTAGCCTATTTTTAATATTCTCATCATCCACATTCCCACTGATTTCTACAGGAAACAAAAATTAAATGAATCAATTCATACTTTGTATAATATCCAGGACCGGTTTCAAAGAACTATTAACTTCTAAATGAAACTCATTATGAAACTTACTTATCAAAACCCATGACGACAATGAAACGGCCCTCAAGTGCCCATACAACTCTAGCACCTCTAGATCCAATTGGTCCTTTGCCTTCTCGAATTGGCTGTGTGCTGGAGCGAGGTTTATACACTCTAAGCTTGCTGTCCTTACAGGCTGTAGCACAATACACTCCACATGGGCTCCAAGAGAAACTGAACATCTGAAACATAATCATCATCATCATTATAACTACCAATGTCACTGAAATATTAAAAGCAAAGTAAAGCAATCCCAATACAGGCCTCAGGAGGACCTTGGGGTAGCAGGAGGTTAAGGCTCCTACTTTTTCTGGACAATCGGCACTTGATGTCAACTGGGTTGTCAGCCCTGTGTGATGGTCGCCTTTACCCCCAGCACAAGTGCTGGTGCTCATTTCCACTAGAGGCTGAGTCAATCCCAGGGCTACAGTGCCGCCAGAAGGTTTGGGTCAGTTTAAAAATCCTGACCCCACCAGGACTTGAACCATCGACCTTCTGGCTTGTAGCATAGTGCCTTAACCACTACACTGCAGCACACCCCAGGTTCGATTCCCAGTCAAACCATAGGAATTTTTCCTTAAAGGGAATCATTCATGTTGTTTATTTTTTCTTTTACTCACCTCATACTTCATAACTCCTCGCAAACCCAGGGTTTCGTCACATCATTTTGAGATTCTCAATGCTGTGTCACGTTCACAACTCATTGAGAATGTCACAAATGATGTGACGAAACCCTGGGTTTGCGAGGAGTTATGAAGTATGAGGTGAGTGAAAGAAAAAACAAACAATATTAAAAAACCTCATAGTGTTATTTCCTACTACATAACTTAATCATTCATGTGATTGCCTATAGTATGGAATTTAGGTTAAGAACTTTCATGGCACTTCATTATCATTTATCACCCATCATATCGGGGTAACGTAATTCCGCCTTCTAGGTGCCCCAACTTCAGAAGTGGGGGCAATTATTAAGCCAATGCCAGGAGAGAACACCAAAAATGTCGAAATGACAACCTGGGGCATTGAAAAAAAAAAAGCCTTTACTGACATTATATATTAAATGTTAAATTCCCATTAAAATTCTTCTAAATGAGAAGCTGCCAGATGGCATGTCAAAAAACGGTTCATAAGCCTTTGGCACTTGAGAATGGTATAAATAAGAGAAAAATTTTAGTTTAGATTGGAGGCCTAGGTAGCTCAGTTGTATAGAACTCGAGACCTTGAGTTTGAACCTCCATCTAGGCAAACATTTCTCTCAATGAATGAATGAGTCACTTCTTATCTCACCTCATAGTTTGTTTTTTTTAAACACAGGAACTGCAGTTTTCAAGAGGACATACCTCTCATTTTCAACCAATATTATGACCATTATACTGAGTCATAATATCAGCTGAAAATGAGAGGAATCTCCTCTTGAAAACTATAGTTCCTGTGTTTAAAAAAATATGAGGTGAGATAAGAAGTGACTCATCCATTCATTAAATTAAGAACCTCATAATGTTATTTCCCATATTTAACTATGAAAAATGTTACTCTATAATTGGATGGCCACTCAGAACAAGGTTGTAACATTCTCCTCCTCCTCTATTTTTTTAAGATGATTTTTTACAAGGAAAAAGGTCCCACATGCCATTAACAAATTTTTTGTACAAAAAAACTCAACTTGTGGAAAATGAGGTTTAACCTTGTTCTGGGCAGCTCTTCAATTCTAGATCATGAATGAAAATTAATAATAAATATCTATATTTGAAGAGAAAAATTATATGCTCAGACTGGGGTTTGAACACAGGACCTTTTGCAAACGTCTGAGCATATAATTTTTCTCTTCAAATATAATTTATCGATCAATGAGATGTATGAAATGAATAATAAAAACTCTGAATAAATACCTGATCAGTATGTCCTTCCAGAACAATTTTTCTTCTTCTGTAGCCAAATCCCAAATCCTTATTGTCATGTCATAGGAACCTGATGCGAGAACATCTTCAGCTAATGGATGAAACTTTATGAAATAAATCTTCTCTGAATGTCCTGCAAGAACTTTATGAGGCTCATTAGTTGGTTCTGCAAGACCTTCTTCAGGAATTAACCACAGACGTATCATTCCATCATCACAAGCTGCAATGTAAATCATTATTTTAAATTCATTAAAAAATCAATAAATCTCAATACATTATGTTAGTTCTCAAATTCAGTTAAGTGAGAAACCTACTGCAGAATAGGATTTTTGCAACAGCAATTTGTTGCAGTGTACTAAGAATTTATGTTTCACATATTAATTTCTGACCACAATCAAGAAGTAATTATATTTTCAACAGTAAAATTTTTATTTTGATGTTATATTTTAAATTAACATTTTTAAAACTTTTGTCTATTCTGTGCCACCCCCTGTGAATATTTGATCAGAGAAAAAATTACTGCTAGCACCATTTTGGTCGATGTGATAACACACATTCCTGTTAGGGTCAACAGCCAACATGTTTATTCACATCCATCCATCCATAGTAATTCTGCCCGAGGGCAGGTCCTTCACTGCAATCATAGCATTTTCATACTATGCTTTGCAGCTTTACTAGTGATTTGTAGGTGTGGTAGCTTCCCATTGCTTTCCACACCGGTGAAGAATGAAGATGATAATGATGATGGCCGGATGATTTTCGGGGACCATTGGGCACTAACCTTCCTGACATTTATCTTACAGGTGAGGAAAAACCCCGAAGAAACCTCACCGACTGGGAATCGAACCCGAGCCCGCTGCGTGACAAGGCAGCATGCTACTTCGAGACCACAGTGGTGGACTTCATTCAGATATAAGAGGATTTTATCGCAGGAGTCCACCTAAAAGTAAAGTAAAGTGATCCCACAACAGGCCCGGAGGCCCTTGGGGTAGTAGGAAGTTAAGGCTCCCACTTTTTCTAGACAATCGGTCCTTTATGTCAGCCGGGTTGTCAACCCTGCATGACAGCTGCCTTTACCCCCAGAACAAGTGTCTGGTACTCATTTCCGTTAGAGGCTGAGTCGACCCCAGGGCCATAGTGCCGCCAGAGGGTTTGGGTCAGTTTAAAAATCCTGACCCCAACGGGACTTGAACCCTCGACCCTCCGGCTTGTAGCTCAGTGCCTTAACCACTACGCTACGGCGTGCCCCCAGGAGTCCACCTACATTAGTGGATAAATTAGGGTGAGAAAATGGGCATGTTAGTGTTAATTTAAATTCATGTTGGGAAGTAAACATTATGAGGTTATATCATTAATAGTGAGTGGAGAACTCACCTCATAAATTTCAAGTTTTCTTGAGACGACGAGAAATTGTCAAACCATTGGTCTCATGAAAACTTGAAATTTATGAAGTGAGTTGTTAAAAATATGTTCTTCGCTCACTATTAATACTAGTGTTAGTTTGGGCAAGTTAGATGAGAAAATCGGCAAGTTAGTACACCAGATTCACTTCTTGTTAGCAGGTTTTTGTGATAATTGGCTACACTATGTGAGTAAAACTAATACATACTTTACATTGCAAATATGGTAATTTTAGGTTACTTTGAGCTCAAAGTCTCACTTCATTTTAAGGTATTCCTCCCTTCTTTTTGGGGAAAAAATCAACATACATATTTCTCTCAGGTAATTATTCACAGACTGCAACAATAAATTGTATATTCCATTTTTTACTTGGATTTATGTAGGTGGTACGGAATCCTCAACTTTTTATTTCAATAAGAATACTTAATGATGACACTACATAAACTACATTGTAGATGATTGAGGTAATGTTATACCAGTTAAAACTTCTTTCAATAATACAATACTTGCTTCACTAAAATTTTCAATTTCCCTTAATTTGTTGCACAATAATTCTCTTTTTACAAAGTCTCTGAAAGTCCTTGATGTTTCACAGTTAAATTATCTCTCTTTTTACTGTTCAATGAAGCAGTTTATCTCTAGCACTTCTTGTCACTATCCAAAACACAACTGTCTCTCAACAATCTCACATCATTATAAATGAGAAGATCAAAACATCTGGAAAACCAGCCATGCCAGAACTCTCAAGCCTTTGAGAAATAGATCCATCTCAAGTCGAAACTCAAGTCATTTTATATACTAATTCCTCTTGTGGGCATGAAATTATAGTGAAAAATCTACTTTATTTAATGTTTAATTTTTATCTACAATGCACGAAAATTAAAGTTAGATAGATATATATTAATATAATGGAAAGAGAGTAAACTGGAAACAACTAACATAAGTTGAATATTTTAACGATTTATAGTTTTAAAAAAAAAAGCTGTAATATATTCCTCACAACGAAGCTCAGAGAAATGATGGTGTACATATTTAAATTCAAAGTTAAAATTGGGAAACACATTATGAGGTTCTTAATTAATAAATTAATGAGTCATTTTAACATCTTACCATATTTCATGTTTTATCAAACACGGTAACTATAGTTTTCAAATGATCTTGTCATTCATTTGAAAACTATAGTTACCGTGTTTGATAAAACATGAAATATGAGGTAAGATGTTAAAATGACTCATTAATTTATTACATATTTAAAACCTTATAGAGATTAATCCTATATGTGTGAACTTACCTACAGCTAATCTCTTGCAATTAAACGGATCCCAAGCAAAATCCATTATGTTGGTACCATGTACTAGAGTTGGAATCACACCATCCGGAAGTTTCCCTGTTTTACTCAGTTCAAACACGGCTATCTTACCACCAGGCCCACTCAAAGGAACCGCAACTCTTTCTGGATTTGCTACAAATTAAAATAAATATACCATGCATTAGCATACATTTCCACTTTACATTTTTTTACTAAAAATCACAAGATGTATCACCCAAACCCTTAATTCCCCCCTGGTATACATAATGAAGCATAAGATGGCTTTTATAAGATAGGAAACTCACCATGGAAGCCATCACATTCCCCTGATATCTGTCTGCTAATATTTCTAACATTTTCAATGTGTGTAGATTTATGTAAAGGTGTTCCTTTCAGATGACGGAATTTGGATACTCGTCCTGAAACAAATTTTTGGATCACAGCACATCATAAGGAGTAAGGGTACAGACCAATTATCCTAAATTTGACTTCTTAGGAATTAACACTATGAGGTATTATATTTGAAGAGAAAAATTTTCGCCTAGCCCGAAACTCGAACCCGGGACCTTTGGCTTGCCGGGCCAAATGCTCTACCAACTGAACTACCGAGGCGAGTTGCGATCTACACATAAATTTTTCTCTTATATACGTTGTAATTCCCTTGTGCCAAATGCTTTGAAACCTTTGCTTCTATCTTTGCAAATGGCGGCTTCTTAGTTAAGAAGACATTTATTGGGAATTTAACACGACTTTATAAAGCCAGTAGGGTTTCTATTGATCGATAATAAAAACATCACTATGAGGTATTATTTATTTAAGAAAAATTTTATCACCTCACCTCATATCCTTCTTCTTATGAAACTGGTTTCGGGACCTAATTATCTTCCATCCTCAGAACTTTCATGACCTTTACTTCCTTCGATTCTGTGTTCTTCTGACCATGCATATACAGCTATTGCAGATTTTTCTATTTTCCATTTTTAAAATTTCTAATGGTGTTCTTTCAATCTTTTATTCAAGTTCCTTTTTGTTTTTCCTAAGTATATTTTTTCACAATTTTTGCAATCATTTTAATAAATCCCCAATTTACTGCCTTCATTAATATTTTCATTTTTGTTGGTTTTAAGTAATTTATTCAGGCTATAATCATTATTTAAATAATTAATTAAAACCAATAAAAATTAAAATATTAATGAAGGCAATAAATCAGGGATTTATGAAATTGATTGCAAAGATTGTGAAAAAATACACATAGAAAATACAAAAAGAAAGTTGAATGTAAGATAAAAGAACACTTTAGAGATGTTAAAAATTGGGAAATAGAAACATCTATAATAGCTGCACATGCATGGTCAGACAAACGCGGAATTGAAGCAAGTGCCAAATTATTGAAACAGATAAATCTAAGGAACTCACAGTTTGGGAGAAAATTCACATCCAGAAAAATAAAAGGAAAATCATGAATTTTGAAATTCCTGGGGAAGAAAATTTAATTTAGAATGGTTTATTTTAGGAAGTAACATTTTGAGGTTCTTTTAATAAAGTTTTTGTGAGAATGGGAACATCTTACCTCAAATTAATGTTGGTTCAGTTTGAACATGTTTTGATATAATCTTCTATATCAACGTCAGCTTGCCCATCCAGGGTTCAGAACATTAAACTCAACAACCTGGGCAAGCTGACGATGATATAGAAGATTATATCGAAACATGTTCAAACTGAACCAACATTAATTTGGGGTAAGATGTTCCCATTCTCACAAAAACTTGATTGTTGTCACTACATTATAGGACCAGCACTGAGAACATCAAGTAATGTAGCATAGAAAGACCTGCTGAACATAAATAGAGATTCTGAAAGGCCTTCAGACAAAAAAAGCATACATATTTTATAAGATGAGAACGACGGCTCAGACCTAAGAAGATACATTTTAACTTTACTTTATTTTATGACTATGAATTTTATTAGTATTCATGCCATGAAGAAAATCATTTCCCTCCCCCAATAGAGTTTAAATCTGCAAACCTGAGATCCTGAAGCAAGCATGTTAGCCATTAGATTACAAGGAATGACAGGACTTCAATTGTTGAGAATAGAACAGACTACAAAGTCCAAACTTTGAATAAATAATAACAATAATAATAATAATAATAATACCACCAACATCATCTGCTCCACTGCCCCAGCTCTGAGCCAACAAGTGCAAAGAAGATAGGATTTTGTCAACTTGTACTGGAAGGCTAGAGGTAAAATTACATAATTACCAGTTCGTGCTATTTGATAAATAAAAGGTAAAATGATCCCATTACAGGTCTTAGGAGGCCCTTGGGATAGTAGGAGGTTAAGGCTCCCACTTTTTCTAGAAAAATCAGCACTGATGTCAGCTGGATTGTCAGCCCTGCATGACAGCCATCTTTACTCATTTCCGTTATAGGCTGAGTTAACTCCAGGGTCACAGTGTCGCCAGAAGGTTTGAGTCAGTTTAAAAATCCGACCTCCACTGGAACTCGAACCCTTGACCTTCAGGTTTGTAGCATATTGCCTTATCCACTACGTTACAGCATGTCCCATTTAACTTTTATAAGATTCATGATGTGTTCCGTTGAGGTTTATTCAAAATTAATATAAAATTATAGAATATTCACCTGAAAGGTCCATCTCCTCAACTTAATTATCATTTAACTGTAGCGCCCGAAAGCGCTACAGTTAAATGATAATTAAGTTGAGGAGACGGACCTTTCAGGTGAATATTCTATAATTTTATATTAATGTCCCATTTAATAAATAAAACAAAATAAATAATAATTATTATTATTACTACTTTTAACTTTACTTGCTGTTTTCCATATAATGGTAAATTCAGAATCTAATAATGTATGTACGAATAAAAGTGAATTTTCTAAATTGACTGTTTACTTACCAAACACAGTGGATGTTCGTTTTGGAGTAGGAGTTGTTACAGGTTCAGGTTTCTTTTCCGGCATAGGCTGTGCTTTACTCTCCTGTGAAGCTTGTCTCTGCATTGCTACAGGAGGCTTCTTCCCATCTGAAGTATCCCCTCCACTTCCCTTATTACCTTTAAATGAATCTCGTCTTCTCAGTGGCGTGGGCGATAATGTCGGACTTCTTTTATCACCACCAACTGGTTCTTGAACAGAAACAGACTTGTTCTCATATACTCGACGTCTTTCAGCTATGCTTGTTCGCTGAACGGAAGCTCGTTCAAAATCCTCCAACTTGTCATCGGCATCTTCACTTGCGATTTGTGCTTCTGTATCAGGAATACCTGAACTTATTCTCTTCTCATATAATTTTCTTCGCTCGGCTGTGCTTGGGGTGCTAACATTACCTTGTGAGGGTGGGGAAGGCGGAACATCTTCGTCAAAGCTCATGTTGTTCAATTGGCAATCACCTATGTCTTCCACCTTACTTCCATCCTCAACTGGACTTGGAATTTCTTTATTTGGAGATATAACAACATCATTAATAGCTTTACTTAATTTTTCAGGTTTATTTTCATCTGTTTTGCCTTCTTGGTCAGTTTCGAAGTATGTAGGATTTTGTAGAAATCCATTTTCATTGTCTATAGATAACGAACTGTTTCCGTGCCTGACACCATTTCTTGTTTCATGTCCAGGTGCCACAGGAACAGAAAACACTTTGTCAAAAGAGAATTCTGTTGTTGCTTTAACATCTCCGTCACCTCCTGAAGAACTGAAGTTGAGTTTAGGTGGAGTAAAAGGCTTTGGGCCTAATCTAGGCTGTGGGATAAAACAACAAAAAATTAACCCAAATAAAAAGCCAGAAAGAAAGTATGCTTATTTCAAAATGCTACATAAATCACAATGTATTCTTATAAAAACAGGAATCTGAAAGAAAGATATTTTTTTATTATGATATGGTTATTTACAAGGAATTGTTCATAAAAACTATCCACTAGAATCTATCGTTCATTCATTAGAATTGTTCCATTGAGTCAACTCATGAAATATAGGTACAAAATAGAAAAATTACAATTATGACATAACCAATGTGCAAATTGCATTGTTGGTCCTCAAAATGCATAGGTTGTATTTGTGAAGGTGGCTAAACAAAATTATTTGTTATTCAATTTTAATAAAAAATTAATAAATAAAAGTGATAGCTGCAATGCTATTTAAAACAACTCATTTGCCATGTAATTAACAGTTAAGAAGATTTTTAATTCAAGTCTTACGTTGTATCTGCAAAGATGACTGAGCAAATAATGTTTGTGTTACTTTTTAAGTTTAAGACTACATAATATTTAAAACTAAAAAAATCTGACCTAATCGGCCGTGGTGGACTAGTGGTTATGCTCCTTGCCTCTGGTCCCGAAGGTTGCAGATTCAAACCCGGCCGGGGTCGATGGATTTTTAGGACGGAAAAATCCAAGGAGCAAGTCCTCCAGGAGGGACTTTAAGCTGTGGGTCCCAAAGATTTTCAGGCTCGTAAAAAATCCTTAAGCCTGAATGAAAAGGCCTCTAAGTAAAATTTACCGAATTTTCCCATCCTAGTACTACCTTGGTTTCCTAGATGTCAGTATGAGACGGAACGCTGACCACGTACCACTCAAAATGACATCTATACGAAAACAAGTGTAACTAAATTAGTATGGTTCAAATTCTTCCCTGTAGGGGGAGAGCGCCTAAATCTCTGTAAAGGGAAAACATAGGCTTACAATACAAAAAAAAAAAAATTGACCTAAGTAATAACTGGAGTCTGGATTTCTATGTAATTACATAATTTTTCCTTGGTATGTATTAGTCTGAAAACTTAACATGTTGATGAGTTAGGGTACTAGGATTGTTATATTTCATGTTCGTGTTACATATGTTTACATATTCTGACCAATTCTACATATTTTAAACATAATTACGTATTTCTACATGTTGTTGCGCATCGTATAGCAACATTTGAATTGTGCAGGCGGAGCGAGAATGGGAATTAGAAGGCCTGCACAAACCGGCTGAAGTGTCTGGAGTGTCTTACCAGACATTTCTATCAACATCTCCTTCCACCTTTCAGGAAAGATAGGTGGCCAGAGGCTTCTATGGTTCGAAGTATCTCGAACCTAAACCTGGAAATTTCATCTCTCTTATATAAATAGGGTGGAGGGAGGAGGCCAGTCGATCTTGTATAGGACAGCGATAAGTTGAGTGTACGAGAAATTGTGAACGGATTGATCAGTGGCTGTGAAAATAATTGTGACTGTGATGAACATTAAAAGAAAATTAATTTGAGTGATAATTGTGATTAAAGTTACTGATAATTTGTAAAAAAAAATAACATCTATGTCTTAATTTTCAGCGGAATATAAACAAACACAAACCCAGCCAAACACTTAACAATATTATGTCTAATGCTTAATTGAATGCGCACATCCATTGCCTTAAATATTCATCAATCTTAATTCTGTGATGCCGAACGATCATTTTCACAATATAAAAAAAATTCTGCTCATCGGCACAAAATTAACTGCTGAAAATATCAAGAAATGTATTGTGACTTACTGTGTTTCATGACATGATAGAATTTATGATTTAACCTAATCTAGTAGGACATACTGTATTTATGCATGCAGTTTGTGTAAAATATTTTTTCATATCTTTAGTTACATAAAAGCATTTTGAAAACATGCAATCACTTGGGAAAAGATGGAATTCTTGTTACTGCCATTAGAATAAATAAATAAATTTATTTATTAAACACTTTTAATGTCTCTTCGTAATTTTGATATTACATATTTTTGTAGTTTTTGTTAGATATTTATACACATAAGATAAATTAAACCTCATAGTGATTTATCCCTACAGAAGTTCAATATAAGTGACTACTCGAGTCTAAATAGGAAACAATATGGCCGACCGTTACATAACCTTAAAGACTGATTATGAGGAGCGGTATGAAACATTTTAATTTATCTTAAATTAAATCCCATACTGATTTATTCCTACAAAAATTCAATTTATATACATATTTCATAAGGTGATACTACATATCCGGCCTCTAGTAATAATCTACATTAGAAAAAAGGACAAATGTGAGTTATTTGATTAGCTTTTTAAATTTAAGACCCATGTGAATAAACAAAGTGAAGTTTCCATCTTGGAAGTCACAATAATCAAATATTCATAAATCAATAAGTAACAGAATCATTCAGCAATATAAATGACAGTGGATAGTTCTTATGGATGGGTTCTTGTAAACAACCTACAATTCCAATAAAACTATGTACAGATTTTCTTTAAATAATTGATTTTGAAAAAAAGAAAAACAATGCAATTAATTCACACCCCTCTGACAAAATAACAATGTGATAAACAAATGAATAATAATTATGCAAATTTATGAAAACTTTATCTCTTTTAAAGAATAATATATAATGTTTGAAAAATAAACAAGTTCCTTAACACATTACTTAGCAGGTATAATTGGGTACTTTAAAAAAAATACTAAAATTTCTTTTTGCTTTGTTGAAATTTTTTTTTCATTTTTTTAAATTACAGAGAAAGCTATATTATTGCATATTTCTCTCCCTTTCTTCATTATTTTTCTTTTGGCTGAAAATATTAATGGAAAGGAGTTATACTCAAGTATGTTTACTCCAAGAATTATGTAGCAAATGATGCTTGATTCAATAATACACTGCAATAAATGAATACACTGTAATATTCCTGTATATTGACACCTAGAAATATTTATACAGAGAAAGTATAAATTTATTAATCAACAATTATTTGATTAGAAATCCAAGCCATAGAAGTTGCACTTAGAAGTCTTACATACAACTTCACCAAATATAATAAAGCAATAGTTGTAGTAGACTCTAAAGCTGCCGTCCAAGCTATTACCTAAAACAAAGTTCCAGAATCAGAAATCATAAGAAAATGCCAAACAATATTAAAATTTCTACAAAACCAGAAGAAGTGGATAAGCTTCCAATGGATTCCACCTTACATCGGAATAAATGGCAATGAAATAGCAGACAATCTCACCAAGAAAGGATCTGAAATAAAAATTTCAGTGATTCCTGAGCCACACCTGAAATGAAAAACAGATGAATCAAGAAGGTATAGTATGCTGAGAACAACAAAATATCCCAAGAAGCAGTCAAAGGAAAATGATGGGAAAAAAACAGAACTTGCAAATTAAATTAAACTGAAGGGACGTAAGAAAGCTGTCGCCAAGTTCAGGCTGATGACGGGGACATGACTGTCTCCCCCATCACCTCCACCAATTGGGAATGTATCCATCCACCAGCTGCCACTTTGTGCTGATCCCCATCAAGAAATGAACCAACAGCATCTGCTCTACTGCCCACAACTGAACTGAGAAGCCCATAAAAGACAGGATTTTGTCAGTTTGTACTGGGAGGCCAGAAGGAAAATTGCATTATTGCCACTTCCTGCCATTTGATAAAATAAATAATTATTTGATTTAATAATTAGCTCTACATTTATTTTAATTTCTATACATTTTTTTATCTTTTGGAACCAATGAAACAAATTAAGTAGGCATACATCTATTGCCTGAATCTTTTGTCGGCATTTATGCATGAAAAAATTTTAACAGAATACAAAACTAAGCATGTTGATTGAATGGAAAGTCCAAGTACTGCTGACTAGTATACAATAAGTATTTTAGATCTCAGTATGTTTGCCCAATCACATAGAATTAAAAGACTAGAGGAGGGAGAAATATGCAACATTTCATCCAATAATATATTTTTTTAACGATGAATGAGAAACACACAATATAATTATATGATAAACAGTTATTGGATTGAAAGAAATTAAATACATTTGATATTTCTGTAAAACAATTACTTTTTAAAATTTAACTCAAGAAAATCATATTTTCCGAATGTCTGTATCCATGAGAAAACTAATTTTGTAACCATTAATATATGCAATATAGAACAGAACACTTTTTTTTTTGTATTTTATTATAAATCAAGCTTCAATATACGAAGAGTTCACAGAAAGAACCAGGTAAGTCAGTTTTTTGTCAAAATGGAGTTTGAGGTGTCATTAGATTCTCCATGGAAAGCACTAGCACTTAGAAGTGCAAAACAATAAAAGAGAGCTTAGTCATGGGTTTATTTACCTCCAAAATTTGGCATACAGTAAATAAAGTATGGATGTTCTACAACTAAAAGTATGTTTTCTAGGTTCCAAGGAAAAAGTGGCTTACCTGGTTTTTTCCCTGTACCCTTCGTATGTAAAGCTTCAATATATGTGAATCTGTACATTATTACACAACACATTTGAAACAAAATAAAGCAATATTATTTGAAACTAATAAGCAATTTGTTTTAACAAATTTTCTAAACAAAATTATGTAAAAAAAAATAGAAATATAATTTTGTTGAATAAATTGTGAAAACAACTCTTGCTTAAAAATGTAAATTTTCGAGCTGTCCACATATTGAATAGCTGCACTCGATCATCTCTCTGGACGTCCTTGCAGCAGAATCCTAGATAAAGTACAAAGTGTTATGCACCATCATTCAGAACTTGTAAATAAAGAAAACTCTGTTTTTGAAAGAAATAATAACTTCATAAATTAAAAAAAGAAAAAGTTGAAAATAATAAAAATATACATCAAAGTTCTGATAAAACCACCAGTTGCTGTTCACACAATTCTTTTTATTTTGATAATATTCATACAGTCACTTTAAGTATGATGATCATGTTGCAACTTCTTCTACATTACAGCTATTATTATGTATTGTCTGCTAAATTCAGCATTCTCTCTCATCCTAAAGACAATGGACATCCCAATCCTTCTCGCAATATCAGTTGTAATGAACACTTACTAAGTCTGGAACAGCAGTCTAATATTTACTTAGGCAACAGAAAGATGATTTCCTCTCACTTATTTGTGTCCAGACTGGCCCTATAATCCACTAAGCATCCTACAAAAGGAGTACTGGCAACTTTCCTAGAGGTAAGTTAGCCAGAGTATAGAGTTACGAGGGTGGATCAAATATAAACCGGAATTTGTATCTGGAGGCTCTGGTAGCAAACTGCAAAGGTTGCAGTTTGGAGGGGAAGTTGGTGGGGGTGTCTGGAGTAGGGATCTTGATGTGTTGCAATCCGAAGAGCAGCCGCTTGCTTCAGTACATCATGAGCGAGCAAGAGGTACACACATCTGTTGCACAATGAATTATTATTAAGTTTTTGGTGAAAGAAGGCACTAAACCTTCTGAAATTTTGAGAAGGCTTCATGCGCAGTTCGGGGAAGCAACCCTTTCGAAGATGCAGGTGTATGATTGGCGCAAAAAAATTTCAGCGGGCCAGGATTCAGTGGAAAATGAGCCCCACCAAAGACGGCAATGAACAAGCATCACTGCAGACAACATTCATGCTGTACGGGACCTTATTGAGGAGGATCGGCGCATAACAATTTCTGAAATTGCATCACATGTTGGAATAAGTTTCGGAAGTGTTCAAGTCATCATCAGTGATGAACTCAAATTCCAAAAATTGTCTGCCAGGTGGGTTCCTCGGCTCCTCAGCCAGGAACAAAGAAATTTGACGAAAATGCATTGGACCCCTCTGGAACATCCTCCTTATAGTCCATATTTGTCACCCTGTGACTACCATTTGTTTGGGCCACTGAAAGAAGACCTGGGAGGAAGGCGGTTTGGTGACAATGCAGCGGTAGAGGAGTTCGTGCACAACTGGCTGACTACACGTCATCCCTCATTCTTCAAGGACAGCATCAAAAAATTGCCAACTCGATGGCAAAAGTGTGTTGGAAATGCAGGAGACTATGTAGAAAAATGAGGTGGTGGTTTTGTATTTTTTTGATAATTCAATAAAATTGTAAACAATAATTCCGGTTTATATTTGATTCACCCTCGTATAAAGGGTAAAAATTAAGGTCATTATTATTATTATTATTATTATTATTAAATAATGTTTCCAGGATTGAAGGCCATGATTTTCTATTCATTTTTCCTCAACTTTTGTTACTACCTATAGACAATATTTCCACCAGTATCTCAGCAATCACAATTTCACAAATTACTAGCACTACAAGGTTTACATTTGTCTTACGGGTGAGGAAAAACTCCGATAAAAACCTCATCCAGAAAAACTGCCCCGACCGGGGATTGAACCTGGGCCCGCTGCGTGACAAGGCACCATGCTACCTCGAGACCACAGTGGTGGACCTAGCAATTGAATCGCTGAGTTGAAAAGGGAAGAAACTCCACTGTCTTCAAAGAGCTATAAAGCACGCATGCAACATACAAATTATGAATTCTTGCTATATTTGTATTCCATGGTAAGAAGAGGATCAATATTGTAATTGATCAAAAATTTATCAGAGCAAGCTGTAAAAAAATTATGTAATTTTTAAAGGTTTTCTCATAAGTAGGGTACTTGGAGTATCTTCCCTTTTCGACCCAGTGATTTAATTGGTATGGACATGTACGACAAATGCAAGAAGAAAGACAACCCAGAAAAAATTTAAATGGGTTCCACTTGTAAGAAGAAAGAAATGAAGACTTCGAAATTCATTGATGCAAGAAATAAGAACTGGAATGAGAGCAAGAGGACTGGAGGACATGGAGTGGATGGATAGTGATGAGAAGGAAAATAAAAATTTAAACACAGAAAGATGTGTAAACATTGAAAATCTCTATATAAATAATCAAAAAATGAACCAAAATTCCAAGAAAGAATGAATTAAATAGAAAATCGTGACCTTTTATCTCAAAAAAAAAAAAGGAAGGCATAGCTAAAGGGATTTTTTTTTTCTCTCTGACCAAGTCAAGAGCCTTGATGGAACTGATGTTTAACCATTGTGATGAGTCCAGAGAACTCCATCCAATCAAACACTCTCTTAACCTCCATGTGAGTGGTATATGGAAAGCAATGGGAAGCCTTCATATATATATATATATAACCTCATGGGTTAGTGGTCAGCATTTCTGACTAAGTTCACGAGGTCCTGGGTTCGATTCCCAGTCAAACCATATGATTTTTTCTTAAAGGGAATTATTCCTGTGGTTGCCCATTGTCTAGAATTTAGGTTAAGTTTAAATTAAGGACTCTCCTGGCATTTCATTATCATTTATCACCCATAATATCATTGGGGTCCACCGCTGTGGTCTCAAGGTAGTGTGCTGCCTTGTCACACAGCGGGTCTGGGTTCGATCCCTGGTCGAGGCAGTTTTTCTGGGTGAGGTTTTATCGGGGTTTTTCCTCACCTGTAAGACAAATGTCAGGAAAACTTTAAGGCCCAAACAGTCCCCAAAATCATATGGCCATCATCGTCATCATCATCATCACCATCCTTCATCAGTGTGGAAAGCAACGGGCTACCACATCTACAATTCCCTAGTAAAGCTGCAAGCCTTTGGGCAGAATTCCTATGGATGGATATCATTGGGATAATGTAACTCCGTCTTCAAGGTGCCCCAACCTAAGAAATAGATTACAATTATGCCAAAGCCAGGGGGAGAAAGCCAGAAATGTTATAAGAGACAACCTGGTGGGATCAGACAAAAAAAAACATACATTTTATATATATATATATATATATATATATATATATATATCCTTAGAACTACAACATGGTATGAGAGAATATTGAATGTGCAGTAAAGTATCTGCCATTGGGCAGGGAACTATGAAGAAATGAATCTCAGAAATTAACTGTGATATTTTAATCAGTTATAATATAAACAACAACTCAAAAACTTTCTACATATATGTATATATTTTATCAGAACTGAGGTGTAATAGAGAAGAATAAGCTTACATTCATCATAAGAACACACATATATACCAAATTTAAAATATCTTTAAAGAAACACATATTCCTAATATAAGTACATTTACAACCTACGAAGGAGATAACATGGCATCTCATCATTCTGACCAACTTTAACACAGAAAAATTATGATACTTATTCTTCATTCCATATCAAAGTTCAAATCACTATAATACACCATTTACTAAATCTGCATAATACTTTATTAGACTAGCAATGCACTATTTCAAACTTCCCTTAAAACATGCCCTTGTAATCTCTTGTAAGAGGAAATATTTGCTATGTTGTATAACATACTGCCAAATAATTATGTATTACTCTACTACAATAAAATTCATATGTCAAATATATTAAATCAGCAGATAATAAATTAAGGGTGACAGCTAAAAACAATTATAGTACATTTTTGAAGAAAATTATTTTATAGTGTAATTTCCATATGTATAAAAACTAGTTTTATTCACTTTATACATAATAAAATGCATTGTTTAACTTTCACAGGAAAAGAAAACTATGAGGTTTAATTTAAGAATTAAATTAATGTTTTTATTACCTCGCCTCATATCCTTTTTCTTCTATACTGCAGTTTCGGAGCTTATCTCCATCATCAGTAGCCTCTGGTCGACCAATGTTATGATGTTTCTTGGTGGTTTTCTTCTTACTTCTATCGGTGGATCGATGAACCTCTGGATCAGGTCAAAACCGATAGAAGTAAGAAGAAAACCGCCAAGAAACGAAATAACATCGGTCGATCAGAGGCCACTGATGATGGAGATAAGCTCCGAAACTGCAGTATAGAAGAAAAAGGATACGAGGTGAGATAATAAAAACATTAATTTAATTATGATGTCGGGGAACTACAAGCCTCACGACCACGGCCTACAGCCCGAAAATCTTCTTCAAGATCATCATAGCAACTCCGGCCGTGAAAGTCTACGTGAATACATTAATTTAATTCTTAAAATGCATTGTGTTTAATCATTAATTTTTACTATTCTTGTAAGAATACGTAGATTATAGATTTATTACCTTAGAGGTTAAATATTGAAAAATTAGCATAATGTGACTCTGATAGTTTTTAGCAGTTATCTTTTAACTGTAAGGTTACATGGTCTTCAATTAAATCTAGAGTTAAGCTATATACAAATGAAAAATAAATATCTTTCTTGAAATTTAACAAGTACTTTTCATAAGATAAAAGTTAGAAATTAAAATGTACCTGTTGGCATGTGCCGTCGTCCTCAACTTTGTTAAAATGGTGTATATAAAATTAACTGGAGCGCTTTCGGAAGTTAACTTCCATCATCAGCAGGTTGAGCTTCTGCTACTCGTTGTTTATGATGACGTATACTCGCAAGTGTTTGTAGCAGCAACAAAAGAGTTTTTTGCAACTTTTTTGTTGCTGCTACACTTGGATTATACATCATCATAAACAACAATGAGTAGCAGAAGCTCAACCTGCTGATGATGGAAGTTAACTTCCAAAAGTGCTCCAGTTAATTTTATATACACCATTTTAACAAAGTTAAGGACGATGGCACCTGCCAACAGGTACATTTTAATTTCTAACTTTTATCTTATGACTATTCACCTCAACAGAATTTGATATGAATTTTATAAGTACTTTTCAGAATTAGTAAAATAATTCATGGAAAGATTTATCATTCAAGAAGCATAGACATCGGGAATTAATTGAATATACAACCAATTACGGCAATGATCGAAAAATATATGACTAATTGGAGAGAGCATGTTCAACACATGTTGCCAACTAGAATAGCAAAAGCCATCCTGAATTATAATCCTATAGGAAAAAGAAGTGTTGGCCGACCTATGAAAAGATGGCATGACCAGTTTTAAACCAGAACAAACCAAAAGACTTTAACCTTGATGTCGATGATGATTTATCATTCAAACAATATAGAATATAGCTCTCAGGGGCAGTGGCAGGTTTGCATAACCACCAGTTTTCAAAGAACTTATTGTTTCCTTATTAAGATTTTAAAAATTGTATGTTTTTAATCTAAATGAACTCTTAACATGTTATTTCCAGTACACAGAGAGCTGTGAGCCATGAAATGGAATCAATTGCAAATCATACATCAAGAGAAGAATGGATTGCACAAGAACGGATTGGTTAAAGAATGAAGATATAAGAACAGAGTTAAATATATATCCATTAAATGATAAAATCAAAGAATATAGAGAAAAATGGTTTAGACATGTAGAAAGAATGAAAGTAACAAGATTACCAAAAGCAGCATTTAACTACAAGCCAAGAGGTTCAAGGAATGTAGGAAGGCCAGTGAAAAGATGGACAGAACAACTGTGAGGCGGAACAGGCATTTTGCCTAGCTCGTGAAATGAAGAAGAAGAAGAAAAAATCAAGAGGGGTTCAAATCTCCTACAACTTGGACAGAATAAATCTTTGTTGGTTTTTCATGCATGTGCATGCCCCTTCTGTTCATAAAACCTGGCTCTATACCTTATCCGCTCTTAGAGTGATCCTAACATAAACAAATGCCAATTGTATCCTTCTGTCACTCACGCCACAATTACTGTCACATTGACAAGGAGCATGTGTGAAGTATATAAGACATGTGATAGTTGAATGGGCTGGATTACAAGAAAACTGGTGAGATTTTCCACTGAACTTGAGAAATACATTTAAAATAACTGTTTTTTGACCACTAATCAAAGGTTTGCCAGACTTGTGTTTTAAAAATTGTGGCAAGAAGTAATAGACTCGTAAGTACTAAAACGTACCATTAATAGTAATAACTGGAAGGCGCACAAGAGTCTATTACCAACATAGAAACCCAAACGAATGGTACCTACCCCTCTAAGCTATAATGAATAACATATACACTCGGAGTGGGGATGGCGACTTTATGGGAGGAGTCATCGCCCTTATAAGGCGAGGATGCGTGTGAAAACTCTCTCACGCTCCTACGTTCTGCAATAGTCAAGTTCTTCAGTAACCGTTCGCGAAGGTGATATTAAAACACGTGGGCAGAAGTAATTCATCAACTCCACTCCGAGTTAGTGAAGTATAAAACACTGTAAGTCTACAATTGTACATACAAAATTATCCAATAAACTGAAATAATAAGTGTATAATATAAACATCCCTGTCCCGCGCCGTAGCCGAGTGGTAGGAAGCCTTGGCGCAGAGCTACGGGACTTGCGCTGGTTCGAGTCTCCATGGGGAAAGAAATTTTCTCGTGGTATTTCGGCCAGTATGGGACCGGTGCCCACCCAGCATCGTAAGGCATTTGGGTAGCTACAATAAGTAGCGGCTCCAGGTTGAGAAAACCAGCTATAACGGCTGGGGGGACTCGATATGCTGACCACATGTCACCCCAACACTGATGATCATCTACCTCTGTGATTGACACATGTGGATGTGAAGCCAGCAGCCGGCTGGTAAGCTAAGGGCCATCTAGGCCTGTCGCGCCAGGAGTAAGTAATATAAACATCCCTGAGTGATCATATTCTACTCTGAGCGAACCGGCACAAAATTTAGATGGCAACATAGCAACAGAAGACTCGACACCTTTAGCCATTTTGTTTTGCATCAGAATAGACTGAAGTATGACTCAAATTCATCATCTATGTAATAAACTATTTTAAGTTGTAATTATTGATTAGGTATATGCTATTTTAGAATATTTTCTATGTTTTGAATATTATTATTAGTTTCATTCACGAAGAATAACAAATATAATCAGAGGACATATTTTTAATCTAATGAAGGGAACTAATTTTTCGCTTACTTACTGCTTCTACATTGTACGTCGGTTCCTTAACCAATGAGAAGCGAGCAGGTCACATGGTTTTGTTTTGATGAGGATCACTTTAAGAGCGGATAGCCTTTAAGTGGTGATTTATGTTGCAGTGTTCCTGCAAATGCGAGATTGTTGAGATGTGGATGCAGCTATTACTGCTTCCTCTAAGAATTCAAAATAATAAGTACAGTAACGGCTCTACAATTTAAGCCATTCATTAATTATTAAATCTTCATTTAATACTGTAAATGTAGCTTGAAAACATGTCTATAATATTAATGATAAATGTAATATGTTATATTTTGTTTCTAAGTGCAGCACCGTTCTCTCATTTCACAAGTCGTCACTGACAATTTTCGAATATTTAAGACAGTTGTTTTCATTTTTATCTAAAAGAATTTCCTATCAATATGTTCTTAAAACTATTCATAGCATGAACAGTTCGGATTCAAAAGATTTTTATGGCATGTCAATTTTCTGAAATAATGTTAATGTATCCATTAACATTCACAGTTAAATATGGGAAATAACATTATGAGTCATTTTTTCACATCTTACCTCATATTTTTCTTCAAACACGGGAACTAGTTTTCAAGAGAAGGATCTCTCTCATTTTCAACCGACATTATGACTACCGGATTTTCGTTGGAAACGTTGAAATCTCCATCAATAACATTGCCATCTGGTGTTGATTTGATGAATTTTGAGATGAGGTCACGTTCATCAGGAATCTCGAAATTCATGGATCTAAATTTGTTCTTCTGGATATATATCTTCTCCCAAATTGTCAATTCTAAAGGTTTTTCCAAATGTTTTAAAAGTTGGGCTTCTTTTTCAATTTTATGATTTTCCAATCAACTATGTGCTGCAATAGCTGATTTTTCATTTTCACCATGTTTAATATTTCTAAAATGTTCCTTAGTGCGAGTGTCCAAATTCCTTTTTGTTTTCCATAGGAGATATAGTTTATTGGAGAATCATAAAATTAAAAAGAAGCCCAACTTTTAAAACATTTGGAAAAACTTTTAGAATTGACAATTTGGGAGAAGATATATATTCAGAAGAACAAATTTAGATAAATGAATTTCAAGATTCCTGATGAATGTGACCACATCTCAAAGTTCATCAAATCAACACCAGATGGCAATGTTAGGTAACATTATTGATGGAGATTCCAATGTTTCCAATGAAAATCCAGTAGTCATAATGTCGGTTGAAAATGAGAGAGATCCTTCTCTTGAAAACTAGCTCCCATGTTTAAAGAAACATAAAATATGAGGTAAGATGTGAAAAAAATGACTCATTAATTTACGTATCCATTAACACTTTGCATAAATTATAGTATTGATGCTGGTGTAATTCCTGGAAATTTCAAAGAAGACCCCTACATTTAAGAAAGGTGTTAAAAACTCAACCTATTTCTATTATACCAGTATACTATTTGGAGAATAATTTAATATCTATTTAAAATGCAATTAATTAAGATATATTTGAAGAGAAAAATTTTCGCCTAGACCGGGACTCGAACCCGGGACCCTTGGCTTTCCGGGCCAAGTGCTCTACCAACTGAGCTACCGAGGCGAGTTACGATCTAGACGCAAATTTTTCTCTTATGTACGTTGTAATTCCCTCACGCCAAATGCTTGAAACCATAGCTTCTATCTTTGCAAATGGCGGCTTCTTAGTTAAGAAGACATTTTTTTATTGGGAATTTAACACTACTTTATAGCCAGTAGGGCTTCTATTGACGATTTTATTATTAATTTAACACTTCTCATTGAAGGATAAATTATATTTGAAGAGAAAAATTTTTGCCTAGACCGGGACTCGAACCCGGGACCCTTGGCTTTCCGGGCCAAGTGCTCTACCAACTGAGCTACCGAGGCGAGTTACATAAGAGAAAAATTTGCATCTAGATCGTAACTCGCCTCAGTAGCTCAGTTGGTAGAGCATTTGGCCCGGAAAGCCAAGGGTCCCGGGTTCGAGTCCCGGTCTAGGCGAAAATTTTTCTCTTCAAATATAATTTATCCTTCAATGAGAAGTGTTAAATTAATAATAAAATCGTCAATTAATTAAGACCTTGAATATAATAATAATGTACTCTGTAATGTACAATTTGGATTCAGACCTAAACACAACACAATCAAACAATTACTTAATGTGATTTGTATTAGAATCTTCTGAGGAACAAGATTCTATTTTAATAAATAAGTTCAATCTGTTATTTTACTTCATAGTAGTTACGTTCTCTTAGGACATGTTGCAAAACAATTCTTCTGTTTTATCATTTTGAAACATGTCCTAAAAGAACTCAACTACTATGAGGAATGATAACAACTGACTAAATTTATTTTTTGAGAAGAATCTCATAATGATACTTCCTATTGTAATTTTATTAAGATTCTGTCTTAACTGTTCCTTGTAACCTAAGAAAAGTATCTGATTATGTAATGGATGAAACACTTAATAAAATGGAGTATCTTGGAATAAAGGATATGTTCTAGAATTGTTTTATAATGATTTAACTAATCTCTATTTTTTTTGTAGTCAATTAACTCTGACAAGGAATGAAGAACAGTACTTAGAAGATAGTTGCAACTTACAGTTTGTAAAAGTAACTCTTGGTTAGTGACCAATATAGGATACACTTATAGCCATTCTTTTCATTAATATAAGAATTTCAAGATATTTATCTTATTTTGTAATATTTTAGATAAGACTACAGTAAAAAAAAAACTGGTCATATTTGTTTATTTAATAAGTTACATCTGTTCTTACAAGGA
Source organism: Diploptera punctata (assembly GCA_030220185.1). NCBI lineage: Eukaryota > Metazoa > Arthropoda > Insecta > Blattodea > Blaberidae > Diploptera > Diploptera punctata. The sequence continues at coordinate 4,675,388 of JASPKZ010004196.1, forward strand.
CCAGATTCATCAAACAGGAATGGCACTACATTAAATTTTCTGATCATATATTTTACACTGTCAAATAAAAAATATAAGTTCTATACTAATTAATATGTTAATATAAAATGTTTTCATCATGGACTATAAAAATAGTATCAATTTTAATCCTTAGAAAACAGTTGTCATATTAACCTTTTCACTGCTGAGATATTTCCAGCCTTTAAAACCCTCCTTGCTCAATGCAGGGAGATATATGGAAAAAGTTTATTTAGGTTCCTAAGAGATGGCAGTATATGCCTGCTTAGTTTGAAAGCAATGCAATACGTATTATATAACTAGCAGGCGTTTGAAGTTGAGAATGGATATACACACCCATAGCACGGCAAGCATTGTCTTTGCCAACGCATATACCCGTTCGTAGCAGTGTAAAGGTTAAGAAAGTTTGCAAAAAAAAAACACAGATCAAATGGAACACTACAGACAGTTATTCATTTAGAGGTTCATTGAAATTTGCAAATTAATGTACACTCAACAATAGTAATCACTGGTGAAGAGAAAAAATTGTTGTGTCTGAACTGGAAATCAAACTCTGAACCTTCAGCACATAAAGCTAAAGGTTCAAGGTTCGATTCCGAGGTCAGGTAATAATTTTTTTTCTCTGACCACTGATTACAATATATACATTTTTTGTTGTATTGACTGTATAAAATTAATTTTAACTTCAAAACTGAGAAGAGAGATTTCAATTTTTGGATACTTGATAGTACTGCAGGAAGTGTCAAATCTCTCCTTATCTATTATCTATTAATTCGAAACTCAAGATATACTGCACAGATTAAATAATTCCTCATTTTTTAACATAATAAGAACCTTCATTTTTCAGTTAGGTAATATTTTATTTAACAATGAATTTTAACAGCTAAGGATATTACTGTCACATTTCAAAACTGATCATGAAAGTAGCAACAAATTTTTCTTATAGGCCTTTCATTTCACGCTTGAGATTCTTTTACATGCGCTAAATCTATGAGATGTTTCCATTCTAAAGGAATACATGCTCAGGACTTTCATGCCCTTAAAAATTCATTAACCCCAACTAGTTTTGAATCCATAAACAATGGAAATTATTTAGGAACTTCATGTATGCAAGATCTGTAAATGTCACAAAACAATGTAGTAATTTAGTAAATAATTTGTGAGAAAGTCTTTTTAATGACATCGTACTCATCAAAATGATGAATCTGGTCCTTTGTTATAAAATGTATATACTTTTTTTTATTTTTATACTCCGTCTTCCTCAACTTCATATAAGACGGAGTATAAAAATAAAAATAAAAAAAGGGTATATAAATTTATAATAAAAGATATAACCTCAACGAGAGTGATTAAAAAAAAAATATGAAAAGTATGGAATCTGGTCCTCTTAATATTAAATCCTATTATTACTTATTTTAGGAACTCACACTATGAGGTATATTCATTTAGGTAAAATTTAATCACTCACCTCATATCTTTCTTCTTATTTTAATTTAGTTTCGGAATTTTATGTTTCCGTTCCATCACCAGTATCCCCACAACCACTGTTCTGTCATCTTGAAGAGCCGTCTTTCACTCCCTCTATTGGCAGACTTAAAAACCTCAAAATCAGGCCATTCTCCCCAGGAATTTAAAAGTTCATCAATTTCTCTTTTTCACTCCTTTTCCTAAACAGGAAAATATCTACATTCAAAGAAGTGAAAAGGAGAAATTGATGAACTTTGAAATTCCCGGAAAGAATGACCTGATTTCAAAGTTTTTCAGTCTGCCAATAGAGGGAACGAAAGATGGCTCTTCAAGATGACAGAACAACGGTTGCAGGGATACTGATGATGGAACAAAAATGTAAAGTTCTGAAACTAGTTTAAATAAAAATATGGGGTGAATCAAAAACATGGCTATACATTTGATCGCATTGTGTGATGAAAATATTACCATTACAGGAAATATGAAATTACCGTTGGAAAAGCAATTATTCAAATTACAACAATGGAATAAAACAGAACAGTGTAGAACTTACGTCATTAGTCAAAATGGTGTTGAATATGCAAGAGCAAATTACAATTGCTGCATGGGTAATAATGTATGCTGATGATTCGTGAGGCCGCAAGATGGGCAAGACGTGAGTTTAACGTAGCATTGCAGCCATCGACTGTGGGGAAGTGGAGAAAACAACTGCTGGAAATGGGAAGGATGCAGAAAATCAAACCACGGATGCAGAAACAATGAAGAGAATTGTGGAGGCGTTCGATGCTAGCCCACAAAAATCAACCTGCCAAGCTGCACGTGAGCAGTGATTTGTTTTGTTCTATTGTTGTAATTTGAAGGATTCCCTTTTCAATGATAACATCATATTTCCTTTAATAATAATATTTTCGTCACAAAATGTGATCAAACGTATAGCCATATTTCTAAATCACTCTGTAAGAAGAAAAATATGAGGTGAGTGATTAAATTTTACCTAAATCCTAGTATACTTACCCTCCTACATGATCAAGAAAACAGAAAGTTACTATGAATCATGCAGAGTGCTGCTAACCTTATAGCCTCCTGTAATGGGGGCAGCAGGGTTGACAGATGTCACAGTAGGGATGACAGAGGTGGGCTGAGGGGTACTAGTAGCAGTCGTTGTGGTTCGTGGCTTGGGTTTTGGAGGTGACACAACCACATCTTCTGTCTCTAGTGATCCTGCTCTAGATGCTCTGGGTAAAGGTTTGGAGGAACAATTTGATGATTTTCACTACTTCCATTTTGTTGCTGGTGATTTTTTGTTGTGTCTATGTTCTGATGAAGTCCATTCTCATTGTTACTCAACTCACTGTCTTTCTCTCGTTTCTGTTCCTTTACCAAATTGTCTTCTTCTTTCTGTTTTATGTTCACCTGAATTATGTTGGACGACTTCTGCTGTGTAACACTTGTATAAGGATTTTGTTGAAGATGTTTTCGCATTTCAGAAAGGGATCCTCTGTGCACCTAGGGTAGCAAACACGTCATCTCACACATAACACACATTCTCCCAAATACACATACAGGGTGTTATATTTTGAGAGAAAGTAATATGCATTAAAAAACAAAAGTCTAATAAATATAGGTGCTAAAATGAATATATTCTGAGTTAAAAGCACATTTTCATCAGCACTTGTAAGAAATAGCTGCTCAAATATTTTAATATTTCCGTTAAAAAGTAAGATAGACTGCATAAAAACAACTAAGTTAATCTACAATAAAAACTTTCCAAAATATAGGGCTATTCTAAAAGAAGAAACAGACTTCAAACATTTATTACTTCCAAACTACAAAAAATAGAAACACAATTCCAACGTTCCAAGGAAGAGAAAAGTTTGAAGTTCCGATCATGGCTGCATTGGCACTGTTGCTTGAAGTTGTGATCATAGTTGCATTGGCACTGTTAGCTTGGAAGAGGAGGAGCAGAAGATCAACTTTATTGCCGGTGGCCTCCCAGGACACCCGACCTAACCCCATGTGATTTTTATCTGTGGGGTTACGTAAAAGACCATGTTTCATCCCCCCTATGCCTGACACTCTTGAAAATCTGCAACATTGAATTGTTGAAGCTGTGAATTCAATAACTAGAGACCAGCTGATTCATGTGTATCAAGTACTTATTGGAAATTGTTCATCAAAAATCTTTCAAGCTCTTTTTGTAATGAGCCACCGTTTGGTATTTGTTGTGTAACACATGGTGCTCATATTGAATGCATAAAATAGTGAAATTTGAACTTTTCTCTTTCCAGGAACGTTAGAATTGTGTTTATATTTTTTAGTAGTTTGGAAGAAATAAATGTTTGAAGCCTGTTCCTTCTTTTTGAATAGCCCTGTATATTATCATTTTACACATTCCTGGCTTCAACCAAATTTATTTATAGTCTATATTAGATATTTTATTTATCACTTCTCATTCAATGACAAATTTTATTTGAAGGGAAAAATATACGCCTGGGATTTGAACATAATGTCACTGGTTCTGCATCCCAGCGTTCTTTACCACTAAGCTACCAGGCATTCCGATTCAAATGGACATTATTTCTCTCCTTTATTATATGAATTCCTGCATGCTAAGATTATGAACTTTTTATTCCACACACGCCTCTAGCGGCTTTTCTAATAAGGAGACTTTAATGGAAATCACACCATCATTATAGCCTTTAAGATAAAAAATAAGCATCACTGGCTATAAATGTAGTGTGATTCCCATTAAAGTCTTCTTGTTAAAGAAGCTGCTAGAGGCGAGTATGGAATGAAAAGTTCATAGTTTCAACACGCAGGAATTCATGTAATAAAGGAGAGAAATAATGTGTGTTTGAATTTTGAATCAGAATACCAGATAGCTTCATTATCAAGAGTGCTGGTATATAGAACCAGAGACATCGGGTTCAAATCCCAATTTAGGCATATTTTTCTCTTCAAATAAATTTATTTATGGTTTTCTAAGACCCATGAGTTACTGAGGCTTACTTACTTACTCACTGGCACTGAGGCTAATTTTGAATATATTGTTTGCAATAGTTTTATCTTTGTTTCATCTATTTAATGAAAATGAAAACTCAGAAAATAAATTTTTAACAAATTGTAGTTTATTTCAAGTTGGTCAAAGCCTCCTTAATTTCACAGAGAGTCGTTGACAAAGCAATATTGCTATGGAATCTTGCTACACAACAATAAGTGTTAAGAATAATATATATATTTAAATTAATATTGGGAAGTAAACATTATGAGGTTATATCATTAATAATACATATACTTTATAAGATATTTCTATGTAATCTTACTATACATCAATAAAGGATTTTGGAACATTAGTTCGTAAAATATACTTAAAACACTAACTAATTAACTAAAAATTTTGAAAGATTATCTACTGCCACCCATTCTAATTACATAATCTGCCCATCTCTGTCAGATTATAATAATATAGTGAACAATATAAATAATGGAATTCTTTGTTAGAAAGCATCCTACATTCCCAATTCTCTGTGCTATAGTTCTAAATGTTTACTTTAGGGCTTGCAGCATGTTTTCTTCCATAATTTTAAGTGTCCATGTTTTCACGAAGTATCACAAATAATATTTTCATCTTTAGATTCTTTGACAGAAGCTAAGGAAAATAAACTTCCATCAGTAAGTTATTTGGCAAGCATGTTTCTTATTCTTGGCCTTAATGAATATTTTACTTGGAATATATTTTAGAAGCTGATTAGTTTTAGCCAAATGTATAGTTTTTTTCACTAAAATTCTCATTTATACATACGTGCATTTCACAAATTAATGAGTCATTTTTACATCTTACCTCATATTTCATGTTTCTTTAAACACGGGAACTAGTTTTCAAGAGAAAAATCTCTCTCATTTTCAATCAACATTATGACTATTGGCTTTTTGTTGGAATCTCCATCAATAACGTTGCCATCTGGTGTTGATTTGATGAACTTCGAGATGAGGTCATGTTCATCAGGAAACTCTAAATTCATGGATCTAAATTTGTTCTTCTGAATATATATCTTCTCCCAAATTATCAATTCAGAAGAACAAATTTAGACCCATGAATTTCGAGATTCCTGATGAACGTGACCTCATCTCGAAGTTCATTAAATCAACACCAGATGGCAACGTTATTGATGGAGATTCCAACGAAAAGCAGTCATAATGTCGGTTGAAAATGAGAGAGAATTTTCTCTTGAAAACTAGTTCCCGTGTTTAAAGAAACATGAAATATGAGGTAAGATGAAAAATGACTCATTAATTTACGAATTAAGAACCTCATAATGTTATTTCCCATATTTAACAATGAATATGTGCATTTGTTTTTAATCTCATTATTTTATAAAGATGTAAGTAAAATTCCCTACAATATAGGACAGTGATGAAAACACAATCTAAGCCAATAGCTAAATATAGCAAAAATTATTCCTGAATTACCAAAGGCTTCCTTTTTACCACTTTTTATTTTCCTGAGACATATTTACTGTTGATACTTTATTAGTTCTTTACCTTTGTTAAGAGCAATTATGTATTTATAACTAACCCACTGGCACTATCAAACCTGTATGTTCATGGCCATGCAGATGTAAGTTCTCCATACATCCCTATCCCGAACTAAAGGTTTTCAATTACCACTGTGGAACCCGTATCTGCATTTTTTGACAGTTGTATTTTTACAGTGAAAGATCACTCTTTCGACCAAAGTACTTTTTTGTCTGGCTTATCTCCTTTGACCTGTCCACCATGGATAACCGTTCCAGCAGCAATGCTACTACTAGCAAAGCTCTTGGGACCATTTAAGGATGCAAGCCATTCCACCCGACTACATAATTATGTATTTATATGAAGCTAAATAGGTTTTGGATTCTAATCCCGATGAAGGTGTTAATTTTTCTTTTCAAAATAATAAATGTCCATTATTGCAAATGTTAAAATTTAATATAATACATTTAAAAAATTAAGTTTTATTTTTTTAAATATTATAATTCTCACATAAATGGACAGTTAATTACAAATGAGGGAACTTTTTAAGAAATGGCTGAATTCAAATACCTAGGAACAATAATAACAAATAGAAATGAGATCCACAAGAGATTAAACATAGACTCAATTCTGGAAATGCATGCTTTTATGCATTACAGGGATCTTGTCATCCCAACTTCTCTAAAAAAATATTAAACTGAAAATATAAAAAGACTATTATTCTCCCAGTTATATTAAGTTATATTATATGGATCTGAAACAGGAGCAGAAAAGATTATGAGTATTTGAGAATAAAGTTCTTAGGAACATTTTTGGACCAAAGAGAGATGAACAGATAGGCAAATGGAGAAGACTACATTACAGGAAGTACAAGATCTTTTTAGAGAAACCAGACATAATAAGAATAGTTAAGTCTCATAGACGAATGGGGAGCACACGTGGCACAAATGAAGAATGAAAGAGGGGCATGGAAACTTCTGGTAGGAAAACCAGAGGGAAAACACCAGTTGGTAAGCTAAAGATGAGGTGGGAAAATAATATTAACCATGATTTAAGGGAAGTAGATTATAGAGATGATTGGAAACATCAGCTCAGGATAGGGATGTATGAGAGAGCTTATATCCATGTGGACATGAACCTTTGGATCAATAGTGCCAGTGAGTTATAGAGTTAGTTCATATAAGGAGAATGGAGATAATCCAAATTCCTGGCCAACAGACTACTTACGCTGCTCATAACCCTTAAAGATAATTTTAGAACTCTTATTCATTAGACTTCTGTTCTTCTTTTGAAGCTATATCTTATAATTTTATAAATGTGAACATAACAATCTATATTGTTTATTTTTTATTATTTCACTCACCTCATACTTCATAATTCATAGCAGACCCTGGGTTTCTTCACATCTTTTGTGACATTCTCAATGCTGCGTCACGTTCACAACTGACGTCCAACGGCCTTCTATCCTGCAGACTGACCTCCGCGCCATCTGGTGGCCAACCGAAGAATTTCCAAATCAGTCCTCTCTCCTTATAACCGGGTATTTCAAAATTCATAGTTGTATTTTCATTCTTGCATATGTAAATTTGTTCCCAAATTGTGAGTTCCTTCGGTTTTTCCAATTGTTTAAGTAATTTTGTTTTGGTTTCTATTCTATGTTTTTCTGACCAGGCATGTGCAGCTATTGCAGATTTTTCAGTTTCTCCATTTTTAACATTTCTGAGGTGTTCTTTTAATCTTGTATTTAGATTCCTTTTTTGTTTTTCCTATGTATATCTTTTCACAATCTTTACAATTAATTTGATAAATTATGAAAAGATTGAAGACTGCAAAAAATCGGGAATTTATCAAATTAATTGTAAAGATTGTGAAAAGATATACATAGGAAAAACAAAAAGGAATCTAAATACAAGATTAAAAGAACACCTCAGAAATGTTAAAAATGGAGAAACTGAAAAATCTGCAATAGCTGCACATGCCTGGTCAGAAAAACATAGAATAGAAACCAAAACAAAATTACTTAAACAATTGGAAAAACCGAAGGAACTCACAATTTGGGAACAAATTTACATATGCAAGAATGAAAATACAACTATGAATTTTGAAATACCCGGTTATAAGGAGAGAGGACTGATTTGGAAATTCTTCGGTTGGCCACCAGATGGCGCGGAGGTCAGTCTGCAGGATAGAAGGCCGTTGGACGTCAGTTGTGAACGTGACGCAGCATTGAGAATGTCACAAAAGATGTGAAGAAACCCAGGGTCTGCTATGAATTATGAAGTATGAGGTGAGTGAAGTAATAAAAAATAAACAATATTAAAAAACCTCATAGTGTTATTTCCTATCTACATAACTTAATAACAATCTACATTTAATTTATGTTGAGTTGTTTTTGACTCACCTGATACTTCTTAACTCCCTCGCAGACTCTAGTTTCTTCACTGCATTGAGAATGCAGTAAAGGAACTCGAGTCTGTGAGGGAGTTAAGAAGTATGAGGCGAGTCAAAAACAACTCAACATAAATTAAAATAAACCTCATAGTGTTATTTCCTATCTACATAACTTAAATCTACATTTAAGTTAAAAATTTTACTTATTTTTCTTCTGAACAATATTTTAATACACTGTGATGTAACTATTTCAACTTATAACACGTATCTCTAAGGAACATTATTAAAACAATATTGATATTCTAATTCAAACAAATAACAATACACAAACTTAAATCAAACTACATTCACACACAAGCAAACAGAGGCAAAGGAAAGCAGTTAGAAAGAAAGTGTAACAACACCCATGCTTTAAAAATTCTCCACCTGTTCAAGCTACTAAAATGTACGTAATTAGTCTATACACTAATGTATTTGTTCATAATATTTGTACATTGATCAAAATGCTTAATAATGATTCTATGTTGAGCTGTAAATAAAAGTGAAAAACTCAAGATTTTGAGTTAAGCTATAGGATCCATCTGCCATTTCAATATTTTAACAATCAACCTTTTAATATTTTATTTTGAGGTTATTTTAATTAAATTAATTTTAGTTTGTTCATCTTACCTCAATATTAATGTTGATTTGTTCTTGTACATGTTTCGATTATATCAATCATCATCAGCATCTTACCCAGACTGGTTGGATTTATGTTGTACACCCTGGATGTCGATGTCAGCTCCATCCTGCAGTTGGCCAAAGAACCTCCAAACAAGGTCACGTTCCGTCGGTATTTCAAAATTCATAACTTTGTTTTTGTTCTTCTGAATATAATTTTTTTCCCAAATAGTCAGCTCTTTTGTATTTTCTAACTGTTTTAATAATTTAGTGTCCAAATTTATATTATTTTTAACTGCAGATTTTTCTATTTCCCCATTTTTAATATTTCTTATGTTTAAAAATGGGGAAATAGAAAAACCTACAGTTGCTGCTCATGTTTGGTCTGAAAAACATAATATAAATTCGGACACTAAATTATTAAAACAGTTAGAAAATACAAAAGAGCTGACTATTTGGGAAAAAATCTATATTCAGAAGAACAAAGAGTAACAAATTTTGAAATACCGATGGAATGTGACCTTGTTTGGAGGTTCTTTGGCCAACCACAGGATGGAGCTGACATCGACATCCAGGGTATACAACATAAATCTAACCAGTCTGGGCAAGATGCTGATGATGATTATGATATAATCAAAACATGTTCAAGAACAAATTAACTTTAATATTGAGGTAAGATGAACAGACTAAAAATAATTTAAATCAATATTTTATTTATTTTTTTATTTATCTGCCTTTCAATATTTTTCATGACCATTCTTTTTTATTTAGTTTATAAATATTTATCTGCCCTTCTATACGCTCACTGTCATCACAATTTAATTATTCATGTACTTACAAGGAAATTGTCGACTATTGCATGCTGAAACCTGCCTTGAAATTTTTCCCAGAGAAGCATTGTGCCCAAAAAAAAAAATCTGTCATTTTTAAATGCAAGACACAGAAATTGAAGCCAGAATCCAGCAAAGTTAACCCACTGTACAATGCAGATGCACTCCCTGCATGAGTAAGAACGGAGTGAAATGAGGTGGGATGCAACACAGATGGCAGGTAGTGAGAATTATACAATCTACCAATTCGGATGCCGTATTACTTCCCTATAGTTTAAATGAGAGACTTACTATTGAATTTTAGTGCCTTGTAATAAAATGGGCGATCATGTTTTGGACATAGCCTTTATACATTACAACGCTTCTCTGGAAGAAATTTCAAGGTAGGTTACGGCATGCAATGGTTGACAGTTCCCTTGTTAAGCTTGATTTTATGTACAGCAATGTAACACCGTATAATTTATATATTCAAGGCTTTAAGTTAACCCTCTGGTATAAAAACATCCAAAATAAAATTATATAAAACTCTTGCACCATAACTTTCCTCTATGCAAGCAAGATTTGGGTTCTAAAACAAAAAGATATAAGCAGGATAACAGCTGCTGAAATGAGATATCAGTAATTAAGTGAAAAATGTATATTTCTCAACCATAACAGGAAGAATTCATTATGCAACCATTGTAGGAGAAAATCTACATATACAGAGAGATGAATGGTTTCAATATGCATTCTCAAAATGGTAACAGTTAGGAGACCTCAAGAAATGCTGCAATATGTCCTCAGAGATATTGAAGACCTAGGCTGTCCACATGAACATATACTGGACCTAGTCTAGCTAGAACCAAAATGGACAAGAATGGTCCATGAGTAATTTCATAATTGGAATGTAATGAAGTGAACTATATATCCACCTATTTTAGGAATTCTCACTATGAGGTATATTCTACCTTAATATATATCCACCTTTCACTATTTTCATTATCAGCCCAGTCCATTTATTTTTATATTATGTAGGGTAAATGTTTTAGTGAGTTAATCGTCGTTTGTGTTTTCGCGGGCCATATTACAAGTTATACGAGTTGAATAGGAAGAGAAAAGTTTATTCAAGTAAAACTGTATCACCTCACCTCATATTCTTCTTCTTTTTAGACCGATTTCAGGATTTTATTCAGTTCCATCCTCAGTATTTTCACAACCACTGTTGTCATCTTGAAGAGCTACAGCATAATAATGGGTCTAAGAAGAAGAATAATAATATGAGGAGATACAAGTTTACTTAAATAAATAAGTAGTAGTAGTATTCAAATGTTCTGAAGCTCTTGATTTGTCATCATTCGCTTGCGGGCTTCCCAATAATATTCAGCAATTTGGAATGGTGTTCTTAAATAAATAATACTTCACAATGTTAAATCCTAAAAATTCAATAGAAAAGTTTATTTCATGGGGAATGAAGAAGATGAAGTAGATCAGCGATCAGTGAATGTCACAAGATTGCATCGAGATATAATTCTTGATTTACACCGAAAGAAATGCAAAAATAAACAAAAAAAGTATTTTATGACTATCTACCTCAACGGTTTTAAACAATGAATTTTATTAGTATTGCTTTTAATGCATGTCTTCTATATTACATGTAGAAAAACTGCACAGATATACCAAAAAGAAACTCAACGAAGCAGGTTCCTCAGCTAGTATTATTATAAAAAATCTTATACACAGGCAAGACCTTTCAGTGAAGAAAATTGAAGCAACTCATGTAACCTTAATAAATTTATATTAGGAAGTAACATTAAGTTCTTTTTAATAAATATGGTGAATCTGGAGTCATATTACCTCATAACTTGTGTTCTGTTTGAAATAATTTTGGTATATCTGTATGACATCATAGCTTTGTCTCAAGGTAGTGTGCTGCCTTGTACAGTGGGCCCGGGTTTGATTCCTGGTTGGGACGAGGTTTATTTCAGGGTTTTTCCTCACCTGTAAGACAAATGTCAGGAAGCTTAGGGCCAACGGTCCCCGAAAATCATCCAGTCATCATCATCCTTATCATTATCATAATCATCCTTCACCAGTGTGGAAAGCAACGGGAAGCTACCACACCTATAATTCCCCAGTAAAGCTATAAAGCATAGCATGAAAATGCTATGATTGCAGTGAAAGACCTGCCCTAGGGCAAAATTACTATGGATGGATGGATCATAGCTTTTCTAGACTGAAAAAAGCTGATGATGGTATGCGTAATACCGAAATGGGAATTAACAATATATATGAGAAAAATTTGCATTTAGATTGGAGTTTCTCAGGTAGCTCTGTGGTGAGCATTGGCCTAGAAAGCCAAAGGTCCTGGGTTTAAACTCCAGTCTAAGCATATAATTTTTCTCTTAAAATATATACTGAAACTAGTTTAAACAGAACACAAGTTATGAGGTAATATGACTCCAGATTCACCGTATTTATTATGTAACCTTCCATTGTTGAACATTCTCTTGGGATTCCAATACTACCATTCCCTTGGGAAAAAACTCCACAGACATACCAAAAAATAAACCCAGCTAGTATTATTATAAAAATCTTATACACACAAGACCTTTCAGTGTAGAAAATTGAAGCAACTTATGTAATCTTCCACTGTTGAACATTCCCATGGGATTCCAATACTAGCATTCCCTTGGGATTCCAACACTAATAAGCTAATGAAATAAAAAATTAAAGAGAAAATAAGAACTATCACAATAATTGTAACAAATGTCACTTTGCAGCATTTGATACAGTTGAAGTCATAAGAACAAATACATTAGAATTCACACTCAACATTAAGTTTGAATGATATTCCTCTTCCGCATTAAACACATGTTATCAAGCTGCAATAAATTCATAACATAAAAGTAGCAAATAAAAATAACAGCATTAATAACAAGATATTAGCAACTAACATGATACTGTGCAAAATCAAAAAAACACAAACTTTTCACTGCTACAAACACTATGCAGGCTACTCAACACAACTTCAATGTGCTGCAAAAAAATCAAAGTAAGCAACAAAGCATAATTCCAGTTACATGCACTACACTGAGAAATGTAAAATCTTCAACTATACTAAAGTATGCTTATGTTGGCACGTTCCTAAAAGCTCGTGACAAAATTTTCCTTCATGTCTTATTCTGCCTTCCAGTATAGGACATACAAGACAATGCCCTGGCCAAGGAGCATTGCATTTTGAACCATAAGCACTAGGCAGATAAATGGTGTCAGGCCTGCCAGGATCTACAGTTAGGAGGATGACAGGGCCATTAGTCAAAGATCATAAGACAAGCGCACATATCCAGTCCCAAGGTTGAGATTTCAAAGGATTGGTATAAGTATGGTGACAAAAGCTGCCTGCTATGAGAGTGAAAGTGGCATATTAAGGAGTGAATTAAGAAAAAAAATCTTAACACTGGAAATGGACTATTCGAGAAGTAGTTCAGGACTATTGAAAATGGACAAAATATCATTGTATTGTAAGCCCATGTCTTCCCTTTACAGAGATTTAGGCGCTCTCCCCCTACAGGGAAGAATTTGAACCATACTAATCTAGTTACACTTGTTTTCGTATAGATATTTTGAGTGGTCCGTGGTCAGCGTTCTGCCTCATACTGACATCTATGAAACCAAGGTAGTACTAGGACAGGAAAATTTGGTAAATTTTGCTTAGAGGCCTTTTCATTCAGGATAAAGGATTTTTACAAGCCTGAAAATCTTCAGACACAGGACCCACGGTCCCTCCCGGAAGACTTGCTCCTTGGATTTTTCCGTCCTAAAAAATCCATCGACCCCGGCCGGGTTTGAACCCATGACCCTCGGGACAAGAGGCAAGGAGCATAACCACTAATCCACCATGGCCGACTAATGTCAGAAAATAAGAAAATGGATTGAAAGAGAGGGAACAATCATCAAACTAATTGAACAAAGATTGGGATATGTGATGAGAATGAGGGATGATAGATGGGCAACGATGATCTTCAATTGTCAACATCCTGACCAGCCTCATGGTCTAGGGTCAGCAGTTCCAACTATATTTCGCAAGGACCTGGGTTCGGTTCCCAGTCAGACCACAGGAACTTTTCCTTAAAGGGAATTATTTCTGTGGTTGCCCATGGGCTGCAATTTAGATTAAGTTTTATTAAGGACTCTCCTGGCATTTCATTATCATTTATCACCTAACATATTGTGGAAGGAAAATGGGCTTTAGAGAGATGAGAACCAAAGGACTGAATTTGGAAGATGTATAAAAAAGAAATTAAGTGGAGACTAGGAGAGGGAAAGCAACCTCAACCATAGAAACCTTTTCTATCTATCCATCCATTTATCTTGTATTCTATTTAAATCTTTATCTTTTGTAATTTCATTGTGTTTTATAAAAATGTGTTTATAGTTTTATTTTATTTATTTTTACCCTTTTTGCAGTTTGAAAATTCATTAATGCTTTAACCAGTAACATTTTTGTTTGTTTTTTAATCAGGTTATAAGATTTTTTTTTTTTTAATTTTCCACTATTTCCACATTGGATGGTATCCAATTGTTTACATTCATAGCACCCGTAATGGTGTACATGTTGTGGGTGGTGCTAAATTAACAACAATATAAGCAAATTTGATTTCCAATATGAAAGTTTGGGGATTGTATTATTCTTAATCTTTCAACAAACAATTTCTATTTTTAATAATAATAATAATAATAATAATAATAATAATAATAATAATAGCTTTATTTTACTGGCAGAGTTAAGGCCTTAAGGCCTTGTCTACCACTCAACCAGGTTTAAAAAAATACAAACAAAAAAATAGTCTTAAATCTAAATTACAATATATATATATAAACGATTACAAGTTATGAATACAATACAATTAATATTTATAATGTATTTTGATTTACTCTAAATTTACCGAATTAAATATATAATATGTACAAGATATATAAAAAACGAGGATAAGATTAATGACATAATATAAAATTAAATAAATAGTGAAAAATTAATTATTAGACAACAGGTAGCTGTATAAGCGTGATTTGAAGGTGCCAAGTGTGCGGCAACCCCTGATATCTTGAGGAAGGAGATTCCAGGAGCGGGCAGAGGCTACTGTGAAGGAAGTAGAATAGGAGGAAGTGCTATGAAGAGGAATTGTTAGCAGACTGCTATCTTGTGACCTAGTGTCAATATTGTGGTAAGAGGATAACTTCTCAAATCTGGACGCCAGGTAAGTAGGAATATAGGAATTCAGAAGCTTGAAAAGTGGTGAAAGAGAGTGCAATTTACGTCTGTCAGTAAGACGGAGCCAAGAGAGGTTATTAAAGTGTTCGGAATTATGATCATAACGGCGGATATTGAAAATGAATCGAACGCAAGCATTATGGACACGCTGCAGTCTCTGCGACAAGTCATAGTTTAGATCATTATATATAATGTCACAATAATCGAAGTGTGGTAACACAAGATTCTGCACAAGGATTTGTTTTAACGAAACTGGGAGAAAATTCTTTAAACGTCTAAGATAATGTAAGATGGAGAAAGTCTTTTTACATATGTGTTTCACTTGTGTTTGCCAGGTTAAATTTGCGTCTAGATGTAGTCCAAGATCTATTACTGAAGAAGAATAAGGGATAATTATATTATTTATAGTAATGTTTGGAAGTGTAGATATGTCAAAAGTTGTAAGCAGTCTTTGTTGTCCCATTAGAATTACTTGTGACTTGTTAGGATTTAGATTTAGACCGATACTTGAAGACCAGTTAAAGATGGATATGAGATCTTCATTCATTTTCGTCATGCTGTTACAGAGAGAATGAGGAGGTTAATGTAGGTAAATTTGGAGATCATCAGCATAGAAGTGATAACGGCGGTGCTTTAGTACAGTTGGTAAGTCATTTATGTAGATTGAGAAAAGAAGAGGTCCGAGAACACTGCCCGGGGGGACTCCTGCCGGCACGTTGCGCCAAGACGAAGATCTAGAGTTTAATGAAACGTATTGTTGACGACCGTGCAGGTATGAGCCGAACCAGGATACAGCGCTGTCAGACAAGTGTAGGTACTTGAGCTTTATCATAAGTAAGTCGTGGTCTACTGTGTCAAAAGATTTGCTGAAGTCAAGTAAGGTTAAATGAGTCAACTGACGTCTGTCCACGGCTTCACGAATATCTTCAGTAATTGTTAGTAAAGGCTGTGGTTGTGCTATGACCAGATCTAAAGCCGGATTGATAAGGATCAAGGAGGTGATTTTTCTTGGAGATACTCAGTCATTTGCTTATGTACAATATGTTCCAGGGCTTTAGATAATGTCGGAAGGATGCTAATCGGTTGGAAGTCATTACAGTTTGTTGGTGTACTTATTTTTGGTATAGGCCGAACTCTAGACTGTTTCCATACAGTAGGGAAGATAGAAGTTATAAGGGAAGCATTAAAAAAATGAGTCACTGTGGGTAGTATAATGTCAATGATTTTATTTAGCATTAAAATGCTGATGTTATCTGTTCCTTGCGCATTGGATTTAATCCGCTTGAGTGCTTTTTTAACGTCTATAGGCGAAATGTCGTTAAAGTAAAATTTATCTCTTCCTATATGGGGGGATGGGGATAAGTCTTTAAGAATGTCTATTTTAGTCTTGTTGTCTGGAGGTGTCATGGGTATTGAGGTAAAATGTTCATTTAAGTCATCTACAGAAATGTCTATAGAGTCAGTTGAGGGATTCAACTGTCTAAGTCCCATTGCACGGAGATTTCGCCAAGTGTCCCATGCACTTATTTCACGTCCGATTATACTGTGGGCGTGTCGTAGTTTGGCATTGCGTATAGTTTAATCAAATGAATCGTGAATTCTTCTTACCTCATACATTTTTAACACAGAACTGCAGTATCAGAAAACATATCATTCCCGATACTGCAGTTCTGTATTAAAAAACATAGATGAATGAGGTAAGAAGAATTCATGATTCATTTGATTCTTATTAAGAAAACCTCATATTGTAAAAATTCCCAAATTTATTATATTCATTTCTATTTTATTTCGTATTGATGGATAAAGTCAATATTATGACATCTATAGGGAAATAAGCATAACTAAATTAACCCTCGAACACCATCTGGCCACCATTGTCATCACTACCATATTCGTCTCATTACCATCATCACCACCTTTCATATATCATCAGGTGCCCCAACCATACCAGGAGAGGATACTAAAAATGTCGTAATGACAAGCTGGTAGCACTGAATATATTAAAAAGGAGATGCTAAGTCCCAACATTGGGCTGTTACACCAATGTAGATAGACAGATAAAGTCAAGAATAGACTTGAGTTTTAAGTTTCTTTAAAGTAACACTTTCCTTCTAAATTCCATTTAGTATACCCTACTGTATTACACATGAATTAAATTTCACAAGCTGTCATTTTTTTTTTTAATTTGACATATAATATTGAAAATTGCCTCTTACTTCTGAATAACATAATACATTGAGCAACAAAAAAAACTTTTTTTTGTCTCAGAAAGAAAAATATGTGATTCTGATAGTATTTTTTCTCCTGAATTCAAATATGATATCAGTTTTTCTCTATCGTGTAAGGTTTCCAAGAGACAGGAATTTATAATTTCAAACACTTTAATATTTTCTCATTCGTAACTACACAATATTTGAACATTCGGACTCACTTAGAAAGTAAGAAATGGCGATTTTCTGCTATATTTCGCCTGTGGAGCATCCCTCTTGATGGTCCAACAATAATCGGCCAGCATATTAGGATTCCATTTGCCTTGATATCTCTTTTCCATAGCTGAAATCTCCTGAGTTAACTCATTTAGTTTTATTTTACAATGGATAAATGGACAAAAACGTTTATTAAAAGAATAATTATTTAAATCCATTAATTGAAATTGAAATAAAAAAAAAACTGTGGGTGATGGAGAAATTCTGAATACATATTTGAAAACACGATAAAAAAAACTGCATTAAGTACAACTATTGTTACTCATGAGACAAAAATCATGTTGACCAGTGATATCGGTCATATTACTAAAGATGTAACTGCCTAGGTTTTGAAACAGATTTAATTAGAAGACCGGATATAAGATAAAAGCATAAAGAATTATTTAAATATTAAAGAAGCAATGCTCCTGGATGGCAGGGCATCAGTTGTGTAGGTACTGAAGGTTCACAACCTTCCAAACCAGTCTAATTAGAAGACATGATGTGAGGTTGAGGTGGAAAGAATTTTATTTTAAATTTTGTATCAAAAATATTTATTACGAATTCAAGAATTAATTTCTTAAATCATTGCCCAATTTTTTAATTTTTAATTGAATGAGACATTTCGAAAAGGGATCATCTACTATTTTTTTTTTCTGAAATTCGCTTTTTTCATTATTCCACATTAACATACCTACTTCCATTGTTTCCATGTGAGAACGGATCAACTGCACTATTCCTTTACCACTTTCTGACTTTATTCAGTAGCAATTTCAGATTCAATGTTTTATCCTGAATAAGTTGAATCAGTTTTTTTCCCTTTACTATAAAATTTGATCAGCTGTAGATGATCCCTTTTCGAAATGACTTGTTCAATTATTCTTAAATCTTATTCTATATTGACAATATTAAATCAAAGAAATCTGCTATAGTAAGAGACATTATTCACATTTATGTTTTAACATTTCTCAGTGTGTGCATAACAGGCATAAGTATATTTAACTACTGTCTAAAAATTAAATAAATAAATGAAACACAAAAAAGAAAAACACAAACTGCTATGTCTTCTATCTCCAGCAAACACTACAAGTTATTTGTGTTTATTATTAGTACCCACATCAACTAAAAATCTTGTGTCAATTTAAGCTGAAGCAGTTTTTCACCACAGCTACAAACCAAACTCCTTTACAATGTACACTTATTAGTAATTTGTAGAAATGTTTAAAAATAATTTATACAAGGTACATTCATAAAGTGACAATTTTTTTTTTCAGTTCTTTTGTTATAAGTATACTTTTTCCTTCACTCTTTTCAATAAAAATATTAGGCCTCTGGAATAAGTTGGCTGAGTCAATAGTGTATCAAGAGGTCCAAACCTCAAATACTGGACCAACCTACCTGGCTTTTCTTTTTGTGACTCCATTTCATCGTTCATTAAATTTAATATAATTTAGATTTGCCCAAGACCTAAAAATACAACCTACTGGCATACTCTATACCTAAAAGTCTAAACAAGATTTTTCCAAGTGTGTCAAAATAAAAAAAAAAAGTTTAAAGTAGTCCTTTTTCTTAATATTTTCCCTCCTGTTTTCTTCTCTTAATATTGGCAACAGAATAATGTTATTTTTAATCCCACCAAATTTTAAAAAATATGTTTGCTATTAATCACATGAAAAGAAACCTCTGGAGTCCCCCTAAGAACAATGGAAAGAAAATTCCTTCTTTTTTTTAAGATCATAACATGCCATACAATCTAAGACTTATATGGATAATGGTGATAAATTCTTTTAGAATTTTAATGAAGGTAATAGTTGAAACTATGTATGCAAATAGTGATATTATGATATTTCTTTTTTCACTTTAATCATGCTTTGATTTAACCAACTTGTAAAAGAAAATAATATTCTTGAAATTCAATTAATAAATTAATTTGTTGAAATTATTTCAATAACAGCAAGTATACAACAATATATATTTTTCATTAATTAAAACAAATAGAAAAGTCTAAAGAACTCTCAGTTTGGGGGAAAAAAATCTACATTAAAAAAATAAGGAAAAAATTAATTAATTTTGAAATTCTTCGGGAATGTGATTTGTTTAGGGAGTTCATCAATCTACCAACAGATGGAAAAAGAAGCAGTGTATCACCACAACAAAACAACGGTTGTGAAAATTCTAATGAGGAATAATTATTCTGAAACTGGTCTAAAAAGAAGACAAAATATGGGGTGAGGTGATATTTTTAATATTAAATTGATATAATTTTGTTATCTTCCCCATAATAAAAAAGTAGTTAAACTAAAATTAAGTCTAATTTTATACATAACTAATTTCAATTTTTTTAACTATCTCTAGCCAAAAGAAGAAACCTCAATATTATCATTCCATTACTTGTGCAGGCCAAATAAAATTAGAAACTGATTGAGAGTCAGAACATAATTAATTGTTACATTAAAGGCCTACTGAAACTAAATTCTCAAACTTTAATTATATTATCACCAGAGGGAGCAATTTAGTTCCCGAACAAACATCTGATCACATATTTTTATTTTAAAAAGAAAAATTATGTTCGAACCAGGAGTCAAACCCTGGACCTCTGACTCTGTACGTCAGTGCGGTAACCGTTACGTCATTCAAACTTCCGATAGGAACGTCAAATTTCTTTCTACTCATACAATTAATTCTCTTTTCATCCGAAGGCTGATAGCCTTCGCTATCAACAACGCCATCTGACGACTTATTTTCGAAGTACTTTTATTGAGAATTTAAACATTAATTTTTAAGCGATTAAAGCTGCTATTTTGATGTTATATTTTTAATTAACATGTTCCAGAATCGGATATAGTTTTATTTTAGAAAGAAGTTTGAATGGCATAACAGTTACCGCACTGACGTACAGAGTCAGAGGTCCAGGGTTTGACTCCCAGTTCGAACGTAATTTTTCTTTCTAAAATAAAACTATATCCAATTCTGGAACATGTTAATTTAAAATATAACATAAAAAAATCTGATCAGGTAGTTCTTTCTAGTGTACGTAAGAAAGATGTACACTGCAAAATGTGTACACATAATAAAATACTGGTGCTCCCTCTGTCAAGGGTGATTAAGGAAAACATGCTACTTATGTTCCATTATTATTATTATTATTATTATTATTATTATGAACTGAATTATACCTTTCATTGCTCTGCAAAGCAAGCTTCCAATGTCAGAGTTCGTAGTTCAGCTTTCCAGGCAATCATAACCAATAACTTTCTAAACGTGTTCAGGAACCAGAATGCTCTGTCTAATTATCAACAGTAATCTAACAAGAGGTTATGTTTTTCTGAAAAAATCACGAGTGACAATGTCGCGAGTAATTTTGTCTAATTAAAAACTCAACCTCGCATTGGATTTGGAGTGACTATTTAGTGAATAATACATCAGAAGCTAAAAATAATTATAATGTTTAAATATTTACCAAATGTGAGATTATGTATTCCGATCTTACTTTCGGGCGATTTCTAAGCCGGCTTGTATAGTTATAAACTGCATATCTTTACTATTAAATCTTTGGGCTTGGGAAAAATCAATAACAGATGATTGTATGAAAAATAACTATTAACAATAATACAGATTCATTATTCAACATTTATAAATTTTTTAGAGCAACAGAACTAACCTTTTTTAAGTAATTTTTGAAGTTTTTTCTTTTGACATTTCTTGCTGTACCATATTGATTGTACATTGTTAAATCGATGTCCTTGTCAAAGAAGTTAATTTGTGGATATATCTCTCATAACAAACAGGAAGAGGCAAAATTATCGGTCTATGAGATAAATACTCATATAAATGTTAATATTATTCGTTTTTAAACACCTTAATGATGGACAAATTATATTTGAAAAGAAAAATATACGCCTAGACTGGGGTTTGAACCCAGGACCTTTGACTTTCTATGTCAATGCTCTTCCATCTGAGCATTGACATAGAAAGTCAAAGGTCCTGGGTTCAAACCCCAGTCTAGGCCATATATTTTTCTTTTCAAATATAACTCATATAAATCTTCATCCCCTTGTAGCATGCTGACCAGCATACCAACCGATCCAATTTGATTTCTAATTATATAACAAAAATTGTTCTACGAATGTAGAGTCTAGAACATAATGCAGTCAGCTTTGTGAGGACAACCTATTAGCTATTCCAATAAATAACAAATCTAGTTATCAAAACTGATATTAAAGTTCTAAGACTGCATCACCACAACCATGTGAGAACTTCCATTTTCATAGCCTAGCTAGTAACAATAATTATGTCAATTCATCTTTGAGTTACTAGATTCCTTGCCTTGATTTTTTTCAAAGTTGGAGAATAATCATTTATCACTTTCTGAATGTTCCTTGTTCTATATTATCACCATTTTTTTTATTACAGGAAAGGTACAAATTCTACTATAAAATCTTTCACGTTTTTGTATCAGTAAAACTTGTACTCATTTATGGCTTCACACCTTGCAAACAACTGATGACACTAGGTTTCATAATTCAGTTTTATAAGTTTTAAATTAAATTTGAAGAGAAAAATTTTCGCCTAGACCGGGACTCGAACCCGGGACCCTTGGCTTTCCGGGCCAAGTCCTCTACCAACTGAGCTACCGAGGCGAGTTACGATCTAGACGCAAATTTTTCTCTTATATACTTTGTAATTCCCTATTGCCAAATGCTTTTGAAACCATTGCTTCTATCTTTACAAATGGCGGCTTCTTAGTTAAGAAGACATTTATTGGGAATTTAACATTACTTTATAAAGCTAGTAAGGCTACTAATGATGTTTTTATTATTGATTTAACATTTCTCAATGAAAGATAAATTAAATTTGAAGAGAAAAATTTTCGCCTAGACCGGGACTCGAACCCGGGACCCTTGGCTTTCTGGGCCAAGTGCTCTACCAACTGAGCTACCGAGGCGAGTTACGATCTAGACGCAAATTTTTCTCTTATATACTTTGTAATTCCCTCTCGCCAAATGCTTTTCAAACCATTGCTTCTATCTTTGCAAATGGCGGCTTCTTAGTTAAGAAGACATTTATTGGGAATTTAACATTACTTTATAAAGCTAGTAAGGTTTCTAATGATGTTTTTATTATTGATTTAACATTTCTCAATGAAAGATAAATTAAATTTTTCTCTTCAAATTTAATTTATCTTTCATTGAGAAATGTTAAATCAATAATAAAAACATCTTTATAAGTTTTATTATAAATTTAACACTTCTCACTGAAGGACAAATTATATTTGAAGAGAAAAATATATGCCTCAACTGGGGTTTGAACCCAGGACCTTTTTAGCTTTATATGCAATGCTCTACCATCTGATCTATCCTAAGGCCTCCAATCGAAATGCAAAAAGGATTTTTTTTTTAAATACAATAGGAAGTAACATTAAGAGGTTTTTAATAGTGAGTGGAGAACATATTTTTAATGACTCGCCTCATATAATTTCAAATTTCTTTGATACCGGTGGTATCAGACAAGATACTGTCCAAAATAGCCAGTATCAAAGAAATTTGAAATTATATGAGGTCAGTCGTTAAAAATATGTTCTTCACTCACTATTAATGATATAACCTCATAATGTTTACTTAATTACTTACTCACTGGCACTATCGAACCCGTAGGTTCATGGCCGCGCGGATATAAGCTCTCCATACATCCCTATCCTGAGCTAATGCTTTCCAATCATTCCCTGTATAATCTACTTCCCTCAAATCATAGTTAATGTTATTCTCCCACCTCATTCTTGGTCTACCAACTGGGCGTTTTCCCTCTGGCTTTCCTACAAGAAGCTTCCACGCACGTCTTTCATTCCCCATACGTGCAACATGTCCTGCCCATCGCAGTCTACGAGACTTGACTGTTCTTATTATATCTGGCTTCCTATAAAGACCATGTAGTTCATTGTTATGTAGTCTTCTCCATTCACCTGTCTGTTCATCTCTCTTTGGTCCAAAAATTTTCCTAAGAACTTTATTCTCAAATACTCGTAATCTCCTTTCCACCCTTAAAGTAAGAGTCCATGTTTTGCACCCATATAATATAACTGGTAGAATAATAGTTTTATATATTTTCAGCTTAACGTTTCTTGAAAGGAGTTGGGACATCAAAAGTCTCTGCAATGCATAATAGCATGCATTTCCAGAATTGAGCCTATGTTTAATTTCTTTGTACATCTCATTCCTATTTGTGATTATTGTTCCTAGGTATTTGAATTCAGCCACTTCCTCAAAATTTCCCTCATTTGTCATTAGCTGTACATTTCCATTATATACTGAATTTCTACATGTAACCATATATTTAGTTTTACTGATATTTACTTCCAGTCCCAATTTCTTAGTGTTACTCAATAGTGTGTGCGTGTTGGTCTTTAGTATCTCCTCGCTATCGGCCAGTAGTACTACATCATCAGCATAAACTAACAGCTTATTAATACCATTCAGTTGTAAGCCTTCCTCATTCTCTAAAGAGTTAATGGCATGCTCTAGTACAAAATTAAATAGTAGAGGAGATAGTGCATCTCCTTGCTTCAACCCATTCTGGATTTCAAAAGTGTCTGAAAACTGTTTGCCTACACGCACCCTACTCTTTGAGCCATTTAAACACATTCGTATAAGTCTAACTAACTTTTTAGGAATTCCGAACTCCAACAGGATACTATATAACTTCTCCCTCTTAATTGAATCATATGCTTTTTTGAAGTCTACATACAGTTGATGTACAGTACCATTATATTCCCATTTCTTCTCTAAAATCTGTCTTATACTAAAAATCTGATCTGTTGTAGACCTGTTTCTTCTAAATGCACATTGATGATCTCCTAGAATGTCATCAATATAGGGAGTAAGTCTGCTTACTAATATATTTGTTAGAATTTTGTACGAAGTTGAAAGTAATGAGATGCCCCTGTAGTTGTTGCAATCAGTTTTATCTCCTTTTTTATAAATTGGTACGATAATTGATTCCTTCCATTCATCTGGAAGAGCTTCTTTTTCCCAAATCATATTAAGCAACCAACGTATCTTGTCCATCAATTTTTCTCCCCCTGATTTTATCAGTTCTGCTGGGATCTCATCTGAACCTGATGCTTTATACATCTTCAATTTTTCAATCGCCATTTCAACCTCTAATGAACTTGGTTCTGCAACTAACATTTCTGCTGTCTGTAACTTATCCTCCTCAATGTCCTGTTCTGTATGTACATTTAATAGCTGATTAAAATAACTTTTCCATCTATTTAATATACTCCCAGAATCTGCAATCATATCCCCATTTTCATTCCGAATTATGTTTGTTCTAGCCTGAAACCCTTTCTTCTCTATACTAATTCCCTGATATAATTCTCTAATGTTTACTTCCCAATATTAATTTAAATATAATTAAGAGGTTTGTCTAATAATTAAAACATTTTGTCTGTTCATTCTTACCTCTTAGAGTTGTTTTTGTCGAACATATGTTTCAGAGCTTCTTAGCCTCATCGCCAGCTGTAATAGTCAGACAAAATGTTTTAATTATTAAAAAAAATCAGTTTTATAGTTTACTCTTATTTGAAATGTATGCATGTTATAATGACAATCCAATGAATTTCCTGCACGTATGTTCACTCAAGTCCACCATTGTGGTCTTGACATAGCGTGCTGCCTTGTCACGCAGTGGGCCCTGATTCGATTTCCGGTTGGGCAAACTTCCTGGGTAGGGTTTTTTCGGGGTTTTCCTCACCTGTAAGACAAATGTCAGGAAGCTTTGAGACCCAAATGGTCCCTGAACATCATCTGGCCATCATTATCATCTCTGGTGTGGAAAGCAATACGAAGCTACCACACCTATAATTCCCTAGTAAAGCTGTAAATCATAGCATGAAAAATGCTATGATTGCAGTGAAGGACTTGTCCAAGGGCAGAACACTGTAAATAAAAAATGTTCACTCATGGTCTATTTTCAATTTATATACCTCTCAGCATATAATATGTACTTTTGTAATATATATATATATATACAAAGGAATCATGACCACCTCTATTGATGTAATTAGTAATCTATGGCTGGCACTATAGAGGTTCAGATATGATATTTAATTTTAGGAAGTTATATTTTGAGGTTATTTTAATTATATTATTTTTGGTCTGGACATCTTACCTCAATATTAATGTTGGTTTGTTCTTGGACAAATCAACATTAATATTGAGGTAAGATGTCCAGACCAAAAATAATATAATTCAGATATGATTCCTAGCCATACCACAGAATTTGTTTTTCCTAATGTGCTGTATCTGGAATGGGCTTCACTCAGGCTTATTGAGGACAATTGTTCCAATTAGTTATTCGACTAAAACTAACAAAATCTGATTAAGAAAGCTGAAACTAAGGTTGACGGATAGTTTAATACTTACCACATGACATACTGTACTGTCATCTCTATGAGTTCACTGTTCATTCCGCTGATTTAGACAAAGCAAGAAAGAGTGAATTGTATAGAATATGAGATTAAAGAGAAAATCATAACATACACCAGAGGTTGACCAACCGTACTTATTATGAAATATAATATCCCTACTACTTGCTCTTTCTTCTTCTTCTTCTTCTTCTTCCTTCCAAGTATTAGGCCAAGGCCTGTTACGATCCTTGAGGACCCCTGAGGGACTACTTGCTCTTTAACAAGTAGAAATAACTGTCTTTTTACAGATTTATTATTTATAACAACATATAACTCTCCAATCACCAGAAAAGTGTTGGAAATAAAAAAGATCATAAGATTATTGACCAAACAAAATTAAATTATCCAGCTCCAATGGATCCCCTCTCATTGCGGGGTACATGGAAATGAAATGGCAGATCTTTTAGCAAAAAAGGGCACCAAAATTTTACAGAAAACAAATCAATCCCTGACCTACCATTCTTCAAAAATTAGAATTAAAAGAAACTTCCAGAAAGAACTGATGGAGCACTTCAAATCACAAAGTAATGAGAAACCATGGGCAGCTATCTCGCAGAATAAAAACTTAATATTTAATTTTAGGAAGTTATATTTTGAGGTTATTTTAATTATATTATTTTTGGTCTGGACATCTTACCTCAATATTAATGTTGATTTGTTCTTGGACATGTTTCAAAACAATTCTCTGTTTTATCTTCAGCTTTCCCAGACTGGTTTTATTTATGTTGCATTATGTTGCACCACCTGGATGTCGATGTCAGCTCCATCCTGTGGTTGGCCAAAGAACCTCCAAACAAGGTCACCCTCCATCGGAATATCAAAATTCATAACTCTGTTTCTGTTCTTCTGAATATAAATTTTTTCCCAAATAGTCAGCTCGTTTGTATTTTCTAACTGTTTTAATAATTTAGTGTCTGAATTTATATTATGTTTTTCAGACCAAACATGAGCAGCAACTGCAGATTTTTCAATTTCTCCATTTTTAATATTTCTTATGTGTTCTTTGGTTCTAATTTTTAGGTTAATATTGAGGTAAGATGTCCAGACCAAAAATAATATAATTAATAAAAACTTAATACCTGAACAACCAAGACACGAAGCAGTAGCAACAATCAGACTGTTAACAGGCCATGACTACCTGCAGCACAACTCCATAAAATTGGAATCTTCAACTCTCCAAATTGTATCCTGTGCCAAGACAATAACACTACCATGAACAAAGATCATCTTACTAGCTGTGAGGCTCTGAAGATGTCACCTACAAGAACTCTGGCAGGACTCTATTGGGAAGCAAGAAAGCAAATGGAACACATTCAAGCTAATGGGCATTAGACTACTACTACTACTACTACTACTACTTATTTATAGAACGGAACTAATATTAGAATAAGTGTATGTGTAATACAAATATTTAATGAGAGAGAGATAATGAAGAGGAAGAGGGAGAAAGTGAAATCCAATGTCAAGAAAGGGGAAGTAGAAAAATCTGCAATGGCTACCCATGCATGGTCTGAAAAACATCTTATCAAGAAAAAAGCTAAATTATTAAAACAAATAGAAAAACCAAAAGAACTTTCTGTTTGGGAAAAGATCTACATTCAAAAGAGCGAAAAGAAGAAATTCTTGGGGAGAATGACCTGGTTCCGAGGTTTTTCAGTCTGCCAATGGAAGGGGCGAAGGACAGCTCTTCAAGACGACAGAACAATGCTCATGATGATACTGAGGATGGAACAGAAACTATGTTCCGAAACTAGGTTATAGTCAAATAAGAACAATATGAGGTGAGTGATAAAAAAATTCTACCTAAATAATTCTTTTGTTATCTATGAGTTTGTACACATTCTACAATACTTTGGAATGTAGACACTTTAAAATATAAATAAGTTGATAAGGATGCCAGATGCAGTCTCTGGCGCAAAATGTCAGGGAACCTCAAGCCTCAAGACCACAGCCTACAGCCCGAAAATCTTCAAGATTATCATAACTTCAGCCAGATTTTAATCCACAAATCTCAGATTGAGATGCAAACATAGTATTCAGTCACTAATTCACTGAGAAGGTATGACTGAGGCTTAAAATGACTAATTGTACTCCATTAATTTATTAAATATTAAATAGATTCATGAAGTCATTAGAGAAGACAAATTTGTTTATATAGACACATCATCTAGGATTGTAGCATTAATTGATAAGAATGTAGGTAAAAAGCAAAATAATTTAAATACAATAACTACCTTTGTAATTACTTCTATGGAATCATTATGAAACCTAGTGTCATCACATAAGCTATGTTACAACTGCAGTTCGTAATATGGAAAGGTTGGTTACCTGGACAGGATCCTCTCCCGCTGTTCTTTTGGCCGGATCCAGACTAATGCGAGGGACTGGAATATTCTCACCTTGAAGCCAGTTTACAGCTGACATCTGAGGTTCACAGCCAGTTGTATCAGGAAACAGATCCGCATGAAAATCTCTATAAGACTGAAACATAAAAAAAAGTTCATTCGTTAAAAAATCTATCACGTGAATACTCCAGCTATTTTTTTAATACCAATTCCCTACAATTCAGAAAAATATAAAAAAAACGGTACAAACAGCTTTTAATAATTAAATTAATGTTTTTATTACCTCACCTCATATCTTTTTTCTTCTATACTGCAGTTTCGGAGCTTATCTCCATCGTCAGTAGCCTCTGGTCGACCGGTGTTATGTCGTTTCTTGGCGGTTTCCTTCTTACTTCTGTCGGTGGACCGATGAACCTCTGGATTAGGTCAAAATTTGCGGGAGTTTCAAAATTCATGAGTTTTTCTTTTTTGTTTTTTTTGGATGTGGATTTTTTCCCAGACTGTGAGCTCCTTTAGTTTATCTGTTTGTTTGATTAGGCTAGCTTCTGTATCTATTAAATGTTTTTCAGACCAAGCATGGGCTGCTACTGCTGACTTGTCCACTTCCCCCTTTTTTACATTTCTAAGGTGTTCCTTCAATCTAGTTTTTAAATTTCTTTTTGTTTTTCCTATGCGACAAAATCTATATAGGAAAAACAAAAAGAAATTTAAAAACTAGATTGAAGGAACACCTTAGAAATGTAAAAAAGGGGGAAGTGGACAAGTCAGCAGTAGCAGCCCATGCTTGGTCTGAAAAACATTTAATAGATACAGAAGCTAGCCTAATCAAACAAACAGATAAACTAAAGGAGCTCACAGTCTGGGAAAAAATCCACATCCAAAAAAACAAAAAAGAAAAACTCATGAATTTTGAAACTCCCGCAAATTTTGACCTAATCCAGAGGTTCATCGGTCCACCGACAGAAGTAAGAAGGAAACCGCCAAGAAACGACATAACACCGGTCGACCAGAGGCTACTGACGATGGAGATAAGCTCCGAAACTGCAGTATAGAAGAAAAAAGATATGAGGTGAGGTAATAAAAACATTAATTTAATTATTAAATTAAACCTCATAGTGTTCTTTCCCTGTGAAAGTTAAATAAACAGCTTTTAATTTCCTTCGTTTCATTATTTATTTAATACTTGCTTTAACTACAATGATTATAATAAATATGCCAAATAACAGATAAAATGTGCTGACTTTGATGAGATATACATAGGAAAAACAAAGAAACTTGATCATTAGAACAAAGAAACATGTTAGAAATATAAAAAATGGAAAATTAGAAAAATCTGCAGTAGCTGCTTAAGTTTGGTCAAGAAAACAATTCACCATTTGGGAGAAGATCTACATCCAGAAGAACGGAGATAGAACATGAATTTTGAAATTCCCAGGGAAAAGGATTTGATTTGCAATTCTTCTGTCTACCAAAAGATGGAGTGGGAGTCGACATTCAGGGCCAACAACATAAATTCAACAGTCTGGACAAGCTGATGATGATATACAGGCATATTGAAACATCCCATATTTATATATATATCTCCAAGACCGGTTTTGCAGGATATACTCTTCATTATCAACTGCATCTGAGAGTTCATTTGACGGTTGCCAATCCTGTAGACCCATTCTTCTACCTTCTGTTCATCGACTAGTTTCAAATCTTTTTCCCCAGGGAAGGTGAAAATTATTTGACTTGGAAATTCATCAGTCAACCAACAGAGGGAAGAAGAATGGGCCTACAGTACTCCCAACCATCAAATGAACAGTCAGAAGCCAGTTGGCAATGAAGAGTAGACTCTTCAAAACCAGTCTTGGATATTATACAAAATATATGGGGTAAAGTGTAAAATTTAATTAATTTAATGATTATTAAATAAAACTTCACAGTGTTACTTCCTAAAAACACACACATTTTCATTATTAGAACATTTTATGGTATTCCTACTAATTATTGACAATTTAAAATCAGATGCAGTCATTGTGAGAATGGAAGTATTTTCTCAGCTGGCCGCTAGCGCATGCAATTATCTCAAACAAATGTATAATGATATTCCTTGATCAATGATTTTAAAATGATCCTAAGTTTTTTAATTCCTTCGGCTGCAGTGGATTAGTGGTTATGCTCCTTACCTCTGATCCCAAGGGTAACAGGTTCAAACCCAACTGGGCTCGATGGATTTTTTAGGATGGAAAAATGAAAGGAGTAAGTCCTAGGGAGGGATTTTAAGCCAGGGCCCCGAGTCTAAAAATGTTGAGGCCTCTAGGCAAAATTTACCAAATTTTCATCCTAGTACTACCTTGGTTTCCTACATGTAATTATGAGTGGAACGCTGATCCTGGGTCACTAATTGACATCAATCCGAAAACAAGTGTGTATATAAGAGAAAATTTGTATTTAGATTGGAGTTTCTCAGGTATTTACATTATTATTAAGTTATGTAGATAGGAAATAACACTATGAGGTTCTTTAATATTGTTTATTTTTTATTATTTCACTCACCTCATACTTCATAATTCATAGCAGACCCTGGGTTTCTTCACATAATTTGTGACATTGTCAATGCTGCGTCACGTTCACAACTCTGTGAACGTGACGCAGCATTGACAATGTCACAAATTATGTGAAGAAACCCAGGGTCTGCTATGAATTATGAAGTATGAGGTGAGTGAAATAATAAAAAATAAACAATATTTACATTATTAATTTAACACTTCTCACTGAAGGATAAATTATATTTGAAGAAAAAAATGTTTGCCCAGACAGACTCGAACTCGAGACCTTTGGCTTTCTAGGCAAATGCTCTACCATCTGAGCATCATTTGCAAAGAAAGAAGCAAAGGCTTCATAGCATTTGGTGCTGGGAATTACAATATATATAAGAGAAAATTTGTGTTTAGATCGGAACTCATCCCGGTAGCTCAGATGATAGAGCATTGGCCTAGAAAGCCAAATGTCCTGGGTTCGAGTCTCAGTCTGAGTGAAAATTTTTCTCTTCAAATACATTTTCTCAGGTAGTTCAGTTAGTAGAGTATTCACATAGAAAGCTTTAAAATCTTCAGACTCAGGACCCAAGGCTTAAAGTTCCTGCTAGAGAACTTGTCCCAGATTTCTCCATCCTAAAAATCCACTGATCCCGGCCAGGTTTGAACCCACAACCTTCAGGACTAGAGTCAAGGAACATAATCACTAGACCACTGCAGCTGACACCTTGTATTATATTTAGGTAAATTCAGTACAAAAGATAATATGAGAACAGGTTATCTCACCTTTCTTGGCACTTGGTACATGATTGGAATGACAGACGACGAAGTGAGTTGCAGCAATCTGTTTACCTCTCCCTGCATAACAGCAAGTGCTCGCTTCGGAACTAAACAGGCACCTTTGGTTTGTTCGCCATTGTGACGAATGCCTTCAATGAGGTAAGGTTCTCGGTCCGTCACTTCCAGATATGAGATCGTGGTATCACCTTTCCCAGCAAGAAACAGCATCCCTGTGTCTGGGTCATACAAAGGTATCAAGATCCTACAAACATACATACAGTATATATTAAACGTCACCATCAAACAAAAATTTTCATTATTTATTTTAGGAAGTAATATTTTGAGGTTCTTTTTATCAAGTTTTTTTGAGTCTAGAGACATCTTACCTCAATTTAATGTTGATATATTCTCGAACATGTTTCGATATATTCTTTTATGTCATCGTCAGCTTTGCTAGATAAATCAACATTAGATTGAGGTAAGATATCTCTAGACTCAAAAAAACTAGATACAAATTTTCATTTTCCTTTACAACATATTACAACATATTATTATACCTTTCATTGCTCTGAAAAGCAAGCTTCCAATGTCAGAGTTCGTAGTTCAGCTTTCCAGGCAATCGTAACCAATAACTTTCTAAACGTGTTCAGGAACCAGAATGCTCTGTCTAATTATCAACAGTAATCTAACAAGAGGTTATGTTTTTCTGAAAAAATCACGAGTGACAATGTCGAGAGTAATTTTGTCTAATTAAAAACTCAACCTCGCATTGGATTTGGAGTGACTATTTAGTGAATAATAAATCAGAAGCTAAAAATAATTATAATGTTTAATATTTATCAAATGTGAGATTATGTATTCCGATCTTATTCCAGGCAATTTCTAAGCTAGCTGTATAGTTATAAACTGCATATCTTTGCTATTAAATCTTTGGGCTTGGGAAAAATCAATAACAGATGATTGTATGAAAAATAACTATTAACAATAATACAGATTCATTATTCAACATTTATAAATTTTTTAGAGCAACAGAACTAACCTTTTTTTAAGTAATTTTTTAAGTTTTTTCTTTTGACATTTCTTGCTGTACCATATCGATTGTACATTGTTGAATAGATGTCCTTGTCAAAGAAGTTAATTTGTGGAGATATCTCTCATAACGAATAGGAAGAGGCAATTTTATCAACAGGAAGAGGCAAAATTATCGGTCTATGAGATAAATAGTTATGTAAATCCTCATCCCCTTGTACCATGCTGACTAGCATACCACAGGACCCAATTTGATTTCCAATTATATCACAAAAATTTTTTCTACAAATGTAGAGTCTAGAACATATTTATTGAACAAATCATGTGAAATTCTTAAAGAGATAGCTAGGTTATTTTTTTAAACACATTCATGCTAGCCATTTAAACTTCACATGCTCCGTTGGTGCTGACCATTGGATATTTAAATGCTACTTGGCTTTTAATTTTCTGCTTAATTAGAGAAAAGGCAATTTCTCCATCGTATTCTTCAATGTCAATTGTTCAAATCATATGCTATACTTGCAACAAAATTATTATAATATAATATTATCCTCAACTCACGTCCAACTCAGGGTTGGGTCAAGGAATGAGATGAGATGAAGCCACTATATTTATAGTGGTCTGTGAATGACAAAGGTGCTGGCCAACCACACCTTATGCACCATCATAGAGGCAGATGAAAGAAATGAAAATGGATATGAATATAGTGAAACAGTGGAATGAAATTTGTGGTAGGAGAAAATAGGAAAAACCCTGAGAAAAACCTGCCCAAGCTCCACTTCGTCCACCACAAAACCCACATGCAGTGACCGAGACTTTGTCTCAAAACCCCAATGATGAGAGACGAGCATCTAACCTCTTTAAACATAAAACTGCTCAACAATGTTATAAATTTATTTTATTATTTCTTTTTACAATTATATAAATGAAAAAAACTGATAATTTCTCTAAAAGAAAAATTTAAATTAAAATTTAATTTTAAGAAGTTATATTTTGAGGTTATTTTAATTATATTATTTTTGGTCTGGACATCTTACCTCAATATCAATGTTGATTTGTTCTTGGACATGTTTCAAAACAATTCTGTTTTATCGTCAGCTTTCCCAGACTGGTTTTATTTATGTTGCATTATGTTGCACCACCTGCATGTCGATGTCAGCTCCATCCTGTGGTTGGCCAAAGAACCTCCAAACAAGGTCACCCTCCATCGGAATATCAAAATTCATAACTCTGTTTCTGTTCTTCTGAATATAAATTTTTTCCCAAATAGTCAGCTCTTTTGTATTTTCTAACTGTTTTAATAATTTAGTGTCTGAATTTATATTATGTTTTTCAGACCAAACATGAGCAGCAACTGCAGATTTTTCAATTTCTCCATTTTTAATATTTCTTATGTGTTCTTTGGTTCTTCCAGGTGGTGCAACATAATGCAACATAAATAAAACCAGTCTGGGAAAGCTGATGATAAAACAGAATTGTTTTGAAACATGTCCAAGAACAAATTAACATTAATATTGAGGTAAGATGTCCAGACCAAAAATAATATAATTTAAATTAAAAATTATTCTTTTTAGTTGTGTGTACCAGGCGATATATTCTTGGTTAGTGTACTAATATCATGCTGTGTGTATGAGTTCACTGTTCATTCTGCTGATTCAAATAAAGCAAGAAAGTGTGAATTGTGTAGAATATGGGATCAAGGAGAAAATCATAACATACACCAGAGGTTGACCAACTTAATTTATTATAAAATATAATATCCCTGGGGTCGACTCAGCTTCTAACGAAAATGAGTACCAGACGCATGGAACCCGAAATATGAAAAGTGCAATGGATGGCATTGGAAAACACACACGTTATTGAAAACAAAAAATGGGATATATTGACTTAGGCTTTCACGGCCGGAGTTATTATGATGATCTTGTAGAAGATTTCCAAGCTGTTGGCCATGGTCTTGAGGCTTGTAGTTCCCCGACATTTCGCCAGAGACTGCATCCGACATCCTCAAGGGTTGTCTTGAGGATGCCGGACACAATCTCTGGCGAAACATCGGGGAACTACAAGCCTCAACACCAGCCTGGAAATCTTCTACAAGATCATCAAAAAATGGGATGATAGCAGATTGCATGTAAAATGCATATCTAATGGAACAATAAATACTTATAGGAGGTAATTTATATCTGTAACTTTTAGTGGACCATTAGCACTAATGACGTTTCTTGCAACACTTTTTAGTACTTATTGGAAAATTAGGATCTAATGGATCAATAAATTTCTTGCAACCCAACCTGTACAAAACATTTTACATGCAAAGAGCATAAATGATATGTTACTTACCCTGTAGAACTATCCAATACTAAAGTCTTCTCACTTTCCTCAAAGTTTCTGAGATCACGAATAACAACCTCCCTTTGCCGACTCTGTCAACAAAAACAAAACTCACTCGTATTTCACAATTTTATATCACAAATATTAATATGTGCAGTATATATCTTTGGACATATACGAAGAAGGACTTGAGCAGAATCCAACTTACAGAAATGAAATTCTTACATGGAATGGTAGAAAAATTAACAACTGACATAGAAAAAAGTACACTAAAATGTTTTGGACATTTAAAAAGAATGGAAAAGGAAAGACTACCACAAAGACTGTTAAATCTCAAGATACAATGAAAACGACCATGAGGTAGATCATGAGAAAGATGGATTAACCAAGTGAAGAAAAGTCTACAAGAGAGAGGATATGACTGGAAAGAATTAAAAAGAAGCAAAGCTTGGGAAGATAGAGATGGTTGGAGGCATATTTGGAATCGACATTCCGAAAGGAGAACACGATAAGAGGATGATGAGTATAATTATGTAAATGTCATGTTTTTTTTTCAAATCTTAAATGCACTATAGTAGTAAAGCAAGTGATGTAGACCTAAATGAACAGGGTGTGAGTGACAGTGGTGGGCATGTCGCACCAGACGAAACACGTGGCATAAAACAGCTGTTTGACTGGAAATTATTTGAACCCAGGACCATAAAAATGTTCAACAATATTTAATATTATAAGTGTTTAGTGATAATGCCATCAAAATTATTCAATAGGATAAATGTTTTAGTGATAGTGATAACAAATTTCAATGAAGACACCGTGCTGAATTCGAACCTGGGATCTTTACAAGTGGAAGCAACACCGTCTAACCTTCAAATAAATGTATAATAGTGAGTTTAAATTCAATTTAAACTGGCATGTAGACAGTTAATTATACTTTATATAGCTTTATATTATATAGTATGGCATAGTACTTTACATTTAAAAAACCTGGCACCCACAGCCGAGCTGGCAAAAGGGAAACTCAGCGGTCAAAAGGTTAAGGCAAAGGAAAAAGAGAGAAAGAGAAAGACTACAACAGATCCCATATAAGAAGCATTGATACTGAATCTGCCTGAATGCTCTGTATTTGAAGGATGAAAAATTTAGAGTTTGCAGTAAATCAAATATTTCTTATATGATTCTGCTGTATGTAGAAGTATGTAATACTGATACATTAATGACACTTACAGAATCAAAACCAGTAGTTAAAATGCGAGTGGTATCTCCCAACCACACAACTCGGGAATCTTTTATACTCTGGTGGCTATTTGCCACATGAGTAAAACCATTTGAAGGTAATCTTGGATCCAGTATCCTCACTTGCTTATCTTTACAAGACGTGGCTAATAATGTTCCATCTTTCTTCCAACTCACTGACTGGATCACTTCACTGTGCTCTGCATTTGCTGAAAAAAAAATACATTTATCAATCTTAACATTTACTGAAAAAAAAAAGGTCTTCCTACATGAAGCTTCCATGATGCTCTTTCATTCCCCTATTCGTGCCACATGTCCTGCCCATTGCAATCTATGAGAATTAACTGTTCTTATTATAACTGGTTTCCTTAAAGATCATGTAGCTCAATGTTATGTAGTATTCTTCATTCATCTATCTGTTCATCTCTCTTTGGCCCAAAAATGTTAAGAACTTTATTCTAATACTCTTAGGGCCGCATGCAAATACATTAGTCCCTGGTGAGTTGAGTTTTCCGTGAGCATGTGCAAAGTTCGAATTAGCGAGTCGCCAACTAGTCATGCATGAAAGTAGTTTTTTCGTAATATTAGCAAGAAATTACCCAGAATTCTCAGCAATAAAACTACATCCATTATTTTCGTCTGCTAGAGGAACGCATTTATGCTTGCGTCCCACAAATAAAACCGTATACGACAACGTCTGCATCGTGCGATATTACACCGATTCTCCTGTTCTTCCAGTTGAATTCTTTGGTAGACTATCAAATTCCTCTTCTCCGCGTATACAGAAAACATGATCGAAGTCTTCAAGGTTCGACATCTTGGATAAAGCAGCAAGGTTTCAAAGTACATTGGTTACCATCAGTTTCCATTGGGTTCCTCACAATTCGTTCTCTGCAAAGTCACCTCGCCAGGTAGCTTAGGAATTTTGACAATTATTATCGCATGAACAGAGTTTTGAGTATGCAAAAACGTCTTTGGATGCAACTTTCCCAGCAGAGAACGACTTTTACGGTCTAATGTGTTCATAGATATGACCCTTAATCTTTTCACTTCCTTTAATGTAAGAGTCCATGTTTAATGCTTTTGAGAAAAGTTGGGATGACAAGAGTCCCTGTAATGCATAACAGCATGCATTTTCAGAATTGATTCTATGTTTAATTTCTTTGTGGATCTAATTCATATTTGTAATTATTTTTCCTAGGTATTAGAAATCAGCCACATCTTCAAAATTTCCGTCATTTTACATTAATTGTCCATTTCCAACATATAATGTATTTCTATGTGTGAACATATATTCAGTATTACTGATGTTAACTTCAAGTCCCGATTTCTTAGCGCTAAATTATGTAGGTTATGTATCTAGTGTTACCCAAAAGAGTATGCATGTTGGCCCTTAGTATATCTTTTTATTACCTAATAATATTACATCTTCAGCATAAACAGCTTATTAATACCAATGAGTTGTAGGCCTTCTTCATCCTGTAAAGATTTGATGGCATGCTCTAGTACAAATTTGAATATCCACTATAAGACAAATTTCAGGCAACCTAATATTATTGGATGATCATAATCATCTTATCACATTCACTTTAGTATGAAAATATGATGAGTGAATGGTGTGTTTGTCTTAAATGTTCACGTTGTCTCAGAGATGGCCCCAGCATTGAGCTGATAATTCATCTGAATTATACTGAAAATATATAAATGTTATTCTCCCCTAGTTTTATTATATGAATGCAAAACATGGACTCTTAACTTTAAAGGTGGTGAAAAGATTATGAATATTTGAGAATTAAGTTCTTAGGAAAATTTTTGAACCAAAGAGAGATGAACAGACAGGTGAATGAAGAAGACTACACAACAGTGAGCTGCATGATCTTTATAGGAAGCTAGATATAATAAGAACAGTTAAGTCTCATAGACTGCAATGAGTAGGACATGTGGACAAATGGAGAATGTAAGAGAATGTAAGCTTCTTTTAGGAAAACCAGAGGGAAAGCACCCAGTGGTAGGCCAAGAATGAGGTAGGAAAATAACATTAACCATTATTTGAGGGAGGATGGTTATACATGAGATGATTGGAAAATGTTAGCTCAGGATAGAGATGTATGGAGACCTTATGTCTACACAGCCATGATACGGATTCGATAGTGTCGAGTTAATTTATTAGGTGCAGAAAGCCTTGAAAAAACCACATCCAATAAACTAATACCAACTAGAGATCAAAACCAGGCCATCTGAATCTTAAGCAATGGCTTGCCAATACACCATAACGGTGGTCTAAAAAACTCATTTGCCTTAATACAAATTGTAGAATTTTATTTTTGTACACTTTCAATTTTTTAATAGATAAAGAGCACATTTGTCCTTTTTTTTTTGTTTATTTTAGCACCTTCTTTTCTTCCTTTTGTTATGAAAATTGCACCTAAAAACTTAAGCTTAGTTATTAGTGTCACCTACTTTTTGGATATTATATTAAATACGGGGTGAATCATAAATACGGCTATATGTTTGATCGCATTGGTGATGAAAATATTACCATTACAGGAAATATGAAATTACCGTTGGAAAGGCAATTATTCAAATTACAACAATGGAATAAAACAAAACAGTGTAGAACTTGCGTCATTAGTCAAAGTGGCATTGAATATGCAACATCAAATTACAATTGCTGCATGGGCAATAACGTATGCTAATGATCTTGAGGCCGCAAGACGTGAGTTTAATGTAGCATTGCAGCCGTCAACTGTGGGGAAGTGGAGAAAACGACTGCTGGAAACGGGAAGGATGCAGAAAATCAAACCTCCTGGAAGGCCTCGCATTAGCACAGATGCAAAAACAATGAAGAGAATTGTGGAGGTGTTCGATGCTAGCCCACAAAAAATCAACCTGCCAAGCTGCACGTGAGCAGTGATTTGTTTTGTTTTGTTCTTTTGTTGTAATTTGAAGGATTGCCTTTCCAATGATATCATATTTCCTTTAATGATAACATTTTCGTCACAAACTGCGATCAAACGTATAACCATATTTCTGAATCACTCTGTACTTCCAGTTTTTAGAATCACTCATGAAAATAATACATGATTAATACTTACACACTAGTTCCTTCTCAGAGCAGATGTCCCAGAGTGTAATGGTAGTATAGGATGTTGTCGTGAGCAGACCATCTGCAGCTGGATGAAAGCACACTGTCTCCACTCTCCTCTGCTTGTGTGAGAAAGTGCATTCAGGATTACACAAATTCTGTTCTAATCCCTTCTCAGGAATGTGCCAAATTTTAACCTGTGAGAAATAAAACCAATTAAAATGTAACATCTACTACAATGGCATAGCCCCATGTTGAACCTTAGCCTCTCCTTTGTTAGGAGTTACTACACCAAGTTAATTTAGTTATGAATTGACAGTGTATATAAGAGAAAGATTTGCGTTTAGATTGGAACTCGCCATGATAGCTCAGTCGGTATAGCATTGGCCTAGAAAGCCAAAGGTCCTGGGTTCGAGTCCCAGTCTGAGTGTATAATTTTTCTCTTCAAATATTAGTTATGTTTATATTTGAAAAGAAAAATTTTCGCCTAGACCGAGACTCGAACCTTTGGCTTTCTGGGCCAAATGCTCTACCAACTGAGCTACTGAGGCGAGTTGTGATCTAGACGCAAATTTTTCTCTTATATAAGTTGTAATTCCCGCGTGCCAAATGCTTTGAAACCTTTGTTTCTATCTTTGCAAATGGCAGCTTCTTAGTTAAGAAAACATTTATGGGGAATTTAACACTACTTTAAAAAGCCAGTAGGTAGCTCAGTTGGTAGAGTATTTGGCCTGGAAAGCCAAAGGTCCCAGGTTCAAGTCTCGGTCTAGGCGAAAATTTTTCTCTTCAAATATAATTTATCCTTCAGTGAGAAGTGTTAAATTAATAATAAGAATATCAATAGAAGCCCTACTGGCTTTATAAAGTAATGTTAAATTCCCAATAAATGTCTTCTTAACTAAGAAGCTGCCATTTGCAAAGATAGAAACAAAGGTTTCAATGCATTTGGCACAAGGGAATTACAACGTATATAAGAGAAAAAATTTGCGTCTAGATCGCGACTCGCCTCGGTAGCTCAGTTGGTAGAGCATTTGGCCCAGAAAGCCAAAGGTCCCAGGTTCGAGTCTCGGTCTAGGCGAAAATTTTTCTCTTCAAATATAATTAATCCTTCAGTGAGAAGTGTTAAATTAATAATAAGAATATCATTAGTCCCCTCAGGGGTCCTCATCTAGGGGATATGTGGATGGCGACCACAAGGTGCCCAAGCTGTGCAAAACATTTCTTCCACTTACTTGTGCTTTGCACTCTTTTAACTTTACTATCTAACCTCTCTTGGTTAACTCTTGTTTTTTCCGACACCGACGCTATTAGGGCATCCGAGGGCTAGGGAGTCTTTCCTTTCTTCCATTTCTTCTTTCCTTTATTTTCTTTTCTTCTCCAGAAAAGCCTGACCAGAGGCTATAAGATGGCAGCCCCATCACTGGTCTTGCCTTCCATTGGCCAGCAACCAATCGAAGGGACTATTATTATGCTTTCAAGTCTTATACGAGAATTTCCCTCAAACGCTGGAGGGAAAATTTTCTATAGGATCGTAACAGGCCTTGGCCTAATACTTGGAAGGAAGAAGAAGAAGAAGAAGAAGAAGAATATCATTAGTTATGTTTAATGAGACATCTAGCAGGTAACTAAGCTGTTACTAGGATGATCCATCCATCCATAGTAATTCTGCCCAAGGGCAGATCTTTCACTGCAATCATAGGATTTTCATGCTATGCTTTGCAGCTTTACTAGGGAATTGTAGGTGTGGTAGCTTCCTGTTTCTTTCCACACCGGTGAAGGGTTATGATTATGATGATGATGATGGCTATATGATTTCGGGGACCGTTTGGGTCTTAAAGTTTTCCTGACATTTGTCTTACAGATGAGGAAAAACCCCGATAAAAACCTCACCCAGAAAAACTGTCCCGACCGGGGATCAAACCCAGGCCCGCTGTGTGACAAGGCAGCACGCTACCTCGATACCACAGCGGTGGACACTAGGATGATGAGGTTGGTAAATTTTATTTAGATGCCTTTTTATTCAGGCTTAAGAAGCTTGAAAATCTTCAGACTCGGGACCTAGGCCTGAAGTACCTCTCGGAGTACTTGCTCCTTGGATTTTTCCACCCTAAAAAAAAATTCATTGACTCTTGCCAAGTTTGAACCCACATATACGATGTTAATAGATTCATCATCATCATCCTTTCATGTTGTAGCCCTGAAAGACTTACGATCTGCAAAAATGACCTTTTACTATTTGGTTGGTACTTTAAACTTACCTTAGAAATCCTTCATCTGGACATATGGTCTACATATTGATGCAGTTCTGTCGATAAGATGGATGTAAACTATCATGGCATGTATTGAATACTACAGAAATTTACCTCATTACAGAGAAAAATAAAAAAAATAAAATGTCTCTACAAAACTACCAGAACAACTGGAAAGCCCATCTTCAATGAATGCCGTCTCATAGAATTCCAGAAGCCATACTTCGCTACTGCCCCCAAGGCAAAAGATCGCTGGGACGTCCAAAAAAGTGCTGGATGGAAAATTCCTCTTCGAGACTGTAACAGGCCACATGGCCTAATACTTGCATGGATGATGATGATGATGATGATGTCTCTAGGTAACCAGTTAGCTGCCATTTCCATAATCGTAAAATGGCTCATAAGATGACATGAACAAATAAAATAAAAAATAAATGTATTTTTAAAATGTAATACTAACAAGACAGTCTTGTGATCCTGTTGCTAGCAATCCATCATGGAATGGAGAAAAATCCATGTCTGTGACAGTGTCTGTGTGCGCATGCAGAAGAGGCATTGTTTTACTCTTCCGTCCACAATCATCAATAGGAAGAACAGCCAGACTAGAACCTGAAAATAAAAATGTACTAATTAAGACATTTAATCTGTACATTCTTACCTCTTATGGTTGTTTTTGTCGAACATATGTTTCAAGGCTTTTGAGGCCTACCATCAGCGATTACAGAATTATCTTAATTATTAAACAAACCTCTTAATAATTGAGTTTGTATTTTTTTTATATTCTTACCTCATATGATTGTTTAGTAGGATATATGTTTCAAGGCTGTTGCCACATCTTCAGCATTGTACAAACAGTTTGTGCAATGCTGAAGATGGGGCAACAGCCTTGAAACATATGTCCTACTAAACAATCATATCAGGTAAGAATGTTAAAAAAATACAAACTCAATTATTAAATTAAACCTCATAATGTTACTTCCTAATGATTTTAAAACCTCTTAGGCTCGTATCTATGAATACATTAGACCATAAAAGTCGTTCTCAACATGTACTCTGCTGAGAAAGTTGCATCCAAATACGTTTTGCGTACTCAAGAATCTGTTCATGCGATAATAATTGTCGAAATTCCGTAAGCTACCTGGTGAGGTGACTTTGCAGAGAACGAATCGTGAGCAACCCGATGGGAACCGATGTACTTGAAACCTTGCTGCTTTATCCAAGATGTCGGACCTTAAAGACTTCGATCATGTTTTCGGTATATGCGGAGAAGGGGAATTTGATAGAGTCTACCAAAGAATTCAACTGGAAGAACAGGAGAATTGGCATAATATCGCACGATGCAGACGTTGATGGGCCAAGTGCATATATGCCTGTTGTGATATGGAGTTGTAGTTTAGTCATAGATTTACAGCAAATGAAAGAACATGAAGCTTATAATAGGAGACCTTGAGTAAAATTTGCCAATTCTTGCATACCCAAATTTGAATCAAGATATCCAGATGACAAAAATGAATTATATTATTTTTAGTCTGATCATCTTACCTCAATATTAATGTTGATTTGTTCTTGGACATGTTTCAAAACAATTCTGTTTTATCGTCAGCTTGTCCAGACTGGTTTGATTTATGTTCGATTATGTTGCAAAAATTAATGTTTTAACTAAAATATTATATACCTACTTTTGCTCATATACATAAAATTATTCTAAAATTCAAGCTAACGCCCAATGTCTAACATTTTTACTTTGATATTAAGACTATGAGACCAGAAAGAAGTCACAAATTGGTGACTTTTTTTTAAAATTAGGTCTAAACACTAGTCTGTCATTACTTCACCATTGGTAAGAACAAAACAGCTCCTGAAGAATGTCCAGCTATTTTATACTCCTTGAACATAACTGTTATATCAGCAAAATTAATTTGAAAAAAGTGTGATTTTGCTGGATTCTAAATCAGTTATTGAGTCAATTATGTCCAATAAACTACCAAAAACATGTACATCCTAAAAATCTATTGACCTGCAACCCTCGGAACGAGAGGCAAGGAATATAACCACTAGACCACCACAGCCAACTTTTCAATAAACTACATTACATACATTAGCATATATGGTACAACTGTTGCTATATTGGTTCATGATTAAATTCTCTTAACTTGATGTAAACTTACACTAATTGTAAAGTAAAGTAATCCCACTACAGGCCTCAGGAGACCCTTGGGGCAGTAGGAGTTTAAGGCTCCCACTATTTCTGGAGAATCGGCACTTGATGGGTTGTCAGCCCTGCGTGACGGCCGCCTTTACCCCCAGAACAAGCATCTGGTACTCATTTCCGTTAGAGGCTGAGTCGATCCCAGGGCCATAGTGCTGCCAGAAGGTTACCCATCCTAATCTATTGAGATTTCATTTTCGTCGGAGGTTTCAAGGACATGAGTGGTCCGATATTATCTGCTAGCAAACTCCCACTTCTTACAACGTAACACCTCACATGATAAGCCAATCCTCTTGCAGAATTGTTTTGATACATGAGGACAACTGCAAACTGCACAGAATTGAGGGTGAGGGTTTGTGTTATATGGTGGGAGATACAGTGAA
The DNA here is from genome assembly GCA_030220185.1 of Diploptera punctata. Taxonomy (NCBI): domain Eukaryota; kingdom Metazoa; phylum Arthropoda; class Insecta; order Blattodea; family Blaberidae; genus Diploptera; species Diploptera punctata. The sequence continues at coordinate 4,719,612 of JASPKZ010004196.1, forward strand.
TTGATCTTAAAACCTGTGGCAAAAATGAAATCACTATAATAAAATGAATTGTATACATATCATCCAATAAACTGTAAACTCAACTGGTGTACATTAACTTGCCCATTTTCTCACCTAACAAAATTAATTAAGTATGTAAACCATAATCTGACGTCAAATTATAACAAATTAACTATGCAGTAGCTGTAACATAGTTGGTTAAGGCAATATGCTACAAGCTGGAAGATCTAGGGTTCAAGTCACGGTGGAATCAGGATTTTTAAAGTGGCCCAAATCTTCTGGCCGCACCATGCCACAGGTCCACTCAACCTCTAACTGAAATGAGTAACATACATTTGTTCTTGTAGTAAAGGCAGCCGTCACGCATGGCTGACAATCCAGCTGATATCTATATCCAATTGTCTAGAAAAATGGGAGCCTTAACCTTCTACTACTCCAAGGCCCTCCTAAGGCCTGTAGTGGATCACTTTATCTTAAGGGGTGTAGTCATGGTTATTTAAAATAAAAAAGGAGCACATATCCAATATTTGCCGTCCTATTCTGGAGTTTAGTGTTTAAAAACAATTTTTTTACAGTTCGTAAATACAGAGTGTATGCTTACGGGTGGGCTAGAAAGGAACATTATAGTCCAGTCGGGTAGTCCACCGCTGTGGTTTCAAGGTAGCATGCTGCCTTGTCACGCAGCAGGCCCAGGTTCAATCCCCGGTCAGGGCAGTTTTTCTGGGCGAGGTTTTAATCGGGGTTTTTCCTCACTGGTAAGACAAATGTCAGGAAAACCTTAAGGCCCAAACGGTCCATGAAATCATATGGCCATCATCATCATCCTCCTTATCATCATCATCATCATCATCCATCGCCGGTGAGGAAAGCAATGGGAAGCTACCACACCTACAATTCCCTAGTAAAGCTGCAACCATAGCATGAAAATGCTATGATTGCAGTGAAGGACCTGCCTTTGGGCAGAATTACTATGGATGGATAGTCCAGCCGCTGAGTCTCTGGCCCTGACGTTTTCATGACAGTTTTGCCAATATGGGTATTCAGTGGGAGGGGTCGCTTTATGTACCATGCAGAATATCAAATCATGGCGATTAGCAGAAATATATCCAACAACATCACAGCAATTTCAAACCTTACTAGCAGCATCAAGAGCAGTGATTGGTTGTGGCAGATGTTCACTCCCACCTCAACTATTTCCTTATTGGCAGTAGAGGGCAAGTTTCTCCCTTTACCTCTCGTACAACCTAAACTTCAGGGCCAGAGACTCAGCAGCTGGACTGTAACACATCTGCTGCATTCAGTGTCACTTGCATGCCTGTAAGTGCCTGCTTTTCTAGCTCCACCCATAGGCAAACACTCTTAATTATCTTCTTCTTGTATCATGTAAACCCATGTTTCCCTTAACAGAGATTTAGGCACTCTCCCCCTACAGGGAAGAATTTGAACCATACTAATTTTAGTTATACTTATTTTTGTATAGATGTCATTTGAGTGGTCCATGGTCAGCGTTCTGCCTCATACTGACGTAGTACTAGGATGGGAAAATTCGGTAAATTTTGCTTAGAGGCCTTTCATTCAGGCTTAAGGATCTTTTACGAGCCTGAAAATCTTCAGACTCGGGACCCATGGCTTAAAGTCCCTCCCGGAGGACTTGCTCCTTGGATTTTTCCATCCTAAAAAATTCCATCAACCCCAGCCAGGTTTGAATGCGACCCTCGGGACCAGAGGCAAGGAGCATAACCACTAGTCCACTGCAGCCGATTTCTCATTATCTATGAGGGCAAAATTCAAAAGCCATTATGCTGTGATCTCCTCTTTCTCTCTCATCCAATTTTCCCATAATTCAATAAATCAGAAAATTAAATTGCACTGACCTTTTATTTTGTAGGTTATGAAAAGGAAGATTAGTTTACAGTTTACTGAATAATTTGTATGTAAATTTGTCATTTATATTGAAGGACAAATTAATATTTTAAGAGAAAAATCGGCTCAACAGTGCATTACCTTTGCCTTCATTTTCCATAGTATATTTATGTAATATTGTTACTCTATGTACTTTTTCTGTCTTTACTAACATTTTGTAATATTTTATGTAACATTATTTTACAATTTTTGGGTATTAATTTATGAGAAACACGTTAACATTATGACATTTTTAGACAATATTGTGAAATTCACTAACTATTTTTCCTTCCTCTTCCAATGTTGCCACCATCAACAACTCAATTACACATTACTTATTTTAGGAATTCTCACTATGAGGTATATTCATTAAGGTAGATATTTTTACCACTCACCTCATATTGAACAATATGAGGTGAGTGATAAAAATATTCTACCTTAATCAATTACACATATTTTTGTTAGGTTAGTGTTAGTGTACATTTCAGTAAATAACATGCATGTAATTTACTTTGTTAGATTAGAAAGGGAGAAGTTTATGTACATCCATTTATAATAAACTGTTTCAGAATTTATTTACGGTTGGTCATACCGCACATGCTGCCATCTAGTGACAGCTCTATAAACTCATGTGCATGTGCACCGTTATTCTGTAGGAAAGGTAAAGTACTGTTTCTCCAAAAAATATATGCCTAAATTGGGATTTGAACCCAAGATCTCTTGTTTTCCATACCAGCGCTTTGACCAATAAGCTATCCAGGCATCTTAATTTAGATGCAAATATTTCTCTTTTTAACACAATCCTGTGCACTTGATGTTGAAAACCTTCATTCTACACACCTTCTAGCAGCTTCTTATTCAAGACAACCTTTCGATGGGATTTCAACACTACTTTTATATATTTGAAGAGAAAAAATGATATGCTCAGACTGGGGTTTGAACCCAGGACCTTTTGCAAACTAGGTGAATGTTCTACCAAGTGGGCTATCTGAGCAACTTCAATCTAAACGCAAATATTTATTTTTTAAATTGGAGTTCCTCAGATAGCTCACTTGGTAGAGAATTCACCTAGTGTGCGAAAGGTCCTGGGTTCAAACCCCAGTCTGAGCACAATTTTTCTCTTCAAATATAATTTATCCATCATTGAGATGTATGAATTTAATGACTATAACTACTTTTATAGCTAGAATAGCTTATAAATCCCAGTTTAAGCATACTTTTTCTTTAAAATATTAATTTGTCCTTCAATGTAAGTGACAAATTTAAAATAAAAACATAAAAAAAATAGACTTTACTAACTACGAGGGTGAATCAAATATAAACCGGAATTATTGTTTACAATTTTATTGAATTAACAAAAAAAATACAAAACCACCACCTCATTTTTCTACAGTCTCCTGCATTTCCAACACACTTTTGCCATCTAGTTGGCAACTTTTTGATGTCGTCCTTGAAGAATGAGGGATGATGTGTAGTCAGCCAGTTGCGCACGAACTCCTCTATCGCTGCATTGTCACCAAACTGCCTTCCTCCCAGGTCTTCTTTCAGTGGCCCAAACAAATGGTAGTCACAGGGTGACAAATTTGGACTGTAAGGAGAATGTTCCAGAGGTGTACAATGCATTTTCGTCAATTTTTTTTGTTCCTGGCTGAGGAGCCGAGGAACCCACCTGGCAGACAATTTTCGGAATTTGAGTTCATCACTGATGATGGCTTAAACACTTCCGAAGCTTATTCCAACGTGTGAAGCAATTTCAGAAATTGTTACACGCCGATCCTCCATGAATGTTGTCTGCAGTGATGCTTGTTCGTTGCCATCTTTGGTGGGGCTCATTTTCCACTGAATCCCAGCCCGCTAAAATTTTTTGCGCTAATCATACACCTGCGTCTTCGAAAGGTTTGCTTCCCCGAACTGCACATGGAGCCTTCTCAAAATTTCAGAAGGTTTAGTGACTTCTTTCGCCAAAAACTTAATAATAATGCGTTGCGCAACAGACGTGTGTACCTCTTACTCGCTCATGGTATACTGAAGCGAGCAACCGCTCTTTGGAATGTGACACATCAAGATCCCTACTCCAGACACCCCCACCAACTTCCCCTCCAAACCACAACCTTTGCAGTTCGCTACCAGAGCCTCCAGATACAAATTCCGGTTTATATTTGATCCAATTGATATTTATTGTTAAAAAAATAATATACATTGAAAATTTATGTAAATTATTTCGTTGGGTTATGATGGGGCATGTTGTACATCTATTGCTTGAAAACATGTTTGGAAATTTATTGCAAAGATTGGTCATACCAGTTTCATTGCTGTTTTGATGTCTTCCAACTATTGGTAACTTAAATTGTTTGTGCATTCACACTACTAGCACAGATATGTGCTTCCATCTATCAGCAACTTCTTAAGCATTTGCACATGTGCAGTACAATTCTGCAGAACTTAGAAAAATTCATTGAGAGACTTAAACTATAATTTTTCCTATAACTTCTTCATTAATCATGTTTATTAACATTTCCAACTATTTTACAAATTTTATAATGATTTTAAAACATTTTTTCACATTATTGGCTGAGGTCTAGTATTTATACGTCACAATTTTCCATAAAACATTTTTATGCCACTGTTGCACTGCACACTTTTACCATTTATAATAACATTTTGTACTATTTTAAACATTTCTTAACCATTTTATAAACATTTCTTACAATCTTTAAATATTTATATAATTACGTGAATATTGTGAATTGAGTTCTACAGATGCGCAAATGCTTAATGTAACATCTGTTAGATGGCTCTCAAATTGGTGTTACTAACATTTGCAATTAATTCCAAACCATATTTCAAGAAATTAACTACATTTTGTTAAATTCTGATGGGAGAAGTTAGTGTACATAAAATTAATTTATAGCCTAGTTTATTAAATAATATACATGTAATGTTTTATTTTAGGAAGTAATATTTTGAGGTTCTTTTAATTAAATTATAAAATTATAAGATAAACAGACTCAAAATAATTTAATATACATGTAATTTGTTTTGTTAGGTTAAGTTAAGTAATCCCACTACAGGCCTCGGGAGGCCCTTGGGGTAGTACGAGGTTAAGGCTCCCACTTTTTCTAGACAATCGGCACTTGATGTCAGCCGGGTTGTAAGCCCTGCATGACGGCCGCCTTTACCCCAGAACAAGCATCTGGTACTCATTTCCATTAGAGGCTGAGTCGACCCCAGGGCCATAGTGCCGCCAGAAGGTTTTGGTCAGTTAAAAATCCTGACCCCATCGAGACTTGAACCCTCGACCTTCCGACTTGTAGCGCAGTGCCCTAACCACTACGCTACGGCATGCCCCTTTTTAGGTTAGGAAATGGGAAGTTGGTTTATGTCAATTTTTTATAATTTATTCTGAAAGTTGGTTACTCTGATTTGAGAACCATCTAACAGAAACCACATTAACCATTACAGCAACTTGCACATGCATACTGTGATTCTGTAGAACTTAGAAGAATTCATGGTCGACAAATAGTGGACTCTTTCCACATTATTAAATATCTATCTATGAAAAATATGGTGATTATCTTTTAATGATTTTTTTTCTAAGTTCTATAGAATCATAGTGCACATGCACACTCATGAAATTGCCAGATGTTAGCATGTAACTAGGCCTATCTGTGAAATTGGGTATGTCCAATGTTTACAATTAATATCCAAACATGGTTTAAGAAATGGATGTTCACTAACTTCATTTTATGTTAGGATGGGATACGTTAGTAGCCTATATGCCAGAATAGTGCATTGATTATATGTGCAATTTATTTCATTAGATTATGAAGGCACAAGTTAATGTACATCAATGTCTTAATGAACATGTTAGGGAATGAATTGCAAAAGTTGGTCAGACCAATTTCACAATTCCGTAAGCATTTGTGCATGCACTCTGGTATTCTTTAGAGCTTAGAAAGTTTTCATTGAGCGAATTATTGTACAGTTTACATGATATCTACCAAGTGATTATGATCAAAGACCAACATTTGTTCTATCGACGAATCAAGTAAATTGCCAGAGTACCATTCTTTCGAAATTTGATAAACATATGGCAGGCAGAGAGACAAGTTTAACCTTTTTAGTTAAATTTTTACTCGTATTTTTTTTTAACAGGTGTGACAGTGAGAGGTGCCAGAGGAAATTGTCTTTAGGGGTGACTACTAATAAATATTACCAAGAACTGTATTAAATATGTCATGCAAGCCCAAATAAATATACATACCATTGTGATCAACATTAAATGCCATAAATGCTGCCGATGCTGCAATATTGTTCCCATACGTCTGATAAGAACCAACTGAAATGTCTCGAATACACGCCTCTGGTTTCGGAACAATAGGAGCGGCATTCTTATATTTTGATGCTTTGAATCTCCACGCCATTTTCGGATGTATTTTTTTCTTCAAAAGAACTCATATAACGTAACACGCCCTGAAATATTGTATAAAACAGTAGTTCGTATTAAAATTTGAACAGACAAAAAATATGGAAGCACTAATATTTATTTTTTGCTCTGTTTAAATACGTGTGTTTTAATTACTACTGTTAAAGTTTCTAAAATCCTCTGAAGTTCAATAAACCTTAATACTGTCACGCACGTACTTCTTACCTATTATTTCACGATTAAATTAGGCCTCTTTCCGCCCACTGTTATGAACCCATACACAGCGTCGGATGCAGTTGAGTCGAATGACAGCTACGGATAGTACCATAGAGATATAAATGACCGGATACAAACCTAACAGATGCATCAGTCGATGGTATAAAAAAGATGGCAATCAAAATTGATTTAGTGGAAAATATTAAAAATATAATGAATATAAAACTTCAGAGAATATCATAATAACTACTACTGTAATATTAAAATTATATAAAAATATAAAAAAAAATTAAGACAGGAGACTTCGAAATGTTAATGTTGTCTGCCCTGTCATTATATCATTACAAATGTCAATTTCCTATATATGTTATTTTATCGGGTATGACAAAAAATAATAAAAATGCACCATTTCATAAATTGATAATAATGAATTTTTTATATTAATTGTGTAAATCATTTCAATAATTAAATTTCAACATGGACTAATATTTCTATTCATCGCCCATCTGGAAAAACCAATGTTTCATGATACATTGTTATTTTTATCCATTTCCCAAAATGAAATGCAAAATATTTAGTAAACATGCCATTTCAATAAATTAATTTAGATTTTCATACAGATATGTTAATAATATGTCTGTAAATGATTGGCACAAACGATAAAGCGTTGGCAAAATACGCCACGTATCAGTGGCGTTTAGTATCGTTAAACCCTGAGCGCGGTTTGACGTACATATACGAGACCGGCTTCCTCTCTTCTGTGCGGTCATTTAAAAGTCCATGCAGTCCACCTGCGCGGTAGTATTTTTAAACTACTCACCCAGTAACTTATTTTAGATAACTAACTCACTGGCACTCTCGAACCTGTAGTTCATGGCCGTGCTGACATAAGCTCTCCATACATCCCTATCCTGAGCTAATGTGTTGTAATCATCCCCTGTATGATTTACTTCCCTCAATTCATATTTAATGTTATTCTCCCATTCATTCTTGGTCTAGCAACTGGCCGTTTTCCCTCTGGTTTTCCCACAAGAAGCTTCCATACACGTCTTTCATTACTCATTCATGACAGATGTCCTGCCCATTGCAATCTACGAGACCTAATTTATGTCATTATATCAGGCTTCCTATAAAGACCATGTAGTTATCTGTTATGTGGAGCTTATTTTAGATATATACCAAATTATTAATAAATTATATTTAGTTACATTATATTTCTAATCTTACCTTTGGTTATACATATCCTTTGCTCACGGAAAGTTGATTTTGATATTGATTGTAGAGCGTATTTATTTGTTTCTTCAACAATAATATTCAACAACGTATGATCGAATATTTCCTCGAATATAGCAACAATGTCCCCAGAAACATCGAACTGTGGACCACTGATGTCACAGAATGTCTCTCGTATTGAATTAAACGTGTCCATATTTTGCCATACAAAATCTGTGGACACTCCCCCTAGCCCTTTAGCAATCAAAACACGTGTAAGTGTCTGAATATGTCCCTCGTCAACATAGCAGATGTCACTATCACTTATATCGTGAGGAGGTTGTGTATAGTCAGGTGCAAAGAAACTATCCTCACTATCTGATATAGACGCTAAATCACTATGTTTATCAATCTCATCTAAAATTTTGTTGACAAACTTAAAATGTTTCTCTTCTGACAACACTTGGTTTTCTGCACAGGCATGAGCCACGGTTTCACAAAGACTGTGATAATTGTTTCAAAAGAAAAGTTTTAGACCACACAATGAGACACACTACAGATATTTATTCTTTTTCGGCAAAAATAAGGCACAGGATATGTTCAGAAGAGGGTCTGGCTGAAAAAAAAAAGTATTTTCTTTCACTTACAAGTAGCCACCTCATTCCACTTGCCCTGTCATAAATTATGTTGTAACATGAAGGGGAATCTTTCCTTAACAGGGTGACAAAAAATAAGTTCTCCAACATGTAAAACAACCTAGTTATAGGCTTTGGAAATCATAGATGTAGCACGCGTGTTGACATGGCAATCTGCATGTGGATATTTAAAAGTCCTGGCATTTTAACACGTCCTTCTGCATCTGGGAAGGGAACGCAATGTTTAAATGTCCACGTTGATGGGTTAAAGCTGAAATGGAAAAAGTTTCTACATTATTGTAAATGTTTATTATTACGGAGGAATGTAAATAGCGCATACTGTAATACTATTTTCCTAACAAGTATGTTAACAGCATAGTCTATGGATTTTATTACTTTATTTATAGACAAAAATCTAAGGTAATTTTATATAATAAATCAGAAAAATCGTGGTTCCAATTTAGATTAATTTCCACTTGATTTTCCATACTATATTCTTGTAATTCTGTTGCTCCATGCACTTCTTCTGTCTTTACTAAACATTTCGTATTATTTTAAATGTTTTACGATACTTATAAGATTTTTTTTACAAATATTAAATGAAAGTAATGATGTCAGTGAAATCTGTGTTACCAACATTTGCAATTAATTCCACACCATATTTCAAGAAATGAATTTTCTTGAGTGAAAGAACATCTTAGAAATGTCAAAAAGGGTGAAGTGGACAAGTCAGCAGTAGTGGTCCATGCTTGGTCTGAAAAACATTTGACACAAAAGCCAGCCTAATCAAACACACAGATAAACTGAAAGAACTTACAGTTAGGGAAAAATCCACATCCAAAAAAAAAAAAGCAAGAAAGAAAAACTCATGAATTTCGAAACTCCTGCAAATTATGATTTGATCCAGAGGTTCATCAGTCCACCGATAGAAGGAAGAAGAAAACTGCCAAGAAACGACATAACATCGGTCGACAAGAGGCTACTGAAGATGGACATATAGCTCCGAAACTGCAGTTTATTAGATTAAAGGATATGAGGTGGGGTATTAAAAATATTAATTTAATTCTCATAGTGTTTTTTTTTTTCCCTGTGAAAGTTAAATAAAACTCTATAAACGTTTGCACATGTGCACTGTTATTCTGTAGGACTTAGAATTTATGGTGGAAATCAAACTAAAGTAAAATCTTCTTCAAGATCATCATATCAAACTAAAGTGTTTCCTAAATCTTTTTACATTTCACCTCATAAAACTCCATGATTTTCACAGGACCGGTTTCAGGAGCCATCACTCCTATCCTCTGCCAAAACTCCAATAGAGTCGGAATTTTGACTGAAAATAGAAGTGATGACTCCTGAAACTGGTCCTGTGAAAATCATAGAGGTTTATGAGGTGAGATGTAAAAGATTTCTCTGATTCATTATATTTATAAATGACATCATAATGTCATTTCCCATCATAATTTTTATTAAAAATTTAAGGTCATATTACAACTTATTTTAAATCCATCCATCCATAGCAATTCTGCCCGAAGGCAGATTCTTCACTGCAATCATAAGCATTTTCATGCTATGCTTGCAGCTTTACTAGGGAATTGTAGGTGTGGTAGCTTCCCGTTGCTTTCCACACCGGTAAAGGATGATTATTTTAAATAATAGTATGAAATGGTGAATATTATAATTTTTCAACTGATTGGAAAATATTGAAAAGTACTGCAATTTAACTAGCAACATTTTAAAAGATCTACTACTCTACCTGTCTGTAGTGTATTTTCCTTATTTTATTTGACTGCTAATAAATTGTGTTAGATGTAGCCACATTAGACACAAACACTAACATTAATTTTTCATTTGATATCCATATAGATTATAAAATTATGGTGTGTTTCAAAGTAAATGGATTTATACAAATACAATTACTGGTTTTAAAATAATTGAAAGTAACATTATGAGGTTTAATTTGATATTTGAGTTTGTATTTTCCACAACAACGGAGAAATACAGAATAAACTGGAAAGAACACTTGGCAAGGATGACTGAGAATAGAATACCAAAAGCAGCATACAACTATTCACCACGAGGAAGAAGAAGTTTGGGAAGACCAAGGAAAAGATGGAAAGAGCAGCAATTTGGAGCTGGAACAGGCTAGTAAATAAACCTAAACCGTGAAGAAGAAGGAGGAGGAGTTTGTATTTTTTTTAACGTTCTTACCTCATGTAATTGTTTTGTTGGACATATCTTTCAAAGCTGTTGCTCCATCGTCAGCGGTTTCACAACTTTGAAATTCCCGGAGAAAGGAGCCTCATTACCAAGTTTTTTAGAACAGATCCAGGACCAACAACTTGAAGAAAAGAATAAATCAGTTTGTGAAACCGCTGACAATGGAGCAACAGCTTTTAAACATATGTCCAACAAAACAATTACATGAGGTAAGAATGTTAAAAAAATACAAACTCAAATAACAATTATTGGTACCTAAAGTAAACTGATTATCTCATCTGAATGATATCTTAAGGATCCTGGATTCAATTTTTTATATAAAAAACAAAACTTTTTACACACTGTTGTTTGTAAAAGAATCCACAATCCTCCTGAGAAAAACTGCTTGAATTTAGAAGTAGTGAAATCCAGATAAGAGAACTAAAAGCAAGTTCGAAGGATTGCATCATGCTAATCATATAATTCCCTGTACTTTTACCTGCTAGACAATGACACCAACAATTTCAGTTGCTCACTGTTGTCTCCATGGATATACAGTCAAACCTCAGTAAACAATACCTATTTGGAGGTCCTGACAGTTTGTATCCTTGTACCATAGTAACTTGAGGTTTTGATGGATTACACTGTACATTGTTAAAAAAAAATAGAATACATCCTACCAAATTCTGTTTAACCTATAGAATAATTCAAGGAGATAATATGCAAAAGGAATTTAATATAATAAAGTATATATTAAGCAGAAGATGCAATGACACTGAGGAACATGCTGATGGAGCTAAATGATAAGTGCGAGGATTATGGGATGAAGATAGATATAAATAAGACGAAGGCCATGATAATAGGAAAGAAACCAAGAAAGATAAACATGAGGATTAAAGCTGAGGCCATTGAGCAAGTGGAGAGCTCCAAATACTTGGGTTGTACTATCAGTAGTAACATGATCTGTGGTCAAGAAGTAAAGCAGAGGATAGAAATGGCAAAAGAAGCTTTTAACAAGAAGAGAAGCATTTTCTGCAGACCTTTGGCAAAATAATTACGGAAGAGGCTAGTGAAGTGCTTTGTGTGGAGTGTAGCATTGTATGGTGCAGAGACTTGGACATTACGACGGAATGAGGAAAAGCGACTGAAAGCTTTTGAGATGTGGATATGGAGAAGACTGGAACGTATAAAATGGACAGACAAAGTAAGAAATAAAGATGTGCTAGACAGAGTGGGTGAAAGAAGAACAATGCTGGAACTCATAAAGAAAAGGAAAAGAAATTGGATTGGCCACTGGCTAAGAAGAAACTGCCTGCTGAAGGATGCCCTAGAAGGAATGGTCAACAGAAAGAAAGTAAGAGGCAGAAAAAGACATCAGATGATAGACAATATTAAAATAAATGGTTTGTATGCAGATACAAAAAGGAAAGCTGAGTTAAGAAAGAGTGGAGAATGCTGAGTTTGCAGTAAAAGACTGCTCTTGAGCAGACACACTATGAATGAAATGAATATTAAATTGTTTTGTATTTACAAATTTTAGTAACAGTTTTAATTTCAGTATAGTAGTATATAACATAGTATTCAAATAAACTGATTTACTGTAATATATCTATTTTGAAAATAAGCCAATTTTTTTCTTGCATTATTTTATAAAATAACCCATTTCGTCAACATTAATTTTAAAGTTTTGTTTAGACAAAATGCATTTTCATCCTTCTATAGAAGCCTCAGTCACCAACCTGCTACCTGCTCTTGTCTTCTGGGTGGAATTGTCAGCTTCTAAAAATCATTGAACTTCAAAATGTGTTTAACATATTGTCAGAGTAATATTTAAATAGCTCACCTCATATATTTCATATTTTTCAAAATATGTATTTAAGTAAAATGTTATCACTCACCTCTTATTTTACTTAAATAATACCTCATAGTGTAATTCCTAATAAAAGGTTAATTAAAAAATATGTATTGTTATAACAGGTGCTTCTTAAATTTCTTCATCCCTGTAATCAGTTATATTTAATATTAGCAATTATTAAATTTGCTGGGACCATAGAAAATTATTGCTTTATATAGGTTCGTCATTACATCAATATTCATTAAAAAAGTTTGATTATATTAATTAATAAATAGTTAAAACTAAAATTATGGCATTTCATGGGAAGGACCCCATACAAAGTAAAATCTATCTCCAGAATAAAATTTTAGAGAGATCTAATCAATTTAAATATCTTGGATATTATCTCTCTATCTGGGATGAAAAGGATATCCCTGAAAAAGTTACTAGTTATAATAAAAGTTTAGGAATTATTAATCAAGTTATGAAACCATCCCTTGTACAAAAAAACACCAGATTACGTTTATATAACACTTTGGCTAGACCAGTGTTGACCTATGGTAGTGAAGCATGGACACTAAGAAAACAACATGAAAGCAGAATAACGGCTTGTGAAATGAGATTCATGCGCAGAACAGCGGGTTACACCAGATGGGATCGGAAAAGGAACACCGATATCTTAAAAGAATTGAAGACTACGCCAATTTTGGAATATATTAAACAGTACCAACTAAATTGGAAACACCATCTTGAAAGAATGAGTTCAAATCGGATCCCCAAAGCTGTTTATAATTATATACCAAGAGGACGAAGATCACTGGGCCGTCCTATGAAATGCTGGAGGGAAAATTTTCTATAGGATCGTAACAGGCCTTGGCCTAATACTTGGAAGGAAAGAAGAAGATAAAGTTAGATTTTTACGACTCACCTCATAGTTTTAGATTTCTTGAAGACTAGTTTCAATACACCATATAAAGTAAAATGTTCCCACTACAGGCCTTGAGAGGCCCTTGGGGGGTAGTAGGATGTTAAGGCTCCCACTTTTTCTAGACAATCGGCACTTGATGTCAGCCGGGTTGTCAGCCCTGCATGACGGCCGCCTTTATCCCCAGAACAAGTGTATGGTACTCATTTCAGCTAGAGGCTGAGTCGACCCCAGGGCCATGGTGCCACCAGAAGGTTTGGGTCAGTTTAAAAATCCTGACCCCACCGGGACTTGAACCCTCGACCTTCCGGTTTGTAGTGCACTGCCTTAACCACTATGCTACGGTGTGCCCCCAATACACCATATATCATTATCAATTCCAACTAACTGTTGAATTGGTGGTTGGTGATCATGCAGCCAATTGAACAGTTAGATGGAATTGATAATGGTATGTAGTGTATCGAAACTAGTCTTCAAGAAATCTACAATTATGAGGTGAGTCGTAAAAACTAACTCTTTTAATATAATAAATTTGGGAATTTTTAACATTATGATGTTTTATTGATAAGAATCAAATTAATCGTGAATTCTTCTTACCTCATACCTCTACGATTTTTTAAACCCCAGACAACAAAAAATCTGGAATTTATCAAATTGATTGCAAAGATTGCAATAGGATATACGAGGGCGGATCGGAAAGTAACGCACAATAATTTTTTTCTGCCTTGGTATTGCAGCTAGAATGTTGAAATTTCACAGAGATATAGTTTGAAGTTTTCACTACAGATGGTATTTTTTTCTCAGGTGCACCTCTTGCGAGAGAAGCTTGAACTATGCAACAAAGATGGCACGCATGCTACAGTCATCCACCTGTGAGGAACAGAGAAGTGTTGTTCGATTTTTGTGGGCCAAAGGGCATAAACCCAGTGAAATTCACAGGGACATGCGTGGCGTGTATGGGGATGATTGTATGGACCGTAGCAATGTCTCCAGGTGGTGCACATTCTTCCAAGAGGGACGCGTGAACCTTAGTGATTCGCCACGCTCCGGCCGGCCGACAACAGCAGCAATCCCGCAGAATGTCAGAGGCATTGAGGCGGCAATTCTGAACGACCGGCATGTGCAACTGCGAGCCTTATCGCAGAAGTTCAACATTTCCTATGGTGCGGTGTACGATATTGTTCATGAAAATTTGAAATTCCGTAAAGTTAGTGCTCGCTGGGTGCCTAAGAACCTGACAGACAACCACAAGGGCCAGCGAATGATGGCAAGCTTGGACCACTTAACGCAGTACACCACACAAGGACATGACTTTCTGGAAGGAATCGTCACAGGTGATGAGTCATGGGCGTACCACTACATGCCCGAAACAAAGCAGGCATCAATGGAGTGGAAACATGCTGGTTCCCCAGTAAAGAAAAAATTCAAAGTGACTCAATCTGCCAGGAAAGTGCTTGTGACAGTGTTCTGGGATATGCATGGTGTTTTATTGGTGGACTTTGCTGAACACGGGACCACTGTGAATGCTGCGGCCTACATTAAAACTTTGGTGAAGTTGCGTCGTTGCCATTCGTGACAAACGTCACAACATTAACGTTAAACTTCATGACAATGCTCGCCCCCCATGTTGCTGCTGTCGTTCGTCAGAAAATCGCCCGAATTTGGTTGGGAGGTGCTCCAGCATCCACCATACAGTCCGGATCTTGCACCATCGGACTTTCATCTGTTTGGTCCCATGAAGAAATTCCTGGCTGGCAAACGCTTTGAGACAGATGTGGAAGTGAAATCAGCAGTGCGCAGATGGCTACACTCCAACCAAACGGACTTCTATGAACAGGGCATATTGAAACTGGTAACACGATGGGAAAAATGTGTTGAGAAAGTTGGTGACTATGTCGAAAAGTAGGTAAAAGATGTAAGTTCATTTGTGATTTTTTTTCCTTTTTTTTACTATTAAACTTTTCAAAAAAAAATTATTGTGCATTACTTTCCGATCCGCCCTTGTATATAGGAAAAACAAAAGAAACTTGGAAACTCGTAAAAAAAGAACACTTTAGAAACATAAAAAATGGAGAAATTGAAAAAATCAGCTATAGCAGCACATGGTATGAGGTAAGAAGAATTCACGATTCATTTGATTCTTAACTAACTTATATTTAACTTTTATAGGATTTAATCACTATGAGGTTTAATTTATGGTGAAATTAAATGTTTCTTACCTCTCCTCATATAACTTTTCTAAGTAGATCGCGATTTCGAGACCACAAAGGTCTCATCTTCAGCACTTTCTTGGCGACTGATGTTATGTCGATCGGAAGAAACTCTTCATCTTCCATCTGTTGGTGGACCGATGAACTATTTATTAATTAATAAAAACCCTGTAGTGTCACTTCCTTTAAATATTATTGAAAAATTGATTACATTAACTTTACTTATGATATATAAAAAAAGCAAGGAGGATGAGACAGAAATAAGAGAGTAAGTAAATCTGAGGGACATGGGTTAGAATGAACACTTCGGGATGAAAATCATTGTTAGGCATATGTAATGTGGAAATTAATCTTCACATTTCATAAAACCAATTTTTCAACATAATATATTTACAAGTACAGCTTTTACATATAAAATATTCGTCTCGCAACAAATATAAAATTAGTCTTCTCTTAGCAGCAACCAATTCGGAAAGAACCTGAGTCCCTCAATACTCTCGTCTCTACATGCTCTGCCATGCTTCTCAGTTGTTAGTAACCGTTCTTTTGCCAGGAGAACAGAAATACCAAGCAACTGTGCAAGATCTTCTGCTGTTAGGGAACCCTGCTCTTCCAACTGAAAATATAAATATATTATAAATATTGAACTTTCATAGAAAGAAATCACTATGAGGTTTAATTTAAGATTAAATTAAATGTTTCATACCTCTCCTCATATCCAGTCTTCTAAGTAGATTGCAGTTTTGAATCCTTGGCGGATTCACCGTCAGTACTACTACTTTTTCCCTCTGTTGGTGGACCAACTTATGAACTTTGAAATTCCCGTGGATTCTGACTGGATCCGGAGGTTTATCGGGCACCAACAGAGGGAAGAAGAAGTAGTTCTTTCGATCGACATAACATCAGTCAACAAGAGTGTACTGATGATGAATCCGCGGTCTACTTAGAAGACTGGAGAGGTATGAAACATTTAATTTAATCTTATATTATGAATAGTTTCAAAACCTCTTTAATGGCGACTTCAAAAGCAAATTCCAAAAGTCATACATCATGTATTATAAAATATATGGCACATTCACATGAAGAAAATGAACTCCATCTACAACTCTCAGAGTGTTTTGATATGGAGAACCCATGTTTTAAAAATCTTATTTGTTATAGCCTCATCTTTGATCACCTAAAACTTCCAAGAAATTTTTCTTTTGGTATAGGATCTTGCTAACATGTGACTCCTACCTTGTTCATTGGAGCTATTGTACTACAGATATTTTTTTATGGCATATAAATAACTATTTTTTTTCAATGTTTTTATTTGAATTAATATTTCCAATCCTGGATAAAATCCAATTTAATTTTTCTTTCTTAATTAAACTATTTTTTATATTTCAAGAGAAAAATTATACACTCAGACTGGGGCTCAAACCCAGGACCTTTGGTTTTCTAGACCAAGTGCTCTACTGACTGAGCTACCAGAGCAAATTCCAATCTAAATGCAAATTTTTCTCTATATACGTTGTAATTCCTGTGCACCAAATGCTATGAAACCTTTGATTCTATCTTTGCAAATGGCAGCTTCTTTATTAAGAAGACATATTTGGGAATTATATATTGTATTATAAAGCCAGTATGGCTTCTATCAATGTTTTTATTATTCATTTCATACATCTCAACGATGGATAAATCATATTTGAAGAGAAAAATTATACGCTCAGACCGGGGTTTGAACCCGGGATTTTTTGTTTGAAAATGTTATGATGATGTTTAAAAAACTGGCGTATTTAAGAATAATGATTACAGCAGTGTCAGCCCCTGCACATTGTCACATGTGTGAATCTCAGGTAATGTTAGCTGCACCCCCACCAAAAGTACCAAGGATACGCTCGCACATACGAGGTAGTTACAGTGTTTGGGAAGCGAAGATGTCTTTCAGAAAATTATGATATACTTCATGAAAAACAATGCAATGTTATTGTAAAACAATTTTCTAAAAATTCTATGTCGGCTGCGGTGGACTAGTGGTTATGTTCCTTGCCTCTGGTCCCGAGGGTTGCGGGTTCAAACCTGGCCGGGGTTGATGGACTTTTAGGATGGAAAAATTCAAGAAACAAGTCCTCCAGGAGGGACTTTATGTCATGTGTCCTGAGTCTGATTATTTTCAGGCTCGTTAAAAAATCCTTAAGCCTGAATAAAGAAGCCTCTGAGCATAATTTACCGACCTCATATTCCTACTAATACCTTAGTTGCCTGTTAGATGTCTCAATGAGTGTATGTTGACCACATATCATTGATGACATCTATGAGCAAATAAGGTAACTAAATTAACTTGGTCTAGTAACTCCTAACAAAGGAGAGGCTATGGATCAACATGGGCTAGGCTAATAAGGGCAAATAAGCACAACTATTTATAAAATTATAATAAGAAATAACATTATGAGGCTCTTAATAAACATGGTGAGCCTGTTTCATCTTATTCATAAAATTTAAGTTCTTTTAAGGCAGGTTTCAAAACACTTCTGTTTCATCGTCAGCTTGTCCAGATTGTTAATTTTTAAGTTGTCAGCCTTGGAGTGACATCCAGAGCTAAAAACAAAAATCAATATGAGGGTGGATCAAATATAGACCGGAATTTGTATCTGGAAGATCTGGTAGCGAACTGCAAAGGTTGTGGTTTGGAGGGGAAGTTGGTGGGGGTGTCTGGAGTAGGGATCTTGATGTGTCGCACTCTGAAGAGCGGCCGCTTGCTTCAGTACGCCATGAGCGAGCAAGAGGTACACACGTCTGTTGTGCAATGCATTATTATTAAGTTTTTGGAGAAAGAAGGCACTAAACCTTCTGAAATTTTGAGAAGGCTCCATGCGCAGTTCAGGGAAGCAATCCTTTCGAAGATGCAGGGCACAAAAACATTTTAGCGGGCCGGGATTCAGTGGAAAATGAGCCCCACCAAAGATGGCAACGAACAAGCATCACTGCAGACAACATTCGTGCTGTACGGGATCTTATTGAGGAGGATCGGCGTGTTACAATTTGTGAAATTGCATCACACGTTGGAATAAGCTTCGGAAGTGTTCAAGCCATCATCAGTGATGAACTCAAATTCCGAAAATTGTCTGCCAGGTGAGTTCCTCGGCTCCTCACTCAGGAACAAAAAAATTTGACGAAAAACTGACTAAAATGCATTGGACACCTCTGGAACATCCTCCTTACAGTCCAGATTTGTCACCCTGTGACTACCATTTATTTGGGCCACTGAAAGAAGACCTGGGAGGAAGGCGGTTTGGTGACAATGCAGCAGTAGAGGAGTTCGTGCGCAAATGGCTGACTACACGTCATCCCTCATTCTTCAAGGACGGCATCAAAAAGTTGCCAACTCAATGGCAAAAGTGTGTTGGAAATGCAGGAGAAATGTAGAAAAATGAGGTGGTGGTTTTGTATTTTTTTGTTAATTCAATAAAATTGTAAACAATAATTCCGGTTTATATTTGATTCACCCTCGTAGTCTGGACAAGCTGATGATGAAACTGAAGTGTTTTGAAATGTGTTCTAAAAGAAGAGTAGGAGTCGACATCCAGGGCCGACAACTTAAAAATCAACAAACTAGAACAGTGTCATTGCCAAGCTAATTTTTTATGGACAGACTATCAAAACAATGAAGAAGCTCTGCGCAACATAGTCTGGACAAACTGATGATGAAACAGAAGTGTTTTGAAATATGTCCTAAAAGAACTTCTTTTATGAGGTAAGATGTAACAGACTCACCTTATTTATTAGGCATAACTAAATTAACTTGGACTAGTAACTCCCAATAGAGGAGAGGCTAAGACTGAACATTGGGCTATTAAGCCATTGTAGATAGCTATAAAATATTCTATACTTTTTGCTTTTTTTTTTGGGGGGGGGTTTGCACATGTGATTATGCAAATACCCAAGAACCTCCACTGCTAATAACTAGTGTGTAAGCTGAGGTTGTAACTGTGCTGCCACAAGTCACCACCAGATGTCAGTTCAGCAATCAAATTCCAGTAGTATCAACTTACCCACCAGGAGCTATATGCATGACAATCAGTTTTCATTTGACTGCCTCTCATACTTGGCATCTATAACTAGTGAAGCCAGCTATGGAAGCTTTTTATATTTGCAATAAATTTAATATAAGTTGATGAATACTCACTGCAACAGCTGTGTTCTTCGCAACATTCTCATCACTGTGGCTCTCGAGCTGCAGAACTTTCACTCCACTATCAAATCTTCGTAGCCTGATAGGCAGCTTTAACTTGTCCAGAAGGTGGCAGGCCTGTATCAAATCTTCTGGAGACAACAGTTCTAGCCCACGTGCTCGATTTACACGACAATATACATCAGTAAGCGCCATCATTCCACCAACTTCCTGAACAATATAATATACAATGTGTGATACCAGACTGTATCTGCTTCTCCCAATAGTGTCGTCTAGTTGCTATCATGCTCATCTTTGGATTCAAGGTTCTTTTATTCCAACTAACCAGAAATGGTGGATTTATTTTCAGCATGTAAATCCCAAATAAGGACTAGGTGTTTCTACAAGCTGGAAAATCCTGATTTGTTCTGGGAGAGGGAAGGGTGGAGATTTTTTCCATTTATTTATGTCCAAATAGTCTTGGCACCTTGGCTTACTATAACAATGAGACCAGGAACTTGCTGGAAGTAAAGTTAACTAGACCAAAAGACTAGCTAGCCTATCTGCTACTGTACTTTCATATTCACCAGAGGTTTCAAGGACATATAAGTGTCCTATATTCACTGCTGGCAACCCCCCCTCATCTTATAACATAACTCCTCACGTGACAGTCATTCTATTCATAGAAATTCTGCCCAGGGGCAGGTCTTTCACTGCAATCATAGCATTTTCATGCTATGCTTTGCAGCTTTACTAGGGAATTGTAGGTGGTAGCTTCTCACTGCTTTCCACACCAGTGAGGGATGATGATAATGATGGCCGGATGATTTTCTGGGACCGTTGGGCCCTAAGCTTCCCGACATTTGTCTTACAGGTGAGGAAAAACCCAAAAAAAACCTCACCCAGGAGCCTGTCCGAACCGGGCCTGCTGCGTGACAAGGTAGCATGCTACCTCGAGACCACAGCGGTGGACGTGACAGTCATATGATAATAAAATTAAAATGAGTTGTACATAATCACACCTCATACACTCCCATGTTCTTCACAGCACAGGACCGTAGTTTCAGGAACAGTCATTCCTATTTTCAACTACCTTTTCGAATGTTGAATTTTTGCCTTCACCATCTTCTTCTAAACTGCCATCTAGTGTTTATTCGATGAACTTTGAGATTAAATCTTGCTCGCCAGGAATTTCAAAATTCATGGATATAAATTTCTTCTTTTGAACGTATATCTTTTCCCAAACTGTTAATTCCAAGGGCTTTGCCAAATGTAACAAATGTTTGGTTTCTTTTCCAATTTTACGATTCTCTAGCAAATTATGAGCTACAATTGCTGATTTCTCAATTACACAGAGTATATGAGGTTAGATGATGTACGACTCATTTTAATTTTATTAATTTAAAAGCCTCATAATGTTAATTACTATCATAAGTTTTATGAAAAAAAAGTCACATGATAACCTGATTAGAGGGTTTCCCTTACAGAGTTGCTTTGATATCTGACTTGACAGGTTATTGTGTCTCTCTATTTTTTCCTGTGTTTTGTGTAGAAGTGTTTTCGTTACAGTGATATGGCTTCACATATGGGTGGATAATGTAAAAACATGATTTATGGTATTACAATAAAATATAATTTGAGAAACCGAGTTCAAAAGCACTCTCAAATTTTTCTCAGAGCTCACTTATTTCAAATGTATTGTTTCTTAATGTACCATAATGGGAACCAATGTATTACTTCCCTTCCAAAGAAAGTTATATTCAAGTTTTAAGCTCTGAAGAAACAATCCAATAATCCAAGCTATTAAGTTATGTAGATAGGAAATAACACTATGAGGTTTTTTAATATTGTTTATTTTTTCTTTCACTCACCTCATACTTCATAACTCCTCGCAAACCCAGGGTTTCGTCACATCATTTGTGACATTCTCAATGTTGTATCAATGCTTATAACCTTATGAATTTTGAAATACCCGGTTATAAGGAGAGGGGATTGATTTGGAAGTTCGTCGGTCAGCAATCAGATGGCGCGGAGGTCAGTCTGCAGGATAGAAGGCCGTTGGACGTCAGTTGTGAACGTGATACAGCATTGAGAATGTCACAAATGATGTGACAAAACCCTGGGTTTGCGAGGAGTTATGAAGTATGAGGTGAGTGAAAGAAAAAATAAACAAATCCAAGCCATGTTTGAACTTGCGAGCCTAATATACAGTAAGAAGCATGATAGCCACCACTGATGGTCGTAATATTTATGAAAAACTTAGATAAGTACCTTAATTGGCTCGACTAAGATGTCAGATAATTGTTTTGCAAGTTGTTGGTAGTACTGGCTGTCACTGCGAAAATCATTCCTCGTCACTGGATCATCAATACCAAGACTCAAGAGATATGACTTGAATCTAATGGTCTCATCTTCCGTAATGTCTCCCTGTTTATCCTGAAATAAAACAACATACTTTCAGTATATATAATCCTTTCATCTTCAGTTTAATCACTAAAGACCATCAATGAAATGTTTTCACATTTCGTCTGATTTTATAGAAATGTTTAGAAAGTTTTGCAATTAATAAAATGTATACAGAAACATACAACACAACTAATAACATAATTGAATTTTTTAAAATTAAATTAAACCATAAATCAATATTTTCATCTGGTCATTCCTTTAAAAAAAAGGCAAACATTGAATTTGGAATAATCTTCATTGGTAAATTAATTAGTCATTTTTACATCTTACCTCATTGTTTATGTTTTCTTAAACCTGGAAACTGCAGTTTTCAAGAGAACCATCTCTCTCATTTTCAACTAACACAATGTTGGTTAAAAATGAGAGAGATGGTTCTTTTGAAAACTCCCTTCCTTCCTCTTCCTTCCAAGTACTGTTACGATCCTATAGAAAATTTTCCCTCCAGCGTTTCATAGGACGGCCCAGTGATCTTCGTCCTCTTGGTATATAATTATAAACAGCTTTGGGGATCCGATTTGAACTCATTCTTTCAAGATCCATCCATCCATAGTAATTCTGCCCAAAGGCAGGTCCTTCACTGCAATCATAGCATTTTCATGCTATGCTTGCAGCTTTACTAGGGAATTGTGATTAGGTGTGGTAGCTTCCCGTTGCTTTCCACACCGGTGAAGGATGACGATGATAATGATAATGGTAAGGATGATAATGATAAACATGATGGCCATATGATTTCGGGGACCGTTTGGGCCTTAAAGTTTTCCTGACATTTGTCTTACAGGTGAGGAAAAACCCCGATAAAAACCTCACCCAGAAAAACTGCCCCGACCGGGAATCGAACTCGGGCCCGCTGCGTGACAAGGCAGCATGCTACCTCGAGACCACAGCGGTGGACTTCTTTCAAGATGGTGTTTCCAATTTAGTTGGTACTGTTTAATATATTCCAAAATTGGCGTAGTCTTCAATTCTTTTAAGATATCGGTGTTCCTTTTCCGATCCCATCTGGTGTAACCCGCTGTTCTGTGCATGAATCTCATTTCACAAGCCGTTATTCTGTTTTCATGTTGTCTTTTTAGTGTCCATGCTTCACTACCATAGATCAACACTGGTCTAGCCAAAGTGTTATATAAACGTAATTTGGTGTTTTTTGTACAAGGGATGGTTTCATAACTTGATTAATAATTCCTAAACTCTTATTATAACTGGTAATTTTTTCAGGGATATCTTTTTCATCCCAGATAGAGAGATAATATCCAAGGTATTTAAATTGATTAGATCTCTCTAAAATTTTATTCTGGAGACAGATTTTACTTTGTATGGGGTCCTTCCCATGAAATGCCATAATTTTAGTTTTGTTAATTGATATTTCCATATTAAATTTGGCACCTATTTTTTGTAAATTATAAATTGATCGTTGCAAATCATTTTCAGAAAGTGCCAGAAGAGCTAAAAGAATAGCATCAAGTTTGAGGTTCCTATTGATGGGTATATATCCTCGTTGTGTTTTCCTCCATTCGTTTATTAATTTATTCATATATATAATGAAAAGCACCGGTGAAAGTCCACATCCCTGTCTTACTCCAGTGCTGATCTTTTCCCAAGAAGATAATTTGCCATAACTGCAGTTTCCATATTTAAGAAAACACAAACTACGAGGTAAGATGTAAAAATGACTCATTCATTTATGAATTAAGAACCTCATAATGTTATTTCCCATATTTAACAATGAAATCTTTATTGAATTTGAGTATAAAATAATTTTCTACAAAATGTGTGTATGTGTTTAAATGCCACCCACAGCACTGTTCATGGTTCATGTTCTACACTGGACATGGTCTATTTTCAATTTATGCACCATTTCAGCAGACCACTATAGGTAGGTGATGTATTCTTGTATTGTGTACAGAGAGAAATATAGGATGTGTTTGTGTGGTGTAAAGTGTGTTGTATGAGGGATAATGATAGAGAGAAAAGAGAAGGTAAAATCCAGTGATAGCATATAGACTACTACTATCGAAAAGCACCAAAGGGTCACCAGGCTTAACTTTCCCATCCAATGGACAAATCACTATCAACAGTACTACATGCCTTCTCAATAAATGTACTGCACAGGGGTTTACAATTTAATGCAGGAATCTGGTGCACAATTTAGTGATTAGAGATTGTATGACACCACCCCTCTTCACCCCAGAATTGATTGAAAATTTTGCAATGAAAATAATTAATTATTAAGTTATATAGGTAGGAAATAACACTATGAGGTTTATTTTAATTTTGTTTAGTTGTTTCTTGACTCACCTCATACATCTTAACTCCCTTGCATATCTAGATTTCGTCACTGTATTTGTGATATTCTCAATGCTGTTCACGTTCACAACTGACGTCCTAACTAAATTAACTTGGTCTAGTAACTCCTAACAAAGGAGAGGCTAATGCTTAACAATGGAATATGCCATTATAGATAGAACACAACAAAATAATATTATTAAGAGAATGTACCAAAACATATCTTACTTACTTTTTTTTACTTTTGAGGGCCTCTCCACTTTTCAGCGGTTACCCTGTATTCCCATTTGCCATTCTTGCCGATCACGCCATTCATCCTCCTCCAGACCTCGGTCGTTCATCAATCTATGGATCTCTCTTCTCCAAGTTGTTCTTGGCCTGCCCCGTTTCCTTCTACCAGAAGGTGACCATTCCAAAAGAGTTTTGGGCCACCTATCATCCTCCATTCTCCTGACATGGCCATACCACTGAAGAGCTCGTCTTTCGATCCTTTTCACCACTGTCTCCTCCATATCCATCATCTGCCTCACTTCTTCATTTCTTCTTCTTTCCAACCTGGACACCCTGGCACTGTGTCTTATTCCATCCATCTCCACTGCCAAGATCTTAGTTTTTTGTCCCTCTACCAAAGTTCATCCCTCAGCACTATAAGTCATTATGCTTTCCACAACAGACTTCAAAATCCTCTTCTTCGTGTGGTTTGACATGGTCCTACTTCACAGTACTCCATTCAACATTTTTATGGCTCTTCATGCTTGTACAAACCTGCTATCTACTTCAGCTTTACAACTCCCTGATTCATCAATAAGTGATCCCAAATATTTAAATTTTTTAACAGCTCTAGGTGAGAAAATAAAATATAAGGTGAGGTGTATAGTTTATTTTGACCCACGCTGTAGTCGGATGGTTAAGACAAGAAAGCCTTGACACAGAGCTACGGGACTTGTGCTGGTTCAAGTCCCCATGGGGGAAGAAATTTTTCTAATGGAATATTGGCCAGTGTGGGACCGGAGCCCACCCAGCATTGTGAGGCATTTGGGTAGCTACAATAAGTAGTGACTCCAGGTTGAGAAGACCAGCTATAACAGCTGGGGCTGAGGGACCCAACATGCTGACCACATGTCACCCCTACACTGGCTTATAATCATCTACCTCTGTGATTAACACATGTGGACGTGAGGCCAGCAGCTGGCTGGTAGGCCTAGGGCCTTCAAGGCCTGTCGTGCTTGGAGTTTTAGTATAATTTATTTCCAATTCAATCCCTTGATAGATGTAATGCATTTTACATGTTACCCGCAGTTCTGTTGTTCATTGTTCCAGTATATGTACAGAGCTGTGAAGATTTTTCACAAAAAAAGAATTTCCTATAATCTATTTAAAGAAAGAAAAAGTGGCATAAACCACTGTAACAATGATCACTGTCATATTCAAAAACTTTGAACATATTTGAAACCATAATTATCGTAATATCAAACAAGTTTCAAAAGAAGGCAGTGATAATAATATTGTTATACTGGTTTATGTGTACCTTTTCTTTCTCAAAATATGCTATAATGATTATACAATGTAAAAAAAATAGAGAAAATTCTAAGGAAGATAATCCTGAGCATTAGACACAAGCAATAAATTTATTCACAGTTAAATATGGGAAATACCATTATGAGGTTCTTAATTCGTAAATTAATTAGTCATTTTTTACATCTTACCTCATATTTTATGTTTCTTTAAACGCAGGGTCCACCGCTGTGGTCTTGAGGTAGCAAGCTGCCTTGTCATGCAGCGGGCCCAGATTCAATCCCTGGTTGGGGCAGTTTTTCTGGGTGAGGTTTTTATCGGGGTTTTTCCTCACCTGTAAGACAAATGTCAGGAAAACTTTAAGGCCCAAACGGTCCCCGAAATCATATATATGGCCATCATCATCCTTATCATAATCATCATCCTTCATCAGTGTGGAAAGCAACGGGAAGCTAACACACCTACAATTCCCTAGTAAAGCTGCAAGCATAGCATGAAAATGCTATGATTGCAGTGAAGGACCTGCCTTTGGGCAGAATTACTATGGATGGATTAAACATGGGAACTAGTTTTCAAGAGAAAGATCTCTCTCATTTTCAACCAACATTATGACTACCAGATTTTCGTTGGAATCTCCATCAATATCAGATGTCAACGTTATTGATGGAGATTCCAACGAAAATCCGGTAGTCATAATGTCGGTTGAAAATGAGAGAGATCTTTCATTTGAAAACTAGTTCCCATTTTTAAGGAAACATAAAATATGAGGTAAGATGTAAAAAATGACTCATTAATTTACGAATAAATTTATTATTATAATTTCACAACTTTCAAATGAAAGAGTAAAAAATAGTAATAATAGAATGAGGAACAATACTTACTCTAATTTTTTGGGATATACTTTTGGAGATGTTCACCATGTCTTTTGCCATATCCATCAGTTTACTGAGGTCTTGGAATGCTTTTGAAATGCTTTCATCTGTCGCTTTCTGTCTCTCTTGGATTCCTCTCTCAATGCCAACAATTCCAGTCCTCAATTTAATGTTTGGAGCCTAAAAATTAAATTTAACACCATTATATTAACAAGACAAAATGCATGCTACTATTTACTTGCAGAATTTTTGTCATCATTTTAACCTTCCCAAAAAGTTTAAATTAACAATGTACAAAAAAACTCTTGATTGTATTAATAATAAGAGATTCCGGGCTATGTGGCCAAGTCCATGACTGGTGTTTCTTCCAGTTTGAAGTATATAAGACATATGCCCTCTGCAGTCAAGGAAAGCTGGTGAGATTTTCACTGAACTTGTAAAATACATTTAAAATAACTTTTTTTACCACTAGTCGAAGGTTTGCCAGACTTCTTCTTCTTCGTCAGGCTCTACGACTTCCAGTGGAATGTCTTG
This sequence comes from Diploptera punctata, assembly GCA_030220185.1. Classification (NCBI taxonomy): domain Eukaryota; kingdom Metazoa; phylum Arthropoda; class Insecta; order Blattodea; family Blaberidae; genus Diploptera; species Diploptera punctata. Next base: position 4,746,991 of record JASPKZ010004196.1, read on the forward strand.
GCCTTCTCAACCAGTTTACGTCACTTCTTCCTATCTAGTGCAGTAGATTTCAAATCAAAAATCCCCCATCTCTCTCAAATCTTCAATTACGTCATCTTCCCATCGATCCTTGGGTCTTCCCTTTGGGGTTTGCCAGACTTGTGTTTTAAAAATTTTGATGACGACACAGTAACAGAAGACTCAACACCTTCAGCCATTTTGTTGCATCAGAATCGACTGAAGCATGACTCAAATGCATCATTTAAAATAACTGTTTTTTTACCACTAGTCGAAGGTTTGCCAGACTTGTGTTTTAAAAATTTTGATGACGACACAGCAACAGAAGACTCAATACCTTCAGCCATTTTGTTGCATCAGAATCGACTGAAGCATGGCTCAAATGCATCATCCATACGTAAAAAACTATTTTAAGTTGTAATTATTGATTAGGTATATTTCAGAATATTTTCTATGTTTTGAATATTATTATTTTCATTCATGAAGAATAACAAGTACATTCAGAGGACATTTTTTAATTTAATAAAGGGAACTACTTTTTTGTGTACTTATGCTTCTACATTGTACATCGGTGTCCATAAAACTCCTGGCGCGACAGGCCTACAAGGCCCTTAGCCTACCAGCCGGCTGCTGGCCTCACATCCACATGTGTCAATCACAGAGGTAGATGATCAACAGCCAGTGTAGGGGTGACATGTGGTTAGCATGTCGAGTCCCCCAGCCGTTATAGCTGGTTTCCTCAACCTGGAGCCGCTACTTATTGTAGCTACCCAAATGCCTCACGATGCTGGGTGGGCACCGGTCCCATACTGGCCGAAATACCATGAGAAAATTTCTTCCCCCATGGAGACTCGAACCAGCGCAAGTCCCGTAGCTCTGCGCCAAGGCTTCCTACCTTAACCACTCGGCTACGGCGCGGGACATACATCGGTGTCCATAACCAATGAAAAGCGAGCAGGTCATGTGGTTTTGTTTTGATGAGGATCACTTTAAGAGCAAATACCAGTAGCCTTTAAATAAGTAAAGGTAAAGGTAAGGTGATCCCACTACAGGCCTCAGGAGGCCCTTGGGGTAGTAGGAGGTTAAGGCTCCCACTTTTTTCTTGACAATCGGCACTTGATGTCAGCCGGGTTGTCAGCCCTGCGTGACGGCCGCCTTTACCCCAGAATAAGCGTCTGGTACTCATTTCAGTTAGAGGCTGAGTCGACCCCAGGGTCATAGTGCCGCCAGAAGGTTTTGGGTCAGTTTAAAAAACCTGACCCCACTGGGGCTTCGAACCCTCGACCTTCCGGCTTGTAGCGCAGTGCTAGCCTTTAAATTCTCCATGGTATTTTAGTGATATAAAAAATAAATTATAGGGTCCATAGGGGATGGGTACGAAATTATACACACATTTCAGCTACATATTCTGAGATAACAGCACAAGGAGATTAGGTGGTTAATCTTATGTTGACCAACTTTATCACAGGAAAGGAAGTTGAATAGACTGCAGTCTGGAGAAAGAAAAGTGAAAAAAAAAAAAACTCCATCCTTCTGATATCTGATATCAAGCCCATGCTGACTAGTTCCTAGTTAGATAGCCAATCAGATATGTTTATCTTTCTATAAAGAAAATTACATTTGCACAATCAGAACACCATTGTGGTCTCGAGATAGCATGCTGCCTTGTCACGCAGCAGATCCAGATTCGATCCCCGGTCGTGACAAGTTTCCTGGGTGATGGTTTTTTTTGGGGTTTTTCCTCAGCTGTAAGACAAATGTCAGGAAACTTTAAGGTCCACTGTCCCTGAACATCATCTGACCATCATTAACATATTCATTAATATTGTTTAAATGTTTATTGACTCACCTCATACTTCTTAACTCCCAAGCAGACTCGAGGAGTTTCTTCACTTCATTTGTGACATTCTCAATGCTGTATTACATTCACAACTGAGTTGTCAAGAAACAACTAAACAATATTAAAATAAGCCTCATAGTGTTATTTCCTACCTACATAACTTAATATTCATTAAGTTTAGGATTAAGGCCTCTCCTGGTGCATCATTACGATCATTTATTAAATCAACAGGGTTTAATACAAGTGGACATAAATTAGCAGCCTCTAATAGTTTAACTCATAGATTGGTAAATTTACCCTTAAACGAAGAAGATTTCAACCAGGAGAAAAACACATTATCAAAGTAGCAAGAGAAAATTGGTTTGATGAAACAATGGTACACAAAAGGATAGAAAAGTATAAGAAACAAATAATGATGAACAGAAGTACTCTTGAAGAAGAAAAAACCACCTATGAAAAAATATAGGAAATTCACATATCACCCTTGGGTACACAATAAATTCCAAAAGATATTTGAGAAGTTTAATATTAAATTAGCACCGAAAAATAACTACAGTTTAAATAAACTAATAAAAACCAACAAAAATGAAAAAACTGATAAAAATAAAAAATCAGGAATATATCAAATTGAATGTATGGGTTGTGAAAAGATATATATATATATATATATATATATATAGTAAAAACAAAAAGAAACCTAAAAATTAGAAGCAAAGAACACGTAAGAAATATTAAAAATGGGGAAATAGAAAAATCTGTAGTTGCTGCTCATGTTTGGTCTGAAAAACATAATATAAATTAGGACACTAAATTATTAAAACAGTTAGATAATACAAAAGAGCTGACTATTTGGGAAAAAATCTATATTCAGAAGAACAAAAACAGTGTTATGTATTTTGAAATACCGACGGAGCGTGACCTTGTTTGGAGGATCTTTGGCCATCCACAGGATGGAGCTGACATCGGCATCAAGGGTGTGCAACATAAATCTAACGAGTCTGGAAAAGCTGACGATAAAACAGATTCATTTTGAAACATGTCCAAGAACAAATCAACATTAATATTGAGGTAAGATGATCAGACTGAAAATAATTTAATTACAATCATCACCTATCATTATATCATCGGGGCAACATAACTCCGCCTTCCAGGTGCCCCAACCTCAGAAGTGGGTTACAATAACGCCACGCCAGGAGAGAATACCAGAATGTTGAAATGACGTGGTGGCATTGAATAAAAAAATTGCACAATCATATGTTTGTATAAGTATGATATGTTGGTAGATTACCTGGCCTGATACAGATGCTGGTGATGTAATCCATTTTTTGCTTTGGACGGTTTCATTCAATATATTGAGGAAGTTGCTGTCAGTCCCTTCCTTGAATGACAGTTTGATGAAGTTGTAGTTGCTACTGACAACAGGTCCTTGACCCTTCCCTGAAACAAATTATTTACTTTCCAAAAAAATATTTTATTAAAATAAGAACTGTAATATTTCAACCAATAAAACTGAAATGAGTTGTACATCATCTCACCTCATACACTCCATGCTCTTCAAGCACTGTTCCTGAAACTCCAGTCCTGTACTGTGAAGATCACGGAGTGTATGAGGTGAGATGATGTACATCTCATTTTAATTTTATTAATTTGAAAGCCTCATAATGTTAAATCCCATCATAAGTTTTATAAAATACTAGCGTACCCGGCAGACGTTGTCTTGCCCGAATGTTCAATTCTCATGTCATGGGCGGACGATAAAAATATGAAACTTATGAACATCGAAATCCCTGCAAATTCTGACCTGATCCAGAGGTTCATTGGGCCACCAACAGAGGGAAGAAGAGTTTCTTCTGATCGACATAACATCAGTTGCCAAAACAGTACCGAAGATGAGACCATTATGGTCTCGAAATCGCGATCTACTTAGAAGATTTGTATGAGGAGGTAAGAAACATTTGATTTTACCTTTAAGAGGTAATAATTCATTTTGTCTTTACATTCTTACCTCTTATGGTTGTTTTTGTCGAATGTACGTTTCAAGGCATCTGAACCTTGAAACATATGTTTGACAAAAACAACCATAAGAGGTAAGAATATACAGACAAAATGTCTTAATTACTTATATTAGTTGTTTATTTTAGGACATGTTTCAGAACATCTCTGCTCTATCTTCAACTTGTACATAATCAGACTTGTATAATCTTTAAAAGCTGAAGATAGAGCAGAGATGTTCTGAAACATGTCCTAAAAGAAACAACTAGTATGAGGTGAGATGTCAACAGACTCACCTTATTTATTAAGAAGAACCTCATAATGTTACTTCCTATTGTATAAGATTTAAATGAATCGTGATTTCTTCTTACCTCATACTTCTATGTTTTTTTAAACACAGCACTGCAGTAACGGCGACCCATTGTCGTCATCGTCAGCTGTTTTCACGACTGTCAATTTTTCTTTTGCCGGTAATTATCTAGATTGCAATCTGGTGTTCTTTTGAAGGAATTACTCTCCAAACTGCCATCTGGTGTTCTTTTGAATGAATCATTTTCTAAACTGCTATCTGTTGTATTTTTGAAGAACTTTGTAATCAAGCTTGGTTCGTCCAGAATCTCGAAGTTCATGGTTCTAGTATGGTTTTTTTGAATATATATTTTTTCCCAAACTGTTAAATCCATAGGTTTAGATAGATGTTTTAAAAGTTTTGCTTCTTTTTCAATCCTATGATGCTCTAATAAACTATGTGCTGCTATAGCCGATTTTTCAATTTCTCCATTCTTTATGTTTCTGAAGTGCTCTTTTTTACGAGTAATTGAAAAATCAGGTATAGCAGCACATAGTTTATTAGAGAATCATAGGATTGAAAAAGAAGCAAAACTTTTAAAACATCTATCTAAACCTATGGATTTAACAGTTTGGGAAAAAATATATATTCAAAAAACCATACTAGAACCATGAACTTCGAGATTCCGGACGAACCGAGTTTGATTATAAAGTTCTTCAAAAATACAACAGATAGCAGTTTAGAAAATGATTCATTCAAAAGAACACCAGATGGCAGTTTGGAGAGTAATTCCTTCAAAAGTACACCAGATGACAGTCTAGATAATTACCGGCAAAAGAAAAAATTGATAGTCATGAAAACAGCTGACAATGATGACAATGGGTCGCCGATATTGCAGTGCTGTGTTTAAAAAGCATAGAAGTATGAGGTAAGAAGAAATCACGATTCATTTAATTCTTATTAATTGAACCTCATAATGTTAAAAATTCCCAAATTTAATATATTCCTATTGTATTTTCATAATGATATCTTCATTTTCAAACCATAAATGACATTACCTGATAAAATTTCAGAAAGATGCAAAATGACTTTCTTGCTTCTACTAAAGCCAAATGAACTACTTGCTGCTTCTTCCTCTGTAAATACAAGATAGTGAAGAGGTAATGACAGACAGGTTTGTCCTTGTGCTATTTCACCTGGACGTCCCCATATTAAACGATGTGTTGTTAACATCACTTCACCACCTTCAAAATGTGTCTGAAAAAAATTAATTTCTTTGAAACTGGTCACCACCTGTATATTACTTCCAACTTTAAAATTGTAATTCATATATGAATTTGTATAATTCTTGTGGAAAAAATTTAAAATTGATGTATTGACATAGGCTTTCACGGCCGGAGTTGTTATGATGATCTTGAAGAAGACTTTCGGGCTGTAGGCCATGCTGTTCACTTACTCAATGAACTTTTCTAAGTTCAATAGAATTTCAGTACACATGCATGAATGCTTAAGGGGGGAACTGCACCTTTGAGGGTCAAAAAAGTAATTTTTCAATATATATATATATATGATATGAAAAGAAAAAAAAATGCTTGAGTCGGGATTTGAACTCGAGTCTCTAAAGTCTGTACCTTTAGCGCTCTAACCAACTAAGCTACCCAGGTAGCTACTTGGGTAGCTCAGTTGGTTAGAGTGCTAAAGGTACAGACTTTAGAGACTCGAGTTCAAATCCCGACTCAAGCATTCTTTTTTCTTTTCATATCATATTTGCCTTCATTGCCAAATGTCAAAAATATATTTATAAAATATATATATATATTCATATAGATTGAAACTTCATCTTTAAATTAGTGAAAGATTTTCATTGATATCTCTATTACTTTTCGAGTTATGTTTAAAAATGTGCAATGCTGTCACTCGAGTGAGCCCTTTAATTTTAAAAGGTACCTACATCTTCGGTACATTTGTCGCTTGTTTTCCGTAACTTAATTTTTTTAATACGGTTTCCCTGATAACTTCCAATGTTTTCAAGATATTGAGATGAAATTTTGCATATATATGTAGTTTACAGAGATGGACATAATATACTACAATTAGTAATGTACCTATTATATTTTATTTTTAAAAAAATATTTTTAATGCAAATTTTAACAAAAATAAATATGCATAAATTTAAAATGAAAAATAAAATATTTTCACTCTATACAATTAAAACAATTGTAGTACATTTTGTAGCTACAACATTAATGAGTAAAATAAAACAAGAATCATTCAAATATATTAAAATTTAGGAAAATTATCAAGGAAATGGCAAGACAATGCAAAGTTTTCAGCTGACATTATGAATATTTAATTAACCATAACGACTGAAGTTAGATTGTATTTAAGTACAAAAACATGCTCACATTGTAAAATAGATATCACATACCAAATTTCATTTCTGTAACAGCATTGTTGCTGAGAAAAAAAAATTGAAATATGCCATATTTTAATGGCTAAAGGTGTAGGTCCCCCCCTCTTAATGTAACTTCCACCAGATGGCAGGACATATACATATCTGTGAAATCGGTATGACCAACGTACAAAATAAATTCCCAAAACGTTTATAAGAAATGATGTACACCAACTTCCTCTTTCTAACCTAACAAAATAAATTACATGCTTATTATTAAATAAATTAATCTGGATTGGAACCTATGCAACTTTAGAATATGACATACTATGATTTTCCATAAAACATTCTTATGACACTATTGCAATACATACTTTAACCATTTTTAATAATATTATGTAGTAATTTAAATACATTGCAACAATTTTTAAATAGTATATTACGATGCGAGGTTGGGAAGTGGTTTTTACAGAATTGATGAAAATGTTTAAAAACCTGGCTATTGCTCGGTTTTTAATTTCCATGATTTTGTAAAACACTTCACAAATGTGTGTTGTACATTATTTTTTGCACAATGGTGTTTTCAAAATAATAAATAATAGTAAAATAATAACATCTTTGTTGGAAATATTTGCATTCATTATAAACAACTGACTAATGTTAACAGTGTGGGCAATGTTAATTAGTTGAAATTACAGCAGGCCATGGGACGAATTAGTTATAAAATGGTGGCAAGTACGTATTTATTGTTTTATATTGTTTCAAATAAAGTTCAGTTCATTTAAAATGCAATGATTTGTTTTGTATAATGTATATTAGCACTACCTTTTGGATATTTTTTGTATATACATTGCATGTTGTATACACAGAGACCAGTGGTTTTACTTCCCACACGCGTTTGTAATATGTAATATTACAGTATAGTTATTTTTATCACAGTATAGTTATATTGCAACCCTGCCGTAGCATAGTGGTTAAGGCACTGAGCTACAAGCCGGAGGGTCAAGGGTTCAAGTCCCATTGGGGTCAGGATTTTTAAACTGACCCAAACCCTCTGGCGGCACTATGGCCCTGGGGTCGACTCAGTCTCTAAAGGAAATGAGTACCAGACGCTTGTTCTGGGGGTAAAGGCAGCCGTCACGCAGGGCTGACAACCCGGCTGACATAAAGTGCCAATTGTCTAGAAAAAAATAGGAGCCTTAACCTCCTACTACCCCAAGGGCCTCCGGGCCTGTTGTGGGATCACTTTACTTTACTTTACTCCAAAATGTAGGAAGTTGAACTTTCAATCATGGTCGCCACTGCTGTAAGTACGACAAAATGCAGTATCACGCAAAAACTTATTTTACAATTATTAAATATTTATCTATGTATGTAAATTGTAGTATTTATGTTCTATAAAATCGCAGTGCATATGAATGAATGCTTAATGTGACTTCCACCAAATGGCAGGGCATGTCTGTGAAATCAGTGTGACCAACATTTGCAATTAATATATTGGCTTAGGCTTTCACGATCAGAGTTATTATGATGATCTTGTAGAAGATTTCTGGGCTGTTGGCGTGGTCGCCAGAGACCCTTGAGGATGCCAGATGCAGTCTCTGGTGAAACGTCAGGGAACTACAAGCCTCAAGACCACGGCCAACAGCCGGGAAATCTTCTACAAGATTATTTGAAATTAATACCAAAACATTTTAAGAAGTTCACTTCATTTTGTTGGGTTCCAATGAGACAAGTTAGTGAACACCAGATTAGTTTATAGTTTATTATAAATATGTAATTAATTTTGTTAAATTAGGAAGAGGAAAGTTGGTGAACTCCATTTCTTATAAACATTAATTAAATAAAAATAAAACGTAGTTTTATTTGATTTTCATATTTATTATATAATTCAGTACACTGTCCTTCTTCAGACATGTTAACAAATTATGAATTGTGTTCCAACTGATCTAAGCAACAATACAACAATATTTATTTAATTTTTTTTAATTTAACAAAGGGGATTCATTCAAATCAAGTTGAGAATTTAACAGTTTTTACTACTTTTAAATTTATTAATTTCTACAGCCTCCAAAAGATCTAACTTCTTACCCTTATCACAAATATGTAAAATTTCAAAATTTGGATCGAAACACCTATTCCAATTTAATCATTGTTTCGATCCAAATTTTGAAATTTTACATATTTGTGATAAGGGTAAGAAGTTAGATCTTTTGGAGGCTGTATAAATTAATAAATTTAAAAGTAGTAAAAAACTGTTAAATTCTCAACTTGATTTGAATGAATCCCCTTTGTTAAATTAAAAAATTTAAATAAATATTGTTGTATTGTTGCTTAGCTCAGTTGGAACACAATTCATAATTTGTTAACATATCTGAAGAAGGTACAGTGTACCGAAACAGCTGTCACTGAATTATATAATAAATATGAAAATAAAATAAAACTATGTTTTATTTTTATTTTTATTTAATTAATAAATATGGATTTTCATCAAGTAAACACCAACTCAATTGATTAACTTATAAACATGTTTGGGAATTTATTGCGAAAGTCTGTCATACCAATTTTACAGACATGTCATATGGTGGAAGTTACATTAAGTGTTCATGCATGCACACTGTGATTCTGTAGAAATTAGAAAAATTCATTGAGTGAGTAAATAAACAACAAATTCTAACTTTTCCTAATATTTGAATTCATATATGATCTGTCGAGCAAGTTCACATAAAATAACTTTTAAAATAGTTTTTTGTTCTTCAATGGCACGACAGACCTACAGCTGACTGCTGGCCTCACATCTACATGTGTTACTCATAGAGGTAGACAATCATCCTGCTAGTGTAGGGGTGACATGTGTTCAGCATGTCGGGTCCTCCAGCCATTATAGCTGGTTTTCTCAACTGGAGCCACTACTTCAATCCATCCATAGTAATTCTGCCCGTAGGTGTGGTAGCTTCCCGTTGCTTTCCACACTGGTGAAGGATGATGATGGTGATGATAATGATAAAGATGATGATGATGGCCATATGATTTCAGGGACCGTTTGGGCCTTAAAGTTTTCCTGACATTTATCTTACAGGTGAGGAAAAACCCCGATGAAAACCTCACCTAGAAAAACTGCCCCCACAGGGGATCGAACCCGGTCCCTCTACGTGACAAGGCAGCACGCTACCTTGAGACAACAGCGGTGGACTACTACTTAAATAAGCTATCCAAATTCCTCATGATGTTGGGTGGGCACAGGTCCCATACTGGTTGAAATTCCATGAGAAAATTTCTTCCTCCATGGAGACTCGAACCAGCAAAAGTCCCGTATCTCTGTGCCAAGGCCTCTTCGCTTAACCACTCGGCAACGGCACAGGATATTTTTAAAATAGAGTAATGTGAATAATACACCTCCCAGCTGTTTTTAGTTTGAAATAACCAACCACACATTATTAAATTCAAAAAGCTAATCCAAAAAATTCACACTAATCGCTTAGGTATTTATTATGGTTAGTTTTAATGATTATCCATACAACATTCTTATGCAACTGTTGCACTGCATACTTTTACCAATTTGTAATAACATTTCACACTATTTTAAACAATTTGCAATGATATTTAAAACATATTTTACAATTATTAAATATTTGGCTCAACTGCACTTCTATTAGTGCTTGATTTTTTTAGTTATATTGTTGTAAACTATAGCTCTTCTTCTGTATTTACGAACATTATTTAATATTTTAAACTTTTTGAAACAATTTTTATAACATTATTAGACAATTCTGAAGTATTTATTTAACTATGCCAATCACAATATTATGACACTGTTAGACAATATTGTGATGTTAACTGCTATTTTCTCCACAGAGTATATTATTACTTAGTCTATGATTTTTCTATCGCTGTTTTGGGTTACAGCTGATTGGATCAGCATTAGGGAGTGATAAGTAAGTGTACACCCATTTTTAATAAACTTTTGGTAATTATATTATTATTATTTTATTTTTTTAACATACATTTGGGGATTTATTGCAATTATTGGTCATTTCAATTTCGGATAGTAATCGAGGATGATAATTGATGTGGTTCGATTGTGGGTTATTGCTGGCTCTATTAACTCTGGCGCATGCGCACTATTGTTCTATAGGACTTTGAAAATATTTCACGCTAGTTTAAGTGCAGTTTTTCCGAAGAAACTTCATGAAAACATTTTACGCTAGTTTAAATGCAGTTTTTCCAAAGAAACTTCATTTTGTCCAATGGGACAAGTTAGTGTACACCTGATTAGTTATTAATAATATGCATGTAATTTATTTTGTTAAGTTAGGAAGAGGTGTAAGTCCACTTATTATAAACATGTTTGGTCATATCGATTTCACATATATATCCTGCCACCTGGTGGCATTTATATTAGACGTTCACGCATGTGCACTGTGAAAGCAGAGGTGAAAGTGTGTAGTGTAACAGTGTCATAAGAATGTATGGAAAATCATAGAACGCATTATTCTAAAGTTGATACATATTTGATAGAAAATCATAGAACGTCGTATTCTAAAGTTTAAAATATTTTATATGATCTCACTCAACAAGACCAGGTTATGGTGAGAATGTGCGTGCACACTTTATTGGGCGAAAGAGCGAAAACAAATAAAACTGTCAACTTTTATGCTCTAATCGACTCTTGCTTCAAGTAACATGTTACTTAACCTTAATATGTAATGTAACTAACCTTTTGTTCTCCATCGTATAATCTCACCCCTTTTTCACGAACAACAAATGATTCAGCCGGATTCAAATGTGCTGTCTTGTATTCAAAACGATCCATCGTATTTTATTTTAATTTTAATTTAAAATTGTATCCATCTATTTTGACAATACTCTTTTTAGAATTGCTACAGGTTAGCCAACCCCAATTTCGATTTCTAACTTTTTAATTACTTAATCAGCGATAACCCCATATAGGGCTCGGTTCTCTATGATGAGTCTGTTTATTTTATTACTTTGTATTTAATTAGAAACAAATGCGCACTAATGTGTAGTTTGTATATTTATTTTATTTGTATGATATTGTGTAATGGTGAATATGATAATATGAGTCCTGGTAATGAAATTCTACCCCAGCATTTGCCTTGGCGATTGAGGAAAACCAGGAAAAAATCTGTCAGATTAGTCGGTACCGGGATTTGAACTCGGGACCTCCCAAATACGAGCCCCAATCGCTATCGTTGAGCCAACTCGCTCAATCTCCTACATAGAGAACCGATCTCCTAGTACTTCGTTATTATTTATCACCCATCAAATCGGAGTAACGTAACTTAGCCTCTCAGATCGCCCCAACCTCAAAAGTGGGTTACATTTCCGTCAATGTCAGGAGAAAAGGTCAAAAACCTGGTGATAATGAACGTAGAGTATCGAATAAAACATATCTAAGTAGATACAAATTTAGCTTCCGTCAGATTATTATAATTATGGTAAATGTCTTCATTTAATATGGTCAATCGATCATAGTTGGTGTCAGTGATTATTTCCTATTCGTGTATAACCTGAAAATGCAGGTTAAAATAACTGTTATTTTTAGTCGGCAAAAACGAAAGTAGGCAAACCGGTGTCATAGAACAATTAACTACTGCCGGTGTCCTAGTAATCTTGACCATAGACCGTTTTTACATTACAGACTAGTATAGAGAACCGTAGAAAACCTAATAGAGCTTAGATAGGGAACGGTTCTGAACCTATTCGTCTATTCCCTTCGTTATCTGCCTATGATTTTAAACTGCTACGTCAATTGACACGACACCCGCACGTCACGGACTGTACCTGCAGTTGGTAACAAATTGGATTTTGCAATAATACGATAAGGATTATTTAGACTACAAGAAAGATAAGATACAAGTTGAAGAAAATAAGTAATTTTGAAACCAACTTTTGTTAGTGAGAGTGAAATTTAACCTGATATAATGGCAGCACAAGTGAGTAGCATTTAACATTTTTTTAAATCCCAATATCTTCGTATGTGAATTTATAGAAACTTTATCTGAAAGATTATTTATAAATTTTCCATTTACTTGTTATTTTATAGTATTCGAAAACTGAGATCAAATTCTTTTAAAAAATGCATCATTTGTAGGCAAAATATTACAAATAGACCTTTTAATGAATAATAGGATATAGTTCTGGTCTATAACACCAAAAAAAAAATTGAAGTGAAGGCCACTAGTGTTTATACAAACTTAATTTCATTTAATATAATTTTGATTTTAGGTTCATGAATTCAAAGTTGCTATGACATGTGGAGGTTGCTCTTCTGCTGTTGAGAAAGTTCTGGGAAAATTAAAAGGTAATTTTATAAAATTTATGGTTGGTTATCTGTTTTAATTATCAAGTTCATAAATATATTTTGGGCTCAACTTCAGAATGCTCTGTTCTATGATTTTCCATACAATATTCTAGTAATTACCATGAAACATTGTATGAACAATGCAATAATCTGTTCATTTGAACTAGTGAACGTTGCTTAATATTAAAATAAAGGTCTGTCTCCTCAACTTTATTAGTTATTTATCTGTAGCGCTTTCGGGACTAGTCCTATCATCAGCAGGAGTTTTGAATCCTTCTGATGATGGGAATAGTCCCGAAAATGCTACAGATAAATAACTAATAAAGTTCAGGAGACAGACCTTTTAGGTAAATATTTCATAATTTTATATTTTAATTTTGAATAATACCTTAACGGAACTCCATCATGAATCTTATTAATGTTGTTTAATTTTCATAAAACAAACTATTGTTGGTCACATTTATTTCAATATGCAGCGAACTAGTTTATAATATTTTACTTAACATTTCCACGCATTTTTATGATTTATTAAGCAACTAATTCCACACCATATTTCAAGAAATTAACTTAATTTTGTTAGGTTATGATGGGACAAGTTAGTGTACACAAAATGAATTTACAGTTTATTAAATAATATACAGTACATGCAATTTATTTCGTCAGGTTAGGAAGAGGGAAGTTCATGAACATCCATTTCTAATAAATGTTTGGGAATTTATTGCAAAGGTTAGTCATATAGATTTCAAAGCTATGTGGTTCCATCTAGCAGCAACTCTATAAGCTTTTTCTAAGACTTCACAGGCATATGGTTCCACCTAGCACCACCTCTATAAATGTTTGTGCATGCGCACTGTTATTCTGTAGGACTTTGAAAAATTATGATGGAAATCAAACTAAAGTTTTCCAAACTTTTGCAACAATACTTGAAACATTTTTTTACAATTATTAGGTTTAAATATTTATCTAGGTACATAAATTGACACATTTATCTCTCAATGTTTTTTTTTCTCCCAAGTTTTACAGAATTATAGTGTGCATGTGCAAACGCTTATAAATTTCCATCAAATAGCAGGTAATTTATGTGAAATCGGAATGACCAACATTTACAATTAATACCAAAATGGATTTTCACTCCATTTTGTTAGGTTCCAATAGGACAAGTTAGTGTACATAAGATTAGTTTATTAAATAATATGTAATTTATTTCATTAGGTTATGAAAGTGCAGGTTAGTGTATATTCATTTCTTATAAACATATTTGGGTAAACACCAAAGAAATTCAACAATAGCCAGAGAGTTAAACATTGGACCTATATCTGAATACCTCTAAGAATATAGAAACAATTGGCTAGCTCATATTCAGCGCATGGACGTCACATAATACCAAAACAAATTCTTCACTACATTCCTCGAGGCAGAAGATCTGTGGGTCGACCTTTTCGGAGATGGCGGGAGACCGTAACGGACCACTGGGCCTAATACTTGAAAGGATGATGATAAACATATTTGGGATTTTATTACAAAGGTTGGTCATACTGATTTAATAGTTATGTGGTTCCATCTGGTGACAATTCCATAAGCATTTGCTCATGTGCACGGCTATTCTGTAGAACTTATAAAAATTCTTTGAACGAAATATTCTAAAGTTTTTTTCTGTGTTTTGTTTCTCTGGTTCTGAGATTTGTGTTCCAACCTAAATGGGGTCAATGTATTTTTAAGGGCATAGAAATCCTGAGAATGGCTTCCTTTGAATGGGAAGTAAAACCATGGCTCCTGTTTATAGATTTATGACAGTAAAAAAAATGTTAAGCCTGAAATAAGAGACCTCTAACCAAAATTTGTCGGCCATTTCATGCCCAGATTTAAGTTGTGACACTAAAGAGTTTGGCTGTTGTTAAATAAAAAGAGGATTGTCCACTTTAACTTACCTGATATTTTTTCAAAGTCCTTTAGAACAACAGTGCGCATGTGCCAGAGTTTATAGAGCCAGTGATGATCCACCATCAAACCACATCGATTATTATCTATATCGTACTAAAGTTCATACAGCTTACGCTAGATGGCAGCACATCACTATGAAATTTAAATAACCTATCTTTGCAATAAATGCTCAAATCTGTGGTAAAGAAATATAAAAACTCCTGGCACGACAGGCCTAGAAGGCCCTTAGCCTACCATCCGGCTGCTGGCCTCACATCCACATGTGTCAATCACAGAGATAGATGATCATCAGCCAGTGTAGGGGTGACATGTGGTCAGCATGTCGAATTCCCCAGCCGTTATAGATGGTTTTCTCAACCTGGAGCCACTACTTATTGTAGCTACCCAAATGCCTCATGATGCTGGGTGGGCATCGGTCCCATACTGGCCGAAATACCATGAGAAAATTTCTTTCCCCATGGAGACTCGAACCAGCGCAATTCCGTAGCTATGTGCCAAGGCTTCCTGCCTTAACCACTCGGCTACGGCGCGGGGCATTAAAGATATATATTAATATTAAAATTACAAAACGTTTATTAAAAATGGGTGTATACTAACTTATCACTCCCTAACACCGTTCTAACCAGCGATAACCCAAAACAGCGATAGAAAAATCATAGATTAAGTAATATACTCTGTGGAGAATATAGCAGTCAGCATCACAGTATTGTCTAACAGTGTCATTGCATATTTAAATAAATATTATAATTACAAAGAAATAAACGTTATCTCATAAATTTATTGTGTTGACGTTTCAATCTCCATATGTGAGATCATTTTCAAGACATGGTTGTTTATAAATTTATTGTACATAGTTACCATCGCCAAGACAATTTTTTTTATATAAATATATGTATACAAATTTAAATGAATAAATTTAAAATTCCAATTTATAATTATATTTAATTTATTCATTTAAATTTGTATACATATATTTATATTTTTAAAAAATGTAATTGTCTTGGTGATGGTAACTATGTACAATAAATTTATAAACAACCATGTCTTGAAAATGATCTCGCATATGGAGATTGAAATGTCTTCTTCTTCTTCCTTCCAAGTATTAGGCCAAGGCCTGTTACGATCCTATAGAAAATGTTCCCTCCATTTCTTCTTTCCTTTATTTTCTTTTCTTCTCCAGAAAAGCCTGACCAGAGGCTATAAGATGGCAGCCCCATCACTGGTCTTGCCTTCCTTTGGCCAGCAACCAATCGAAGGGACTATTATGCTTTCAAGTCTTATATGAGAATTTCCTGGAAGATTGAAATGTTGACACAATAAATTTATGTTTTGACTGAGATAATGTTTATTTTTTGTAATTATAATATTAATTACTCTCAGTGAATAATAATTTTAAAAAAGTCTTTAAGTATATACTTAAAAATTATCAAATGTTATAAAAATTTAAAAATGTTAGTAAATACAGAAGAAGACTTATAATTCACAACAATAAACTGAAAAATCAAGGGTAAGTCATTCTAATGAATAACCAATAAAAATACTAACACACTGAATTGTATTGCAGGACAAGGCATTGAAAAGGTAGACATCTCATTGGATGACCAAACTGTTCTTGTCACTTCCACATTGCCAGTTGAACTTCTCCTCGAGTACATCAAAAAGACAGGAAAGACCACCTCATATGTTGGGGTCAAACAATAATATCCTACATTTATCATCTTTTACATTCCTTCAAAAGTCTTTATCCTTTATTGCGTTTGGGTTTCTGTATGTAATATTCTTGAAGACTGGCAGCTGAAAAATTGTTGCATGTGATAAAATAAGGCCATGTCATTAGCTGACATTTTCTAACATTCATAAGATATATTAAAATGAATACTTATTATATTATTATACCATAGGATATTTAAAAAAAGATTGGAATAAAAGGAAAGGATTTAACTAAAATTTTAATTTTTCCAGAAGGGAAGAAAAACTATTTTAAAAAATAAATTTCATTGCTTATACTGTATGAAGCTATTTTTATTTGGAATTATCCCCTTTTGACTTTGAAATCTTATATTCTGTTACAGAAATGTTATAAGTAATTTTGCTTGCTGTTATATAAAACTATCGTATGTGTAAAAATTTTGAAATCTTATATTTGTAAAAAAAATATTTTGTTGATTGAATCTCACTTGGATGTTATTTCTTATACTTTTGCCTTGCTAATATTTGGTTTATTAACACATTCAGTACCAGGCACTGAGCAGGGCATTTAAACCCACAGGCCAGCCATTTAAATACCCCAGCTACCCTTTTTGCGACACTTCAGAAAATGGACCATTATTCACAAACTATTAGTCCTAGAAAATTCAAATTTTGTACATACCTAAAGGAGATATCCTAGTAGGATTTGATGGTGAAATAACTTGGGTGATTGACATCACATGGTATCGGCATATCAATTTCAGAAAGTGGAAGTTCACTTTGTGAATCTTCTAATTCAGGAATCAGTTCATCACCTGAATCATTATTATACAAAATATTCACTAATTCTTCTTCAGTGAGATAATTTTATTTCGCCATGGTTTCACTCATGCACAAACAACAGCGCGATAACGGGAAACATATACAACTGCATTGGAGCCTGGAGGCAAGTTTGGGTGAACGAATTCCATGTGTCGTTTGTTTAAAAATAAAAGGAGATTCACCAAGGTTAAATGTGTCAAACGGGAATAGAAAATGTACATTTACATGCCATCTATGATCTCCAAGACATACTAAGCCAACACAATATTTAAGTGCCGAATATAAATGCGGTTTGTTCGCGCCCGCTCTAAAGCGAGTTAACTGTCCGATGGCCGCATACACGATCCATAGTAATTCTGCCGAGGGCAGGTCCTTCATTGCAATCATAGCATTTTCATGCTATGCTTGCAGCTTTACTAGGGAATTATAGATGTGGTAGCTTCCTGTTGCTTTCTACAGCATACACGATAGTCTCTTTAAATGCCTAAACTGGTTTACGGTACTGAATGTGACAAATCACAATTTTTGTTAATATCATCATTATTTGAATAAAGTAAATCAGACATGTGCATGAAAGCTATAGATAATGGTATAAGTGCAATCTAACAAAAAGATTAATTTTATCTATTGTATAAATGACTGTATACTCTTGCAGCAAAATACCAATCATATTATAATGTATTTCAATTATGTATCGGCTTTAATGTGGAAGTATGAAGCTTATTTAAATTTTTGGCTATTCTAGCCCACTCTGCCACCATCATGGCTACTTTGAGTACTCGATCAGAGAACAAGTGACTGCTGCCATCATCATTTTCTTCGTGATAACAGACATTGCCGCTATAGTCAATTGCCAACTAGTTTACTCATATATAATCACATTTTTACTGCACGTTTGAACTATTCGTGAAAAAAAAATTTTATAGCTGATTTACTGCTCATGTGAAGTACACAACTGCTTTAACCAGAAATTTATCTACCCACTTAAACACTATTTTAATGTAACAAATATTCATAAAATAATATATTAAATGTATGTAGCCATGGAATTTAATTTATTTAACTCATTTTGCTAGTAAATATAAAAAAAAAAGAAGTGAGACTATTTATTGCCATTGCCACTCTAATACCTCTGGTTTCAACAATGCAGTTTAGACAATAACTTGTTTTAAGAAAGATTTATGTCCATATTTTACTGCATTTATGTCAGTATTTTACACTTATATTTATTAACTTTAATGTTAGAGTAATTTAATTACATCAGGTTAGTTTTTAAATTACTTATTTTAGGAATTCTCACTATGAGGTATATTCATTAAGGTAGAATATTTTTATCACTCACCTCATATTGTTCTTCTTATTTGATTATAAACTAGTTTCGGAACATAGTTTCTGTTCCATCCTCAGTATCGCCTCACGACCGTTGTTCTGTCGTGACGATACTGAGGATGGAACAGAAACTATGTTCCGAAACTAGTTTATAATCAAATAAGAAGAACAATATGAGGTGAGTGATAAAAATATTCTACCTTAGTTTTTAAATATTAAATTCTACAAACATTAATTATGGCAGAGTCAACGTGAATGGCATAAATCATTTTTAGGGCATGAGCATTTCATTTAAGCGAGTTTTTTTTTCATGATTCATAAGTTGATTTTTGTGATAAGTTGGCTACTTTGTTTGAGCAATGAATAATATGAATTATACATTATGAATGTGGTAATTATAGGTTATTAAGTTATGTAGATAGGAAATAACACTATGAGGTTTTTTAATATTTTTTATTATTTCACTCACCTCATAATTCATAGTAGACCCTGGGTTTCTTCACATCTTTTGTGACATTCTCAATGCTGCGTCACGTTCACAACTGACGTCCAACGGCCTTCTATCCTGCAGACTGACCTCCGCGCCATCTGGTGGCCGACCGAAGAATTTCCAAATCAGTCCTCTTTCTTTATAACCGGGTATTTCAAAATTCATAGTTGTATTTTCATTCTTGCATATGTAAATTTTTTCCCAAATTGTGAGTTCCTTCGGTTTTTCCAATTGTTTAAGTAATTTTGTTTTGGTTTCTATTCTATGCTGCACATGCCTGGTCAGAAAAACATAGAATAGAAACCAAAACAAAATTACTTAAACAATTGGAAAAACCGAAGGAACTCACAATTTGGGAAAAAATTTACATATGCAAGAATGAAAATACAACTATGAATTTTGAAATACCCGGTTATAAAGAAAGAGGACTGATTTGGAAATTCTTCGGTCGGCCACCAGATGGCGCGGAGGTCAGTCTGCAGGATAGAAGGCCGTTGGACGTCAGTTGTGAACGTGACGCAGCATTGAGAATGTCACAAAAGATGTGAAGAAACCCAGGGTCTGCTATGAATTATGAAGTATGAGGTGAGTGAAATAATAAAAAATAAACAAAATTATAGGTTAGCTTGAGTTCATCTTTTCACTTAATTTTAAGGTATATATATATGTCTCAGGTAATTATTCTAATGCAGCAATAAAACATTTGTTTTCCCATTTCTTTATTTAATTTTGTACGGTGGCAGGGAGGGCTAAAATCCCCCAATTTTTTTCCTAATGTAATTCAGTAGCAACTAGCCAATCATTTAATATAGCATAAACTATAACTTCGTAAACACATGACTTACAGTCTTGAATGATTGGTAACATGACTTTGAGGTTTATATAGGCCTACATTTGATAGGCATTATAAATTAATTTTTTATACAGGTAATATTGGAGGTTAGGTTAAGTCTAAAAGTTACATTGCCAATAATCTTGCCAGCTTCTTCTAAATACTGGAAGTTTTTTATTTGTTTGCTTTAAATACTCATTTATTTACATATATAAGAATAATACAAAATATTGAGTTGAAAATAAATCCGTATTTACACCATAAGAGAGAAACTGTATTTGAAATATTATTAAAGGTGTGGAGTTTTGTACATGGCAGAAATAAAGCTATTTTTATTGTTAATTTGTGGTAATTTATTTATTCCTCAATTTTATTTAATCTAAATATTTCCTTAGAGACAGGTCAATGTAACTTTTCTTGTTTGACATTTCCTCCCCTTTTCTAAGTTTTGCCTTCGCATTTGTCGGATTTAGGGTCGTATCTATGAATGCATTAGACCGTAAAAGTTGTTCTCTGCTGAGAAAGTTGCATCCAAAGATGTTTTTGCATACTCAAAAATCTGTTCATGCGATAATAATTGTCGAAATTCCTAAGCTACCTGGTGAGGTGACTTTGCAGAGAACGAATCATGAGCAACCCGATGGGAACCGATGGTAACCAACATACTTTGAAACCTTGCTGCTTTATCCAAGATGTCAGACCTTGAAGACTTCGATCATGTTTTCGGTATATGCAGAGAAGAGGAATTTGATAGAGTCTACCAAAGAATCCAACTGGAAGAACAGGAGAATCGGTGTAATATCGCGCAACGCAGATGTCATTGTATACGGTTTTATTTGCGAGATGCAAACGTAAATGCATTCCTCTAGCAGACAAAAATAATGGAAGTGGTTTTATCACTGAGAATTCTGGGTAATTTCTTGCCAATATTACGAAATAAACTACTTTTTTGCATTACCAGTCAGCAACTCGCTAATTTGAACTTTGCACGTGCTCACGGAAAACTCAGCTCACCAGAGACTAATGTATTTGCATGCGGCCCTTAAAGACCAAGGGGAGAGAATAATTTCTAAACGTATATTTATGCCTGTGGCATATGAACAATACCTAAAGACAACATACACTCAGATTATGAGAAAGAAACCTTTGAATAGTCCAAGAAAAAAGAATCCATGTTACTTTTATTATTAATTTCATACATCTCAATGATGGATAAATCATATTTGAAGAGAAAAATTATATGCTCAGACCGGGACTTGAACCCGGGACCCTTGGTTCAAGTCCCGGTCTGAGCGTATAATTTTTCTCTTCAAATATGAAGAATCCATGTTAGTTTTCTTAAATGTTTTATCATCATCATCACTCCAGGGATTAGGCAATTGCCCGTTCCGACTTCATAATGCATCAGCCCAACGTCTTCTAGGTCTTCCTCATGCTTGATAATTTCTTGCTAACAATGGATATCTCTCCTTACTCATTCCATCCATATGATCAATCCATTTCTGTCTGTAATTCGTGACCTTATCCAATAAAGGCTAGTTTCAATTCTTCTCTTATATCCTCATTTCTTATTCTATCAAATCTTGTATATCCTTTTACTTGTCTTAGGAACCTCATCTCCGCCATCTGTATTCTATCCTTCTGTTTTTTCACTGGAGCCCAAGTTTCACATCCATACAATATTGTGGGAACCGCCATAACATTATACATTTTTATCTTGGTTTTAAATGTTTTAAAAGAGCAAATTTTTCATAGTGACTTAGAACATTGTTACCCTACACACTAATTTTTTATCCTCTGTAACCAGCAGATTGTGTGCCCTGCTGTTTTATTATAATCTTGAAACATCCTGTCAAAAAGGAGAAATTAAAAAAAGTATGACTCTTGTACTGAAGATGTAACCACTAAGGTTATGAAACTGGTCTAATTTAGAAAACAGATGAGGTGAGGTGTAAGCAATTTTATTTTAAATTTTAAAGTATGACTTCTTCGATTGCATTAGGTGCAGTTACCTTAATGACTCTGAAAAGCCATACTCAGAAGGATTGGCACCAGAATTTTCATTTCCTAAGTCTAGTATTTTACTATGAAGACCCCTTGCTTGGTGTCATGGAACGTCTCAATTGTATAATTTGTATATTAGAAGAATCTATAAAATTAAAATAATAATGAGAATCATTACTTATATAGTCCGTCGCCATGGCGTAGTCGGTAGAGTCCCTACCTTCCACTCCGGCGACCCGGGTTCGATTCCCGGTGGGGTAAGGGATTTTAAATCTCCACCTTGGGTCTGGGTGTGTGTCCTGTCCCACCACTAATGCTCAACTGAGTGCACATTTCCTATTTAAAAAATTACTAATATAGGAAGGAATTGAAAACTGCGAAGAATTTAATTTGTGTTGTTGTTTCTGACTCACCTCATACTTCTTAACTCCCTCGCAGACTCGAGTTTCTTCACTGCATTTGTGACATTCTCAATGCTGTATCACGTTCACAACTGATACAGCATTAAGAATGTCACAAATGCAGTGAAGAAACTTGAGTCTCTGAGGGAGTTAAGAAGTATGAGGTGAGTCTAAAATAAACCTCATAGTGTTACTTGTGAAGAATTTGTCTGAATGGATAAAATTCAGTATAATCCCTCATTATATATGCAATATTTTTTTTAGATATTTAAAAATGAATATAAATGTAGACACATACGTTGCTTTTCCTGTACAAACTAAAGTCTAAAGTTATTTAATGGATTGCAGCAACAAAGTCTAAACTGTAACCACAGTTTAGACTTTGTTTCTGCAATCCACTCAAGGATATACATATTTACATTAAACACTAGAACCAAATCATGTGGATTCAGAAAGTCCCAAGATAAAATTCCGCTATAGATTTTCCTTAGTTTGTTAAAGCAAAGGCTGGATTGAATTTTTACTACCATGATTCATTTCATACAACTTATATCGGACAGGTACAGAGCAAAAGAGGACCAAGTCCAAAAATTGGAAACCTTAGTGTTATGTGAATTTTGTTTCAAAATATCAATAATTCTTCTCTGCAATTAAGTATGTGACTTTAATTGAATGAGTCATTTTGAAAAGGGATCGTCTACACCTGATCAAATTTTATAGGAGAGGGGAAAAAAACTGATTCAACTTGTTGAGGATAAAGCATTGAATCTGAAATTGCTACTGAATAAAGTCAGAAAGTGGTAAAGGAATAGTGTAGTTGATCCGTTCTCACATGGAAACGATGGAAGTAGGTAAGTAAACATGGAATAATGAAAGAAGTGAATTTCAGAAAAATAGTAAATGTTCCCTTTTCGAAATGACTCATTCAATTATTATGAGTTATTTTGACTCACCTCATATTATTTTGATATTCTTGCAGACTATAGTGTTGTCGCATTTATGCCATATTGTCAATGCATTCTAACTGTTGTATTTGCAGTTGTCAATCCTGCTCCTTCTGTTGGTCAACCGAAGACTTCAAAATCAAATTTTATTATCAAATTAAAACCAACAAAAATGAAATGATTGATGAAGGCAAAAAATCAAGGATTTATCAAATCGATTGTAAAGATTGTGAAAAAATATACATAAGAAAAACAAAAAAGGAACTTGAATACAAGATTGAAAGAACACTCCAGAAATGTTAAAAATGGAGAAATAGAGAAGTCTGCAATAGCTGCATGGTCGGAAAAACACAGAATCAAAACTAAGGCCAAATTACTGAAACCGTTAGATAAATCTAAGGAACTCACAATTTAGGAAAAAAATTACATCCACAAGAATAAGGAGAAAACTGAACATTTTGAAATTCTTGGGGAAAAGGGGGAAAAAAAATTGATTTGTAAGTTCATCGGTCAGCCAACAGAGGGAGCAGAAATCAACAACTGCAAATACAAGTAGAATGCATCATATCACATACATGCAACGAAACTATAGTCTGCAAGAATATAAAGTAAGTAAGAGGCAAGGGAGAAAAAAAAAATTGATTTGTAAGTTCATCGGTCAGCCAACAGAGGGAGCAGAAATCAACAACTGCAAATACAAGTAGAATGCATCATATCACATACATGCAACGAAACTATAGTCTGCAAGAATATAAAATAAGTATGAGGCTAGTCAAAATAATTAACTTATAATAATTAAAAGAAACCTATAGTGTTGTTTTCTACAAATATTAAATAAATGTTACTATAACTTCGTATAACTTTTTCTAAAAAAAGTAAAATATGTACTTGGTCCACTTTTGTTCTGAACCTCTCATATATATATATATATCTTCGGGTTTTTACAGCTGCTGCCGTCTTCCCGTGCCAAAGCCTACGGTCTTGGGCATCTTCGATGC
This sequence comes from Diploptera punctata, assembly GCA_030220185.1. Taxonomy (NCBI): domain Eukaryota; kingdom Metazoa; phylum Arthropoda; class Insecta; order Blattodea; family Blaberidae; genus Diploptera; species Diploptera punctata. The sequence continues at coordinate 4,771,276 of JASPKZ010004196.1, forward strand.
TTAGCCCTCTAGCTTGCATTACTGTCTTCATGTTTTCCTTCCATGTTAACCTTGGTCTCCCTCTTTTCTTCTTTCTGTTCGGATGCCATTCATAAAGTTGCTTCGGCCATCGCTCATCTTCCATTCTTAAGACATGTCCTAACCACTTTAATTCCTTCTCCTCAATTCTTTCAATTATGCTTTCTTCTGCTTCCATTATGTTTCTAATTTCCTTATTTGCGACATGTTCTAATCTAGACTATATATATATATATATCATATATATATATATATATATAAACAGAAATACAGTCTACTGGTACAAATGAAGATATGGTATTATCTCAGATGTTGGCATATCTCAACAAAAAGACATAAATAAAATATATATATATCTTTGTGTTTTTTCTTTTTATTACAATTTAGAAAGATTACAAAATAGGACAAGCAATGGAAAATTCAGTCTAGAATCAATGCTCCATTTCATATGGAGTTAGCAGAATAAATTGATGAGCCATCTACATTGGATATGATCCTATATGGTTAGAATTCCAAAAGCTATCTTATAACCAATCTCTCAGATGACCCCAGAAAGCACTAGAAAAAAATTGTTATAGGATTGTAACAGGCTATTTGACTTACCTCAGAAGTTGTATGACATTACAACTGGACTGAAGAACTTGTTTTTCAGTATTATACAACTACGTTAGTGCAAATACGTACTGTACATCTATATTGTTTCATGTAGAAAATAAGATATGTGCTGTAAATAACCATCATTTATAAAAAAGATCACGTCTAATTAGTTTAAATGAGAGATTTGGCTCTGGATTTTAGTGCCTTGCAGTTAAAAATGGGAGATAATATTTTTGAAAGTAGATTACCAATTAAAATCTTACATTATTTTCTGAGAGGAAGAAGAGATGTCAGACGTCCTTGGAAGAGATGGTCTTAGATCTATTAGTGAAGACGGAACAGGCAACTAATGCCTAAACCAGGAAGTGAAGAAGAAGATATTTTCGACATGGCCTTGACATATCACAATGCTTCTCTGGAAGAAATTTAAGGTATGTTTTGGCATGCAAGGTTGACAATTCCCTTGTAAGTAAATTGAAGATAGACCAAATTAATGTCACGTATCCGCCCAGCGTGGAACTCGAATCACGTGAAGTCCAGTAAGTGGCATTAGAACACACACACTAACTTCTTTGCATATATTTTAAAGATATTAAGTATAATCAGTGAATACAATCCACATTTAAAATACATAGAGTTGGTTATCAAATGACATACATGATGCATGACAGATGAAAGGAGAAAGATAAGACTTTCGCTTTCAGCAGAGTTTGACAATAAGTCACGCTACATAAACATAAGTAACGCATACAACTGCAGGTTAACGCTCTGATTAGAAAGCTTTATGAACATCCTACATCTGCTATTGTTTAAATTAAATCTAGAGAAATTCATGTAAGAATATTTAGCTCATAATCACAAGAAAAAATCAACAATGCAATGACTATTAGCATTTAAAAAGAAGGAAATTATCTTAACAGAATTTTCTTATGTTGCTGAAATCTGATTGATACATCTCTTTAATGATATATATTGAGATCATCTAATACAAAATAAAAATATAATAAACCACATTAAAGCTCAAAGACTGCTCTGGTTTGGACATATAAATAGAATGCAGGAAGACAAGCTTGTAAGAAGAATACACAAATGGAAACCAATATGCACCAGAACAGCTTGGACGCCCAAAAAACAGATGGCAGGATGATGTTATAAAAGGTATATTAGAAATGAAAATTGGAAATTCGCCAATCTGTATTCAGAATAGATCTAGGTGGAGAAAAACTGTTGAGGAGGCCAAAACTTCAATGAAGTTGTAGTCGCCTTCTAAAGAAGAAGAAGTATTGAGATCATCAACTATACACTTTTCATTCTAAATTTTTAGTAAAGTGAAAAATACTTGTGTGAATCGAATCCTGAACTTTCAGCTTTCCATGTTGATGCTTTGACCACTGAGCAATTCAGACATTTGTACCTATTTACATAGAAACATTTCTCTTATAACTTTTTTAGTATATAAGTTTATAAAATGTATAGTGGATCCGTTCATATGGGCATCTTCTATTTCTAAAAGACATTATGGGATTTAAATACAGCAAAAGCTTCTACTATAATGGAAACAAGTTGGTCGCAGTGGTCTAGTGGTTATGCTCCTTGCATCTGGTCCTGAGGAACACGGGTTCAAACCCAGGTGGCATCGATGGATTTTTTTTAGGATGGAAAAATCCAAGGTGCAAGTCCTCTGGAGGGACTTTAAGCTATAGGTCCTGAGTGAAGATTTTCAGGCTTGTAAAAAATCCTTAAGCCTGAATAAAAAGGCCTCTAAGCATAATTTACAGATCTCCACATCCAAGTAATACCCTAATTGCCTGCTAGGTGTCTAATTGAGTCGGTATGTTGACCACATACCATTTATGACATCTATGGGCAAAATAAGGTAATTAAATTAACTTGGTCTAGTAACAAAGGAGAGGCTATGGCTCAATATTGGGCTTTGCCATTATAGATAGATATAGATGATGGAAATAAATTATTATACACAACTAAAATAGTACAACTTTTAGTAAAGAGAGAAATATCTTACTGAACTGGGAATCGAACCCCAAACCTTCAGCTCTCTGTGCTGATGCTCTGACCACTGAACCATTTACACATTTGTACTTTGAGAGTAAATAGAATCATCAATTATTGTTCAATATTAGATACTGACCAACCAAATCAGACATCTAATATATAAAATTGAATGTTTGTTTGTTTGTACTTTATGTGCTGCCATACCATTGATCCGATTGTGATGGGGTTTTTTGCAAAATGTTCAGGAGATTCCCGGGATGAACATAGGCTATAAGAGAGTTGAGATAGTCAACTTCTACACCCTTAAAAAAACACCCTTTATAGTAAAAAAACGTGAAAAAGCCCCTTTTTTTACCCTTAAATGGCTTATGCTGCCTAAACCATAACAAATACACAAAATTAATGTATACACAATCTACTATCTCAAAAAACTCTACAAAAAAAAGTCCGCGACAGCATATGTTTATATTTTATAAATAACACACAATAGCTATTTTTGTCTTTCATTGATGCCAAGGAGGGCGGGATAAGTAGATTCCTGGGCAAGCATGTGCTGCCATACCATTCATCCAACTTTCATGGGGCTTTTTGCAAAATGTTCAGGATTTTCCCGGGAAGGTTATGGGTTATTAGAGAGTATTAATACTCAAGCGTTTCACCCTTAAAAATCACCTTCTGTAGTGAAAAAACGTGAAAAATGTCACTTTTTGTAAATTAAATAGCTTAAGCTGCCTAAATCATATCAAATAAACAAAATCATTGTACACGGAATTGAATATCTCAAAAAACTCTACAGAAAAGTCCATGACTGCATATGTTTATCTTTTAAGGATAACTCACAATAACCATTTTTGTCTTTCATTGATGCAAGAAGATTGGGATAAGTAGATTCCCGGGCAAGCATAGCAGTGCATGGCAGGTATTCTTTTATGGATAACTCAAAATAACAAATTTTGTCTTTCAGCTCATTTATGCCAAGTACATCGGGATGCATAGATTCATGCAATGCCGGTATTGAAAAATAATGTAATTCTTATATATGTTGTAAGATGAAGCCATAGCTTCAATCATTTGGTGCGCGGGAATTACAACATATATAAGAGAAAAATTTGTGTCTAGATTAGAGCTCACCCCATAGCTCAGTTGGTAAGGGCATTGGTACAGTAAACCAAAGGTCCCAGGTTCAGGACCCGGTGTGGGCAAAAATTTTTCTCTTCAAATTTAATTTGTAACCCTTCTTTTCTAGATCCATTTTAACTTGATTCAGCCATCTGGCCATGTCTTCCCAGGTATCTTCTACCTTTCATTTGCATCTCCATACTTTCCTACTGGATACATTTAAAGAGTTTGAATACAATAAGACTTTAGATTTTTTTGTTCAATGTCACCAGGTTGTCTTTTATGACATTTCTGACTTTCTCCCCTGACATTGGTGGAACTGTAATCCATTTCTTAGGTTGGGACACCTGGAAGGCAGAGTTACATTATCCCAATGATATGATGGGTGATAAATGATAATGAAGCACCAGGAGAGTTCTTAACCTAAATTCCAGACCATGGGCCACCACAGAAATAATTCCCTTTAAGGAAAAATCCTAATGTCTAATTGGGAATCAAACCTGGGGCCTCATGAAATATAGTCAGACACGCTAACCACTAGTCCATGAGACTTTAGATATTGAAATGTATATTTAAATAAGAATACTATGGATATTTGAATAAATAGCTATAAAAAATTTCTACAAAGTTATTATCTTTATTACCTGCTCCAAACAGTCTGTGTTAATGACAAAGCAATTTAAATTTAGAAAACTAAACTTTCAATTTTACACAGTGCGTATAAATGCTGGATTATATTGTATAACTGTGATGCTAGCTTTCTCTCTATGGGAGAAAGAGCCCTGACCTTGTGTATGGAAATGGGGAAAGTAGGGCAATTACTTTCTAGGTCAAACTTCATATGTGCTACACACTAGTGTAGGTGCAGAGCTGTCAGATGATGGACCAGCATGCCAAGTTATCCATCAGCTCCGATATATCTTCGCTCACAACTGACAACTCCAAGCCAAGCTATCAGTACAAGGTATGTCACATCAAGGAAGAGATCATATTATTATATCTCAAGTGCTGCTTTATTTATTTTAGTTTATATTTAATACTGTTAATATCTGACATAAACAAATGTCTTATATAGGTCATGCAAATATTCAAAGCTTGGGTTTTTTAAATACTGAAACATACATAGGCCTTATTCATAAGAATCAAATGAATCGTGAATTCTTCTTACCTCATACATCAATGTTTTTTAACATAGAACTACAGAATTGGGAAACATATCATTCCCATCGTCAGCTGTTTTCATGACTGTCAATTTTTCATTATGCCGGTAATTTTCTAAACTGCCATCTGGTGTTGATTTGAAGAACTATGTAATCAAATTTAGTTCATCTGGAAACTCAAAATTCATGTTCTAGTATGGTTTTTTAGAATGTATATATTTTCCCAAACTGTTAATTCCAAAGGTTTAGATAGATATTTCAAAAGTTTTGCTTCTTTTTCAATTCTATGATTCTCTATTAAACTATTTGCTGCTATTGCTGATTTTTCAATTTCACCATTTTTTATGTTTCTAAAGTGTTCTTATTTTTTGCGAGTGTCTAAATTCCTTTTTGTTATATATATATATATATATATATATATATAAGATCTTCAGAAAATAGTTGGAACACCATTCCAAATTGCTGAATATTATTGGGAAGCCCGCAAGCAAATGATGACAAATCAAGAGCTTCAGAACATTTGAATACTACTACTACTACTATATATACTTTATTGCAATCTTTGCATTTAATTTGATAAATTACAGATTTTTTATTGTCTAGGGGTGTTAACTTTTTTATTACTTAACAGAAGATTACCCAAGCTGAATTTGTTAATCGGAGCTAATGTTATAAATTCCCAACTTTATTATACGAATACATAATCATTATGTAAATTGACTCCACTACAGGCCTTAGAGGGTCAGTTATTAAGATGTGGGTTATTAAATAGGGCAAACTCTGCTAATTTCATGACACTGATAATTTTGTTATATTTTTTCATTTGTTTGAAACGAAGTTGTACTAGCAAGAAAAACAAATTCTTTTTCTGTCTCGTAGATGGCAGAAAATTTACTTTCTTGCTGTGTTTTCATATTTGTGATAACAGAGCTCCTTGGGTGTATTTTATGTTTGCTTGAAGAGGAAGTGTTTTCATTCATGTTAACAGTTGTTAGATTTAATACTTATCTGCGTTTGAAAAACATTTTTTGGGTAGATATTCTTCAACACTAAAGGTGAACAGATATAATGTCGAAAATGTGATCTGTGGTTCCATGAAAAGTGTCAAGGGTTGACTCTTTGCAAGTGGGATTTCAAATGCATTGAAGAGTGATTAAAAAATTTGTCACAAATTTACTCTAATACTATCACAAAATTACAGGAGTTCTCCAAACCTCTAGAAAAAATAGATATATAATTTATGTCATATTTGTAATAAAATAAAATATATATTCGACAAATCAGCATATATATTTCATTCATATATCCTTAACTTTAATATTCGTAAGACTTTAACCAGAAATTTTCAAAATGTTAAGGTATAATAATTTAAAACAGGGATGCCCAAACTATGGCCCGCTGGCCGGATATGGCCCTCCGTCACTTTCTATCCGGCCCCTGTAGGACTATCCATCCATAGTAATTCTGCCTGAAGGCAGGTCCTTCACTGCAATCATAGAATTTTCATGCTATGCTTGCAGCTTTACTAGGGAATTGTAGGTGTGGTAGCTTCCCATTGCTTTCCACACCAGTGAAGGATGATGATGATTGATAATGATAAGGATGATGGTGATGGCCATATGATTTCGGGGACCGTTTGAGCCTTAAAGTTTTCCTGACATTCGTCTTACAGGTGAGGAAAAACCCTGTAGGACTACAGAATTCTAATAAATTAAAATATGCTAAGGGTTGGCCTATAATATTACTCTATCACTAATGGAACAAGAACATGTTAAATATGGTATAACGACATATTAAGAACAGTAGCAAATCAGCCCACTTTTATAATAATAATAGACTAATAATTTATTTATTGATCTTACTTACTTACTTACTCACTGGCACTATCGAACCCATAGGTTCATGGCCGCGTGGACATAAGCTCTCCATACATCCCTATCCTGAGCCAATGTTTTCCAATCATTCCCTGTATAATCTACCTCCCTCAAATCATAGTTAATGTTATTCTCCCACCTCATTCTCGGTCTACCAACTGGGCGTTTTCCCTCTGGCTTTCCTACAAGAAGCTTCCATGCAAGTCTTTCATTCCCCATACGTGCAACATGTCCTGCCCAACGCAGTCTACAAGACTTAACTGTTCTTATTATATCTGGCTTCCTATAAAGACCAAGTAGTTCATTGTTATGTAGTCTTCTCCATTCACCTGTCTGTTCATCTCTCTTTGTCCAAAAATTTTCCTAAGTACTTTATTCTCAAATATTGTAATCTCCTTTCCTCCCTTAAAGTAAGAGTGCATGTTTCGCACCCATATAGTATAACTGATAGAATAATAGTTTTATATATTTTCAGTTTAACGTTTTTTGAAAGGAGTTGGGACATCTCTGCAATGCATAATAGCACGCATTTCCAGAATTGAGCCTATGTTTAATTTCTTTGTGCATCTCATTCCTATTTGTGATTATTGTTCCTAGGTATTTGAATTCAGCCACTTCCTCAAAATTTCCCTCATTTGTCATTAGCTGTCCATTTCCATTATATTATTTATTGATCTCCATCTTCCAATTTTTTTCCCTCTCATTTTGCTCACAACAATCCAATTTTTTTTACTGACCTCTTCTTCATTTACCAAGTGACAACCATTCTAGTATTCTTATCGGGAATCTCTGTTAACTGACATTCTTTTTACATGTCCATACCATTTTAATTGTTTGCTTTTAATGAAATTCACAATTGAACTTTGAACATTAATGTTTTGTTTAATTACGCTTTTTTCTTATTTTATCTCTTCTAGAAATGCTAATAATAATAATAGTAATAATAATAATAATACTATTCACAACAACTATAATAAGACCTATGGCCCAAGTCACCTTGATGTTTCTTCCAATTGGCCCGCGATACAAATAAGTTTGGGCAGCCCTGGTCTAAAAGCTTAGTATCATGAAATTAGCTGAGTTTGCTATACTTAAACATATATATAATCTATTATGTGAAATAACATGATCCCACTTGAGTCCTTAGGAGGCTCTTGGGGTAGTAGGAGGTTAAGATTTTTTTATGTTATATTTAGTTTAACTTGTTCCAGTCCTGGATAAATTTATTTTTCTTAAAATAAAAATTGAAATCTAAACTGGGAATTGAATCCTGGACTTCCGACTCTATATTGGTGTGCAGCCCACTATACCATTCAAGACACAGTTCAAATGTTAACATTTCTTTACACATATACAGTTCTCTTACATCCGAAGCCAGATAGCTAGAGTTATAAACAACGTCATCAGACGACTTTTATTCAAAGTATTTTTAACGAGAAAATATTAATTATTTTTAAGCAGTAAAGCTTAATATTTTGATGTTATATTTAGTTTTGCCCACCGCTATGGTCTCGAGGTAGCATGCTGCTTTGTCACGCAGCGGGCCCGGGTTCGATTCCCGGTCGGGACAGGCTCCTGAGTGAGGTTTTTTTCGGGATTTTTCCTCACCTGGTAAGACAAATGTCATGAAGCTTAGGGCCCAAAGGTCCCCAAAAATCATCTGGCCATCATCATCATCCTTACCATTATCATCATCATCCTTCACCGGTGTGGAAAGCAATGGGAAGCTACCACCCCTATAATTCCCTAGTAAAGCTGCAAAGCATAGCATGAAAATGCTATGACTGCAGTGAAAGACCTGCCCTCGGGCAGAATTACTATAGATGGATATTTAGTTTAACATGTTTCAGTCCTGGGCAAATTAATTTTTTTCAAAGAAAAATTGTCTGAAATCAGGAATCAAACCCTGGACCTCCAACTCTGTAAGCTATTATTTCTTTCCAC